>CM043883.1:15765534-16090083 GCA_024034495.1 Camelina laxa
CACACACAAGAAGAACCCTAGTCGAAGAGTTTACTTGTATGACTTTTGTTATTAATTATGAAATCAATAAATCATAAACTTCTAAATTTGGAATTCTCAACCTGTTAAGTCGTTCAACTTAAGCAACCGAAATAGTAAAAAAGATATTCATTTTTTTTTTGTTAATTAATCTTTCTGACGTTGAAATGTATAAAGTTTACATTTTATACTATTAAATTTTGAGTAGCATGCACGGATATTAGCAAAAATGGTATTGTTTTAACATTTAATTCAAGACATTTTGACATTTGGTTCGTCTATATATATTATAAAAACAAACGTGTACATATAAGAGAATCAAAGATTCGGACGTTTTCTTATCTATTTTCTCTACGGAAAAATAAAACAATAAATAATATGTGCGATACACCTACCGGCATGATCATGATGGGTGTATAAATTTTATTTTAATGGATCATTATTATTTTTTTTTTTTTTGTCAAGCAATGGATCATTATTTTGAATGGCAATTTTTATTTAAACTTTGATTTTATTTAGGCTATATATACTATTAGCTTTTGATCCGTGCTACGCGCGAGAGTTAGGTGAAAGTGTTTCTTTCGGTTGTTTTGTTAATTTATTTTTTGGTTATGTATTTTTCCTCCTTCCGTCTGGTTATATTGTTCGTATGTTTTTCTTTGCTCTTTTGTTAGTTTATTTTTTTATGTGTTTTTCAGCTAGTATAATGTAGTCAATTATTTTTTATTTTTAATAAATTTAAATCATTATGATCTTTTTTTATTTTCAAAAAATATAGAATTAGAAATTAAGTTTGTATAGTAATAGTTTTTGTCTCGTTTTAGTCGTTAGTTGTACTTAATTAAAATTATTTGTCATTTTATCGTTGGATTGTTATTTGGTTTTATTATATGTAATGTGGTTGTAGATAATCTTTTAATTATTTTATTATTTAATTAGTAACCTGTGCGGGTAGTTTTTTGTCAATGCTTTTGTGTTTGTAGTGATTAGTTAGTGGTTTTTGACTAAAAATATTTAAAAATCTCAATTACTTACAATTCTGTTTTCATTTTTTTCTTTTTGTGTTTCTGTCGTTGGGCCTTATTTTCCGTAAGCCTTAAAATTGTGTTGGCCTATTGGTTCTTTAGTGGTATGTCACTGAGGTTGGAATGACTTTGTTCCCTTTGATAATATGATGTCTCGTTAACGGATAGCAGAGAAGTCGTTTTTGCGATCTACGTGATAATAAGAGTTTTGAAACTATTTCTATCCGTGCACGCGCGGGATTTTAATTAAAAATATTTCTTATCAATATAAATTTTTGAGCTCAAATATAATCATTCCAAATTTTGAGTATAAATCTATATAAATACTAAACTTACTTTACTCAGTGATATACAACATATATATTTTTGAAGATAATATTTTTTTGTTATATCTATTTGTGATTTTACGTGAGATTTCAGTTAAAAATCATTGAATATGGATATAATTTGAAGATTAAAAGATAAATCTATATAAATGCCATACTTACTTTACTAATCCTTATATAACATATATTGTCTAGTGTCGCAATAATATTGTCGACAATCTTCTCACCTTTTATCTTTAAAAGAGTTCATTCCATATTCATATCCCACAGAAACATAATTTTAAAAGTTCTAACGTCAATGTTGATCGTTGACCTAATTATAAAGACCAATTAAATATATCGATATCCTACATTAAATGCGAATATATAAAGTTTCATGAACAGTTTTAGTGCTATGTCGCTACAATGAGGTTGTCCAAATGCATCATCTGCCATAATAGAATTTCCGACTAAGTCAAGAATGCTTAAATGATAAAAAGTTTAAACCCCAAAATGAATATCTATTCACTAATCTAAGTTACATATTTTTCTAAAATATCATATGTTATTTGCAGATGTTAATTTTGTGATGCAACCCCAGATTCATCGTTCTAAAAAATAACATAGTGTACTTTAAATATGTTGTTTTTGCCAATATTTTGGGTTAAAAACAATTAATATATATATATGTTATATTTGTTATATATGTTTTATATCATGTTATAAAATTGTAGCTCTAGTTGATAATATACCTTATGAAATATGCTACACAAATCACATTCCACTTTTTGTAACGGCTTACATATCATTTTTTCTCTATTTCCTAACCATTGATTTTTTTTAGATAGATTATTTTTTCAAAATTCTTTTTCATAGTTTTCCCAAAAAAAATGTGTCCCCTTACAATGTCTTTGTTTTAGATCAAAACTTTTAAGTTAAGTTAAGTTAATTAATTAATTTTTTCTTTCTTATAAGTAAAATTTAATAATAAATCTTTATGGTATATGTTTCTTAGAAACTAATGTTTCACTTCAATTTTATTTTCATTTTTAGATTTTTATAAATACAATTACATAACTTGTTTTTTTACTCCACCATGCATTAAAATCTTACTTACATTCTAAAACTCATTAACTCATTCTAAATTTTGGAATATAATCATTTTTGGTTATAATTTTAATAATAACATTATTACTAGTGAAGTGACCTTAGTGCAGTGGCAGGAGATAAGTCCATTTGTAGAAGGCACCATCACACCAGGGATCGAGTCCCGCTTCCTACGAATGTAAGAATTTGGCTAATGGGCCGGTCAGTTGTGGCCCAATGATTGACAAAAAAAATAATAACATTATTACTAAAACAAATTTATATTATTATTTTTACTATTTAAAAATTTTCATTTATTTTACTTAATTTATTTTTAGATAGTTATTATTTTCTTATTTACTAAAAAATTACATTATTGTCTATACTATTTTAAAATTTAATTAGTTTTAGTCAATTCGTTTTTTAATTTATTTTTACTACTATTAATTATAAATAATATATATGTAATGAATAAATATTAAAATAATGTTTTTTATGCAAAACAAGAATTGATTAGGTGAATGATGATGTGAATGATGATTATGCCCAACTTATAACCTGCAGTGTGGGTTAATAAAATGAACCGACACAATAATAAAGAAGAATGCTACGAGCCTAGTCGAGCTAGGTCCAACAGTGATATGGGACTAGGGTTATTCTTGTTTACGGTTAAAGGACCGGTTTATATTATATTTTGACTCTAGTTCACAACAATATAGTTGATAGATTCTGAAAGTCCATTTCAACTCTAATACTAGAACGATATTGTTAGTTTTGGATCAACCGATCAAGTGACCAACATATCGCACATATTTATGTTAAACCATGCTGTGAGTTTTCGTATTAAGGCCTCTACAATTTGCATTCACCCCTTCTCTCGAGCACCTATTATGAGGAGAATTTCAAAAACGTCACCACTTCGTCTAACTCCATTTGCCCATGTGCTTAGTTATGTTGAGTGGATGGGCTGTGAGCCTGTGTCTTCTGACTTATGCTTCCATATTTTTACTTTTTTTTTTTGGTCATGGAATCATTTTAGGTTTATAATCTGGACTGTAATCATAAATTCTATTCATTTTTTATAAAATATTTACATTTTTAGCAAAGAAAACGTCACACATGTTGTGAACTATAAGTTTGGAGGCAAGAAGATGTTTATTATGAGAAGAATCAAAAGAGAAGAGAAGAGATCTAGAAGATGAGTATATGGATTTGAGAGAGAAAAATTAGAGAGAAGCTTGAGAAAGTAGAGAGAAACTTAGAGAGACAATAAGACTTCTCATTATACATTTTTCTCTTCTACATGACTCCTATTTATGGAGGGAGGAGACAAAAACAAGGATAGAGAGGTTGGGGACAAGTGTTACAATGCATGAAGGAAGACATTTGGTGTATGGTTTGCATGAAGAGGGACACTTGTGCAAGTGATGTATACTCACACTTATTCTATAACACTCCCTTTTGAGTATCTATCACCAGTGATGAGTTACACACTGCCTCATTAAAAACCTTATCATGGAAAAACCCAGTGGGATAAAAACCATGACAAGGGAAAAAGAGTATAGTAGTGTAAACTCCCCCTCGAGAAAACTTCACAGATCTCTTAGATGCCGCATTCCAATACTATGAATATGCTTTCTGAATGTGGTAGTTGGAAGCGCCTTTGTGAATAGATCTGCTGCATTGTCGCTTGAGCGGATATGTTGAATATCAACTTCCTTCTTTTGCTCGAGTTCTTGAGTCTTGGAGGTATATGCTTTATCCTGTCACTCTTGATGTAACCTTCTTTGATTTGGGCGACACAAGCAGCATTGTCTTCGAATAATGTTGTTGGCTCTTTCTTGGTGACTATTCCACTTGATTCTTGTATGTGGTTAGTCATTGATCTGAGCCATACACATTTCCTCGATGCTTCATGAAGAGTAATTATTTCTGCATGATTTGAGGAAGTGGCGACCAAAGTCTGTTTCTGTGAGCGCCATGAGATTGAAGTTCCTCCAATTGTGAAAACATATCCAGTTTGGGATCGGGACTTATGTGGATCTGATAAATATCCTGCATCTACAAAACCAACTAGACCAACTGAAGAGTTTCTAGGATAGAATAATCCTAAGTTGTACCTTGAAGATAACGGAGAATATGTTTTATCCCATTCCAATGCCTGCGAGTAGGGGATGAGTTGTATCTTGCAAGTAGATTCATAGCGAATGCAATATCTGGTCTAGTGCAATTTGCAAGATACATGAGTCCACCAATAGCACTCATATAAGGTACTTCAGGACCAAGTATTTTCTCGTTATTTTTACAAGGTCTGAATGGATCATATCGACATTCAGAGATCTATTGACCATTGGAGTACTAAAAGAAGTCGCTTTGTCCATATTAAAGCATTTTAAAATATTTTTCGTATAATTTGATTGATGCACAAATATTCCATCTTGGAAATGCTCTATTTGAAGCCCGAGACAGAATTTAGTATTTCCAAGATCTTTCATTTCAAACTCTTCTTTCATATGAGTTCTTGCATCATCAATCTCCTTTTGAGTTCCAATTATATTTAGATCATCAACATATACAGCAATGATCACAAATCCCGATGGAGATTTCTTTATGAAGACGCATGGGCATATTTCATTATTAACATACCCTTTCTTCAATAGGTATTCGCTTAAGCGATTATACCACATGCGCCCGGATTGTTTTAATCCGTAAAGTGATCGCTGTAATTTGATCGCACAAATTTCATTAGACTTAGAGTCTAATGCCTCAGGAATCTTAAATCCTTTTGGGATTTTCATGTATATATCATTATCCAATGATCCATATAAATATATTGTCACTACATCCATAAGGTACATTTCTAAATTCTTAGAAGCCGTTAGGCTCATTAAGTACCTGAATGTAATTGCATCCATGACTGGAGAATATATTTCTTCATAATCAACTCCAGGTCTTTGAGAAAAACCTTGTGCAACAAGTCGGGCTTTATATCGTGTGATTTCATCTTTCTCATTTCTTTTTCGCACAAATACCCACTTGCAACCAACAGGTTGTACATCTTTAGATTAGGCTTATGTTGGCATTCTGATACGGACCTTGGATCTGGATCATATTTTTCATGATCGATCTCTTTAGATACAGAAAAAGAGAATATTCCATTATCATCATCGATTTCATCTCTATTCCATAATTTTCCATTTTGAGCATAGTTAATAGAAACCTCATATTTTTCTGTATCATCCTGAGGACTTTTCTCTTTTTTGGTTCTTTTGAACCTTTTCATCTCCCATTTTCTTTTTCTCTTGGGGATTTTTATCTTTAGAGCCCATTGGCCTCCCTCGTTTCAATCGAACCTTAAGTTCATTAGCTTTGCTTCCATCGAACTCTTCTCTAGGAATTTCAACTCTTGATGGTGCATTTGCAGCGGGGATATGTGACTTTGTCACCCTTTTTGTATCTATGAATGCATCTGGTAATTGATTTACCAAACTTTGTAAATATACAATTTTCTGAACTTCCAGCTCACGTTGATTTGTAGGGGGATCAAGATATATCGAAGATGGTGTATACCATGTAATATATTTTGGTACTTGTTTAATTCCTCCCCTTAACGCTGGAAATTCATCTTCATTAAAATGACAATCGGCAAAATGTACCGTAAACATATCACCAGTTTGCGGTTCAAGATATCGAATTATACTCGGTGATGCATAACCGACATATATGTCCAATCTCCTTTGTGGCCCCATTTGTGTTCTTTGCGGTGGGGCTATAGGAACATAAACTGCACATCCAAAAATATAGAGATAGGATATGTTTGGCTCTTGGCCAGATGTTAATTGTATAGGGGAATAGTTATTATATGCGCTTGGTCATATTTGGACCAATGCCGCAACATGCAATATAGCATGACCCCATATAGAAATTGGGAGCTTTGTTCTCAATATTAATGGTCTAGCAATGAGTTGTGGCCGTTTAATTAAAGATTCAGCCATGCCATTTTGTGTATGAACATGAGGAACCGGATGCTCCACATTGATTCCTATTGACATACAATAGTCATTGAAAACTTGTGAAGTGAATTCACCAGCGTTATCAAGCCTGACTTTTTTATGGCATAATTAGGGAATTGAACTTTCAACTTGATTATTTGGGCAATGAATTTTGCGAAAGCCGTGTTTCGTGTTTTCAATAGACACACATTTGACCATCTACTAGATGCGTCAATCATTACCACAAAATAACAAAACGGCCCGCATGAAGGGTGGATAGGTCTACATATATCACAATGTATTCTCTCTAATGGTGATTCATTCCCAATTTTGGCTGGCGATGGCCGAATTATGAGTTTTTCTTGAAAACATGCATCACATGAAAACTGATCAGATCTAAAAATATTTTGGCTCTTTAATGGATGGCCATTAGAATTTTGCACAATTTTCCGCATCATGACTGAACTAGGATGTCCAAGTCTTTCATGCCATATCTTAAATGTACTAGTAAACTTAGAGTTTACTGTAACATAAGATGAAAAATTATTTATTCTTGTGCAATACAATCCAGAGGATAACATTGACAATTCTTCTAATATATGTTTCTCCTCAAATGTTATGCAAAGATATTCAATGTCATTCTTATTCAGAGTCTCTATATGATATCCAATTCTTCGGATATCTCTGAAACTAATCAAGTTTCTATGAGACTTAGGACAATATAATGCATCAATTTCAAATTTTGTTCCCCTTGGCATTAAAAAATTGGCTTTTCCAGAGCCTATAATAATCTTTGCATTAACACATATAGTGCACGCTTCTAGCGGAGTCTTTTATTTTGAGAGAGGATAAATATTTTTTCTCTTTAAGTATTGAGTGCGTTGTAGCACTGTCTGCTAGACACATATCTCCATTCTTAATCTCAAAATTTGATATTTTCTGAGATAAAGTATTTATAAAATAAACATTAATGAAATAACAAAAAAGTCTTACAAAAAAAAAACTTATTATATATTACAATAAAACTATTATCCAAAAAGATATTTTATAAACATAAAGTACATATCAAACTAAGACAAAGCATATCATGGCATATCGGTCTTATTCGCATGATTTTCCGTTTTCATTATGAATGCGAAAATCTGCTATATCAAGATGGGGTTCATCGTTTAGGCCATGGAAAGAAGGTCCAGCTTCATCATAGATGAGGTTGGTCTCAACATCCCTTTCTTTTGCCTTTTAGGATGCTTGGTACAGATCGGCCAAATGTTTTGGAATATGACAGGTCTGATACCAATGTCCTTTCATGCCGCATCTGTAACAAGTACTTTCACCTTGTTTCTTGAAAACGCGACCAACATTAGATTTGAAGATTTTTGTTGGTTTTTCTTGCGTTGAAGTCATTATGAGAGAAACCTTTTCCTTTTCCTCTTCCACGACCTCCTCCACGACCATGACCACGGCCTCAACCGCGTCCGCGTCCACATCCTCGTCCTTGCCAATTATTAATGCTGGATGTAGCAACATACACTTCTGAAAGTGGAGCTGATCCAGTTGGACGGGTTTGATGATTTATCATCACGAGCTCATTATTTTGTTCAACAATATGCAAAACTTGCATCAATTCAGAATATCGAGTATACCCTCTTTCTCGATATTGTTGCTGCAGGAGTACATTTGAAGGATGACAAGTTTGGAATGTTTTCACGATCATATCATAATCGGAAACTTCTTCTCTGCAGAGAGCCATCCTTGAAGTGATTCCGAATAAAGCGGACTTGTACTCACTTACACTTTTGTAATCTTGAAACCTCAGGTTTACCATTCATGTTTGGCTTTTGGTAAGAGCACATACTTTTGGTGATCAAACCTATCCTTGAGCGTGATCCAGAGATCTGCAGGATTTTCTCTCGTGATGTATTTATTTTTTAAACCATCGTGGAGATGGTGACGCAAGAACATCATGGTTCTTGCTTTTTGCTCTTCTAACCCCGTTTCTGATGGATCAAGGGTTTTGAGATGCCCATTCCCTTTTAGATAGAATTTTACATCTAATGCCCATGTCATATAGTTTTTTCCAGATACATCAAGGGCGGCGAATTTAAGCTTTGCCAAGTTTGACATGATTACTATATAAATAATAAAACCATTTGTTAAATATAAAATTTTATGAAATAACTATTGTAAAATCTTGTTTTAGCAATAAATATAAACTATAAAAAAATTTATAAGCTATATAACATATTCATAAATTAAAACAATCATTTTAGGAGGCATAGCCTTCCATATGATTTAAAATATATAGATCTGAACATATGATCAAGGAGGCAGAGCCTACCATTAGATCAAGAATGTAGATCTAAATGATCAAGGAGGCAAAGCCTACCATTATGATCAAGAAGGTAGATCTAAATGATCAAGGAGGCAAAGCCTACCATTATGATCAAGAAGTATGAATAAACTTTTACTCTATAGATAATACATATAGTAATGTGCATATAAACTAATTAAATTAAACTAAATTTAAACAAATTTAACATAACTTAAATGTTACCTCAAACTTATGATGGATCGCAAATCACTTATGCTCAAACTTGTAACGGATCGAGAGTCGTTTGTGCTGATAACGTGTTGTGAACTATAAGCTTAGAGGTAAGAAGATGTTTACTATGAGAAGAATTAAAAGAGAAGAGAAGAGATCTAGAAGATGAGTATATGGATTTGAGAGAGAAAAACTAGAGAGAAGCTAGAGAAAGTAGAGAGAAACTTAGAGAGACAATAAGACTTCTCATTACACATTTTTCTCTTCTACATGATTCCTATTTATAGAGGGAGGAGACAAAAACAAGGATGGAGAGATTAGAGACAAGTGTTACTATGCATGAAGGAAGACACTTGTTGTATAGTTTTCATGAAGAGGGACACTTGTGCAAGTGTGTATACTCACACTAATTCTATAAAAATACATACTTTTTTTGGATTCTTTTCCCCCAAAAAAATGTTCCACAACTTATTCGAATTAAAGTTAACTTACATTTTAGATGACCATTATCTAATTTCCCAGTGTAAAACTCTCAAAACTATGGCATATATAAAATTATAATGATACAAAGTTAATGAGTCACATTATTAATATCCTTAATAACAATAAAATAATGATGATAAGACAAAGAATACAGTAGGACAAAAAAATAAACTTTATTTGTTTTTTTAATTAGTGTATGCATTTGAATATTCTTCTGTCTCATGGTTTATGCTTATAAATAGACAATTGATCAACGTAACACCAAGGATGAAAGTAATCACTTCTCTAATCTCTTCTGTTTTGCATTAAATTCTTACAACTCTATTTAAACATTTTTCTTGTTACGTTTTAAAGGATGAAAGTAATCATTTCTCTAATCTCTTCTATTTTGCTTAAATTCATCCACGAAGACTTCCGTGAGATTTATTCAAGAATGTCCCTCCTCGATCGTTTTCTACTTCTTGTAAGCTGTAACTCAACTTTAACATATACTGCACGTAGAATCACATCCACACAAACAAAAAGAACAATGGAATTGAATGAATTTAAATTGTTATGAATATTTTTTTAATTATCACGCAAAATTATTGTTACTATTCTTTTTTTGTTGTTGTTGCTTTCGGTAATTCGAGGTTTTTGATATATGTAAGATAATTTCACGATTATTTCCTAGTGGCACATTAAGTTTGGATGGTTTACATATAAGGTTTGAAAAGTTGTTGATGCGATGTTTACATGGTGCAGATCGTGCATGGAGTGGATAAGATGGTTCCATGGCACAAGCTTCCGGTTTTCTTGGGTTTAGCCTATCTTGAAATACGTAGGCATCTTCACCAAGAATACAATCTTCTCAACGTCGGTCAAACTCCGGTTGGAACCCGGTTTGATCCTGCTAATTATCCGTACCGGACTGCTGACGGAAATTTCAATGATCCGTTTAATGAAGGTGTCGGCAGTCAAAATAGCTTCTTCGGGAGAAATTGTCCTCCGGTCGATCAGAAAACAAAGGTAAACTTTTACTTACATGCTTTATATGTGTACAGCAAAAAGATGGTTTTGACGTGATACTACTTTTATTAAGTTGATTAGTAGTAAATAGTAATACAAAAGGATATCGTTTTGAGATTTTTTTTTTTTTTTTTTTTCATTAAGTTATTGAGGCCAGATCCTATGGTGGTGGCCACAAAACTATTAGAAAGGAGAAAGTTTATCGACACAGGAAAACAGTTCAATATGATTGCAGCTTCTTGGATTCAATTTATGATCCATGATTGGATTGATCATCTTGAAGATACTCACCAGGTTCGTGAATTATTATTCAAGTTGATCCCATTTACATACTTATATAACGAAACAATTAAATTGGTTCGTTCTGGTTATTTATTGGTAACATAGATCGAGCTTGTGGCTCCAAAAGAAGTAGCGAACCAGTGTCCTTTAAAGTCCTTTAGGTTCTTCAAGACAAAGGAAGTCCCTACCGGTTTCTTCGAAATCAAGACCGGTTCGCAAAATATCCGTACACCTTGGTGGTAAGTAAAATTTTCTAACACAATTTATATAAATTATAAACCCTTTATAAAAAAAAAACATATAACATATAAAATAAATCATTAAATTGTACATATACTATCCATTTTGATCTTCTGCTACATGTCCATACATTTTTCTGGGATCGGTTTAGGTGAAAATTCATTTAATTTTTGGGGGGATTACTTGGATTAGAAAATTGAATGGACTTTTTTTGTGTTTCGGTTGGTTCTAATTTCTAACTTTTGACTCATTTTGAATAAAAAGAAAACATCAAAATAAAAGTACGTACTGTTTTTTTTTTTTTTTTTTTTTCGTTTCAAAAACACACCAACTGTTTATTTCTTAAAAAAAATTGGTTTGGTGTCGACTTTCGATTTGATTTCAAATCTGGTTAAGCGACTCGTGGGACTAATTAAACACCCAACCTTAGCATGATATGTATAGACGATTAGACATATATGGACGTAGAGCCGTAGACACATATCCATGCATAGAAACCATACATTAATCCCATAATACTATGATGACTATATAGTATATATATAATTCAAAGAATAATTAATAAATTAGGGATTCGAGCGTCATTTATGGAAGCAACTCAAAAACAATGGAGAGAGTAAGAACTTACAAAGATGGTAAACTTAAGATATCGGAGGACACCGGTCTCGTTCTCCATGATGACGACGGTTTAGCCATCTCTGGCGACATTCGTAACAGTTGGGTCGGCCTCTCCGCCTTGCAAGCTCTCTTCATCAAAGAACACAACGCCGTATGCGACGCCCTCAAGGTTTAATATCTGTTTTTCTTTTCTCCTTTTTCTAAGATGTAAATTACGAAATTGGATTTTTTTTCTTTTTTCTTTCACACTAATTACAACTTTTCTTACGGATTTTGAGACTCAGAACAGATGATCAAAAAATCAATTCAATTTTAAAACTCATTTCAATATTATAGGATGAGGATAGTGATTTGGAAGACGAAGATTTGTACCGCTACGCGAGGCTAGTGACCTCAGCAGTGATAGCCAAGATTCACACCATAGATTGGACAGTCCAGCTTCTCAAAACCGACACTTTACTAGCTGGAATGCGAGCGAATTGGTGAATAGCACATTTTTCGATCGATAAACTCGTTGTTACACATGTTGCAATCTAACAGTTTATAGATTTATGTTAATTTTTAGGTACGGACTACTAGGAAAGAAGTTTAAAGATTCTTTCGGACATGCAGGAAGTTCGATCTTGGGAGGTCTCGTGGGTATGAAAAAACCGCAAAATCATGGTGTCCCATATTCTCTAACCGAAGAGTTCACTAGCGTGTATCGAATGCACTCTCTCTTACCTGATCAACTCCAGATGCGTGACATTGATGTTGTACCGGGAACTAATAAATCACTACCGTTGATGGAAGAGTATAACTCTATCTCTGATCGCTCTATATATCTCCCTTGTTTTGAAACTTGCAAATCAAAGATTCTAAGAGATTTAGGTTTTTTTTTTCCTTTGGATTCAGGATTTATATGGAAAATTTGATTGGTCGTAAAGGCGAACAAAACATGTGCCAGATTGGATTCACTAAGCTAATGGTCTCAATGGGTCACCAAGCAAGTGGAGCACTTGAACTGATGAACTATCCAATGTGGTTAAGAGATATTGTTCCCCAAGACCCCAACGGCCAAGAACGTCCAGACCACGTCGACTTAGCTGCTTTAGAGAGTAAATCAATCTAATCTGAGCCGTTCAGTATTGTTTTTAGTATACCATTGTGGTTTTTATATTGGATTATCACGTGAGCTATTTATGTTGGTCGATTATTTTAGTCTACCGGGACAGGGAGAGGAATGTGGCACGGTACAACGATTTTAGGAGAGCTATGTTTATGATTCCGATTGACAAGTGGGAAGATCTAACGGATGATGTGGAAGCGATTGAACTGCTGGATGATGTGTATGGTGGTGATATAGAGGAGCTTGATCTTCTAGTTGGACTTATGGCAGAGAAGAAAATCAAAGGTTTCGCTATCAGTGAGACTGCTTTTTATATTTTCCTCATCATGGCCTCAAGGTATGTTATTTGGTTGTTTTAAATTTAAAACAAATATTTATAGGAAAATATATAGTAGAATAGTAGAGCTTAATCTAATACTAATTTTTTAAACACATGTTAGGCGATTAGAAGCGGACAGATTTTTCACAAGCGAATTCAATGAGAAGATTTATACAAAGAAGGGACTTGAATGGGTGAATACTACAGAGAGTCTCAAGGATGTGTTTGATCGTCATTATCCTGAAATGACCGATAAATGGATGAATTCCGAAAGTGCATTTTCAGTATGGGATTCTCCACCGGTTACTAAAAATCCAATCCCTCTCTATCTCCGTATTCCTTCTTAGATCATTTTAGTGTGATCTATGCACTTTGAATTCTTTTTTTAATAATTGGTATATGTTGTTTGTGTGAGCTGTGCATTATAATCTATTGATATTATTCATGTATTATATAAATAAATATTCATATAACAATAAGTTGTTTGTAACCCTCTTTTGTTACATAACTACATTCGGACCCTGCGGGTTATGCTTATAGGCGTATTTATTTGCTATAGCAATCATAACTTAATTGAAATCATACCAATTGACATAAAAACAAAAATCAAATATTTTCAACAATGAACACGATGCAGGAAACTCGAGCTTGAATAAGTGTATAACCTTTTAAAGTATACACAGACAACCGTCATATGTGTACAAAATCTTTTAAATATCCTATAAAATGACCGATTTTGAAAAAGAGAGCGCAAAAGCTATGATAACTCCACCAGGAATGTTGGTAACCCAGTCAACCATATAGCAAAAGAACTCAGCCATTCTGGTTTCCTCATCTTTTGCATCGGGGTAAGTCCTCACAATCTCGACTTCATTAAAAGAGATGTTTATAGCTTCACTACATATATTTGTCCATCGTCTCGGCATAACACTTATCTTCAAAGCATATTTGAAGTAAAAAATTGATATTATCATGATGAGAAGGTAGTTTGATAACCTCGAGTTTGTTTCAACTGCACTACTAAAATTCATTTTTAATGATTCATGAAAAAGATTTTGTGTGTTTATTTGTTATTTAGTCTAAAAAAATATTTTTAGATCAATAACAAATAAACACACACAATCTCTTCACTTGAATCATTAACAATTAACAAAATTTCAAGGTTATCATACTACCTCCTCGTTCTAATAATATCAAATTTTCCATTTAATGATGCTTTGAAAACAAGTGTTTTATCCAAACGCTAGAAACATACATGTCGTGAAGCTAAAAACATCTCTTTCAATGAGGCCGAGATCCTGCAGACTTACCTTGATGGCGATGAATCGATGATGAAGAAACTAGAAGGGCTGAGTTTGTTCGATATACGGTTGATTGGGTTTCCAACTTTGCCGGGTTAGTAATCAAAACTTTCGAGCTCTCTTTCTCTAAAGCGGTCGGTTTCCAAACAGAGACGAAGTCACTGATCGAATTTGCAGCCATCAAAAAGGCAGTACCGCATAGACTAGGGCCACAGAAAATCTTGAGCCGGCACTGACTACATGCGGTGATACCACATAGAGTTGAGAGCTCATTTCCCATTAAACATTTCTTTCTTTAATAAATTGTTTGAAATGTAAGCAGTTTTCTCTGTTTTTTCTGGCCATTAAGGATACGAGCCTTAAGGATATGTTTTCTCTTTGTTTATTTTTCATTGTGTGTTATGTTTTAAGTTTGTGGATGTGTAGTGTATATATTAATGACATTTAAAAAGGGGTGCAAGATATTATTCCTCTTTCTAGTGATTGACATTTAAAAAGTCTTTTATTCGCCGGGTCAAGAAATCAATCGGTCAACATATATTAATGACATTAAATTATATCTATAGATAGATATATATGATTTTATCCTATAAATATTGTATTATTCTAAATTGTAATTACTATATAAATGCAAAAATCTTGATTATAATCTTTTTTTAATTGTTTAAGTAGGGATCCACTAGTCAAAATCAAATTTTGACTGAATCTTGTTTGTGTATAATTAAGTGTAACACACACGAACCAAATTTTATGATTTAGGGTGGGTGTTGATCGACACCATGGGGAGTGTCGATCAAAATCAGCTTTTCTGGCTCGAACAGATTGTTTAATTTGTTGATTTTGGGTCGGTTTAGTTTAAGTGGAATTCCTAAACTAAGTATTTAATGGAAAACTTGACCTAAGTCGTGGGTTTGGTGGTTGGTCGCCGTTTTTGGAGAGAAAAAGAGAGAAAAGAGAAGCGCTTGAGAGTTTGGTGGTTTTTGGGAGATATTCTTGGTTTGTTTGGGAGATTGTTCCTGTAGAAGAGAGATCCGGTGAAACGACCCGACCCGTTATTTTTAATTAAATAATAAGTAATAATAATAATAATAATAATTAATAAATAAATAAATACTCTACAGCTTGTGGTCCTATACCCACTCGCCACCTAACCACAGTCACACCAAACAGCGGAAATAACAATACCAATAAACAATATCCAATAAATATATAATAATATTTATCCATACTGTAAAACATAACATTATCCAATAAACAAACAACAGGAAACATAAAACAAGCAACCTAGCAATGTTCTAATGACCCAATTCTAGCAACCTAACGATGCCAGACAACAACCAATCGAGTCCCTAGAAGATCCTCCTCTTCATTGCCTTGATTCCACGATCACACTTTGCCTTTACCTACACAACAAACACAAATTGCAATGCGTGAGTATTTTGTAAACACTCAGTAAGGCAATCCTCCCATCTATTGGGATATATACACAAGCAATAGAGACATCTCTAACCATCAACCAACAATCAACATTCAACAATAACAAACCAGGACTCTGCATCGACCGACAGCAAGCATGCATCGACCGACAGCAAGCATGCATCGACCGACACCAGTTGGGGTTTTATCGACCGACACAAGCATGCATCGACGGACACGCACACTGCATCGACTGACGCATGCTTGACATAGCACGAAAACCCTAGGTTCTACGTGCCGTCTTCGCACTTGCATCGATTGACGCACAAAGTGTATCGACCGATGCACATGTCGAGCATCGTTTTTCCCCGAAGCTTCTCGCCGGATCTTTGTTCCTACAACCACAAAACTTGACGCCAAGCCACAAGAAACTCCCTAACGTCCCAAATAACATTCTACCACGCCAAACAACACATAAACAAGCAGATAAGAGAAATCTCCAGCTTAGATAAGCCATGGTCATGCACTTACCTTTGCTAAGATGATTCTAAACCTCAAACAAGCAATAAAGCACTTCCAAGAAGCTCCTAAAACGATCTCAGTTACAGATCTCTACGGGAACAACTTCCAATCTCTCAAACACTTCAAGAACACTTAGGAATGCCTTTTCCCTCTTTTCTTTCTCTCAAAAGCGGCTAAACACGATTAATGAGACAAAAACTCGAGTTAAGGGTTTTCCTTTTCCCTTTTCCCCAAAACGCAGCGTTTAACTTAAGTCGAACCGCACAAAACCAACCTTGCATCGACCGATGCACCCCCATAAACTAGGATTTTGGTTCGCAGATGTTACATCTGGTGCTAGAGAAGAAGGAGAAGCTTCCTAAGGTGTTGGATTCGTCATTTTTGAATAAAAACTTTTTACAAAAGAGGTGAGAGCATGAGCATGGCTGATCTAAGTCTGAGATCTCTTTTGTCTTGCTTGTTTTGTGTTGTTGTGGTGTTGTTCTTGTTTGTTTTGGTTTCTATAGGGTTCCTTTAGTTTTCTGTGGCCTTTGGGCAAGTTTTGGGATGGACTGGAGGTGGTTAGAATCGGAGATTCGATGATCGGCTTCGAGCAGAACGTGTATACGGAGCCGGTGTATAGCCTAGTAGATGGAAGGATTGTCTCACTAAGTATTTATGATAATACTTACGCATCTCAATTGTTGTTTGTGGTGTGCAGGTATGAGATGTGGAATCATAGCAATGAGGAGGAGGATGATCTAGGGTCTCAATTATTGTGTTGTGGTTATGTTGTTGATGTTGGAACCTTGGATAGAGTTATGCTAGGTTGTTGGATAGAATGGATAGGATTGTTATTGTATTGATGTTATATATTTGAGATGATTAATGTTATACATTTTTCCGCTGTGCATGTTATTGGATGTTGGTTTATTATTGGTATTGTCGTGGTTAGTAATGTGTGGGTTATTGGTTTAATTAAGTAGTATAGGATGCTTAATTATATATTGTTATTATTAAAAAAAGTGATCGGGTTGTTTTAGTTTGGTATCAGACCCTTCACGGTTCTAGGGCGGGTTAATGTATGGTGTTAGAGGTTTAAGAGAATTTAATTGGTGGTATTATTTTCCTTTTGCTTGGTGCATGATGTTTTGAATCGTTGTTGTGTGATGGAATTGATTATGAGTGGTTAGTCAATTTGTTGTGGTATGGAGTCCTAGTATCATCCTCTTCGAGCCTTCAATGAGATTTCACGGTAAGTTGTTTTATGTGTTGTTGGGAGCAAATAATGTCTATGACGTGTGAATAAGCATAGTGAGCGAATGTGGATGACGGGGTTGATGGTAGTTCAATCTTGGGGTTTAGTGTTGACCAGTGGGGTCGGGATAGTGTGGACTGGTGGGGTTAGGATGGTGTTGACTGGTGGGGTCGGGATGGAATGACCAGGTGTGATGCGAGCGCCGGACGTCTCGTGGTACGGACGGAATCGAACGTTCTCGGGCCGGTCGAATTAGAGGTAACTTCTCTTGGACAAGATATGGTGGATCGACTCTAGGGTGAAAACAAACGATGGGAACGGAAGATTGCAGAAAACAAACGAGCGGATTGGAAGTTCGAACTTTGGTCACGTCATGGTCGAGCGGCTACGGTACAGACGGTGAGGTTGCAGAACGGCTAGCAAACCAAGGATTGTTTCGACTAGAGGAAATGATGATGATGGATTGAACGATGACACGCGAGGGCTGGCTCGTCTCGCGATACGGTCAGACTAGTCGACGGTGAACCCGGTTCGAGGTCGGCTAGGGTTTTTCGGTAGAACAATCCCGGATTGGTTCAAAGGAGAGGAGTGAGACAAGAGTCAAAGATTATCTCTTTGGAAAAGTTTTTATTTTCATTCAAGTGTGCTTTTACAAGAAATAAGAGAGGGTTTAAATAGAGCTAGGTTTAGAGGAGACTAGGAACACGCGGACTCGCAATGGTCCGCAAACGTTGCCCTTGACGTGTTCTCTTTGAAATAGAACACGTCGCTCTTCGAAGTGACTCAAACACAACCACACACGTCACTCTACTTAACGTTACAAAAGAGAAAGTTCTAGAGTTTGTTCAAAACGCCAAGCATAAGTAAGAAATAAAAGACACGTCTTCGGCCTTATTGCGGGAAACGTCTTTGGTTTCGAACGTTTGCGCTAAAGCTCCTCGCCTCGTTAAAACCTCCTCCGGTAAACCTCGTGGGAGAAACTCGGAGTGAGGAAAAAGAGTACGATTCCATGCTCTAACGACTTGGTTACCTTCATCCTTGGGTAAGGACGAAGGCGCACGGTCTCTTCACGGACTTCTTCCGTCGGATCGCGGTCTTGGACGAACGCTCGGACAAATAGGTTGATTCGCTGCCTGGTGGACTTTGAAGAGCTCTTAGACCTTGTTGTGGCTCCCGGAGAGATTTCTGGTACATTGGCCGGCCGTTGTCCCGTGAGCGGTGCAAGCGTCTTGGTCGCGTCCGGTGCGTCTCGGTCAGGTTACGGTCCCGTTCTCTCATCATTGCCTCCCCCTTGAAAAGGTTTTGTCCCCAAAACTTCTTCGTCGTCACCTGCGTCAAACGGAAGGAGATCAATAACATTAAAGGAGGTTGACATATTATACTCACCTGGCAGTTCAAGGCGGTAGGCGTTGTCGTTGATCTTCTCGATGAATCTGAACGGTCCGTCGCCGCGTGGGCTAAGCTTGTCCTTCCTCTTCTGTTGGAATGGCTCCAGCCTTAGGTGCAACGAAACACAATCTCCTGGCTTGAATAACATAGGCTTGCGTCCGCGGTTCAAGAAACATGCATACTGTTCGGTCCTCCTTTCGATGTTTGCCCGAACCTCCTTTGAAGCTTCTTGACTAACTCGGCTCTCGCGGCTCCATCTTGACTCTCGACCTCGTCTGGTGGTAAAGGTAAGAGATTCATCGGCGTGAGAGGCTTAAAGCCGTAAGCGACCTTGAACGACGACTTCTTGGTGGACGAATGAACGGCTTGATTTTACGCAAACTCAATGAGTGGGACGTACTCGAGCCACGATCCTTTGTTTCTCGCGATCTCTGTCCGAAGTAAAGCTCTAATATATCGATTCACGACTTTAGTCTGGCCGTCGGTTTGCGGATGTGCGGCGGTGGAGTATAAAAGTTTGGTGCCAAGCTTCTTCCACAATGTTTGCCAGAAATGGCCAAGGAACTTCGGGTATCGATCCAAAATGATGGTGCGCGGTAAACCATGGAGCCGGATCACTTGATTGAAGAAGAAGTTCGCCAGTTGCACCGCGTCATGGTTTTTGTTACACAGAATGAAATGCGCCATCTTCGAGAAATGATCTACTACGACCATCAAGCTGTCCTTATGGTGTAAGAGAGGTAAACCGAGAATGAAATCCATCGATTGGTTGAAACTAGATATTTATGGTGGAAAGGTTAAGATGGAATGGCTGATGATGAATGTATGCAATGATTGGTAAGGTGTTTCAATTCCCCTTATGCAGTTGCAGTATAAGGGGTATCAATCCAATTTGAGTGGTTGTAAACAGTTAAGATATGCATAAAGATCTAATTTAAGCCAGATGAAAAGGATGTTGCCATTAAACAATCCTATGATGAAAATGTAAAGTGCAGAAGGTAAACTAAATGAACTAAGAACTAAATGCAAATGAAATAGAATGATTAAGACAGTAATGATGCAACCAACAGAAACAGAAACTAAGCTAAAGAACAAATGCAAGACAGTGATGAACAGGACACTAAATGGATGCAGCAGAAATGGAACAGGAATGAAACAAGACAATCACAAATCATAAATAGCAGAGTTCTGGGGATGAACTCGAGCCAGCACTCGACCGAGTGTAGGTCGAGTGAGTGGTCGAGCTAGACTAAACGCAGAAACAGAGCAATGCAATAAAAACAGAGTAATGCAAAGACGGATCAAACTACAATCAAGCAACAGGATTAAGACTGTAAAATCAATAAACAAGGAAGGACTTGAGGAGGGATTCATGGGCTGGACTAATGATTGAGGCTATCTAACTTGATCAACAAATCTCAAACAACATGAGCTAATCTCTAGACATATGAATCCAAGACAAGTTTCTCCCACTCTCATGGTCAAGAAACAATCAAACCTATGCATTTCTAGACTTGCTCTCACATAGTAAAGAATCTACACAAGCAGGCAGTAAGAAATATGTCTCATACCAAACAAAACTTCTAATCTCTTAGCAAGCAAGATGGTAAGCTCTAGATCTAGCCTTATCTATGCCTCTTAAACATTGGTGTGATGCTAAGATGCTTGAAATCAGATCCTACCCTCTCAGATATAGGATCAGCATTAAGAACATCTACCCTAGAAGAGATCTACAACAATCAAGCTTGATCAAGCCAAACAAACCTCATTCACAGCCTAGCCTAACCCATCCTCAAGATCCTAAACTACTACTCACAAGAACACATGATAAACATCAAAATCATAAACCCAGAAAAGATTGAAACTTGCATCATTAGATAGATAAAACAAAGATCTACAATATTGAAAAAGAAATGAAACTTAAATTCTCAATATTAAGAAAGTTATTAAACTAACAATATTGAGGAATTTAGTCTTTTTCAAGTACAAGATTTAGGAAAATAAAAAGCAAAAGGAATAAATCCCAAAAAGGTAAATACTAGGTTTTTGAGAATATCTAAAAAGCTGACTCCTTTTGTGGCTGCAGGTACAAGGCTTTATATAGGAGGGGAGTGGAAGCCCTAAAAATGCTAAAAGACAAAATAGTCAACGGCTCGGTCAACTCGACCTGTGCTCGGTCGAGTGGCAGGTCGAGCTGGCTTCTCTCATGCATTGTCCACTCGGTCGAGTCCTCCTCAGCACACGGTCGAGTGTCTGGTCAAGTGTGCGGTCGAGTTGGACTCCGGACCTTGTTATTTCAGCCTTAACTCTCTTGCTTTCCCTTCATGATTGCTTCACTCCTTCCTCAGCATTGCTTCCATGCTCCTTAAGCTCCAAAATCACCTGTTTATGCATGAAAAGATGCAAATGCAATGCAACTAAACTCTAATGCATGATTAGTCCTAAAGCTATGCAATAATGGTGAAAATGGATAGCAAAAGATGCAAAAGATGTGAATATACTAAGGGAAAACAGGGTAAAATATATGAACATCATTGGTCGATCCATGGTGTTGTAGACACCGGTAGAGGCATGTATAGGCCGTGAAGGTGAGTAGTTGACTTTGACTCTCGACACACCACACAACGTCCACAATGCTTCTCGACCATGCTTCGCAGATTTGGCCAATAAAAGTGTTCTTGGAGCACGGCCAAAGTCTTGGTGATGCCAAAATGCACGGACAAACCTCCACTGTGGGCTTCTCGGACTAACGACTCACGAATAGAACCGGTAGGGATGCAAAGACGCCGGCCTCGGAACAAGAACCCATCATGCATGTAAAACTCGGTGAATATGCCCTTGCCGTGATTTTGGAAACAGTCACCGAACTCAACATCATTGGCGTACGCGTCTTTGATACTTTCGAATCCCAAAAATTTCGCTTCCATAGTAGTGATCAACGCATGTCTCCGTGATAGGGCGTCGGCAACGATGTTTTCTTTCCCCTTCTTATAGTTGATCACATATGGGAACGACTCGATGTATTCTAAACATTTGGCGTGTCTCCTCTTGAGGTTATTCTGGTCGAGCAAGTGCTTCAAAGTCTCGTGATTGATGTGAATCACGAACTCTCGAGCCAAAAGATAATGTTGCCAGACCTCCATGGCGTGAACTAAAGCGTAGAGCTCCTTGAGGGTGGCGCCGCTGAGCTTCTCGCTGAAGTAAGCCACCGGTTTGCCTCCTTGAGTGAGAACCGCACCAATGCCTACGCCAGACGCATCACACTCCACTTCGAACGTCTTGTTGAAGTCGGGCAGGACGAGTAGAGAGGCTTGAGTGAGACGCCGTTTGAGTTCTTTGAAAGCTCGCTCTTGCTCCTTTCCCCATTTGAACTCCTGGTTCTTCTTGATCACCGCAGTAAGAGGCGCTGCGACCGTGCTAAAGTCTTTTACGAACCGGCGGTAGAATCTGGCGAGGCCGTGGAGCGATCAAACGTGCAAAACACTGGTAGGCGTGGGCCACTCCTCAATGGCTCGAATCTTCTCTCCATCTACCTTGAGGCCTTGTTCACTTACAACAAAACCTAAGAAAACAAATTCATTAGCAGCAAAGACGCACTTTTTCAAGTTAGCGTACAATTTCTCTTCGCGGAGAGTGTTTAAAACATATTCAAGGTGCATAACATGATGCGATAAACATGAACTATACACAAGAATATCATCAAAATAAACTACGACAAATTTGTTTATGTAGGCTCTCAAAACATGGTTCATCAATCACATGAATGTAGAGGGTGCATTAGATAAACCGAATGGCATTACCAACCATTCGTACAAACCTTGCTTGGTTTTGAATGCGGTTTTCCACTCGTCCCCTTCCTTCATTCGGACTTGGTGGTAGCCACTCTTGAGATTAATCTTCAAGAAAATGCTCGACCGCTTAACTCGTCTAGCATGTCGTCCATCCTCGGTATAGGGTGCTGATATTTGAACGTGATGTTGTTCACGGCCCGACAGTCAACACACATACGCCAGGAGCCGTATTTCTTCGGTACGAGTAGGACGGGCTTAGACTCTCTCGAATATAGCCTTGGGACATGAGCTCGGACACGGAAAAAGGGTAAATTTCAACCCGTACTATTTCAAAAGTGTAAATTTTAGTCCGACACCAACTTTTCGGACTCGTGGTTTCCTGGTTTGTTGTGTTTGTTTTTTGTTTGTTAAACATTGGAATCTCAGTTGCTTGTGTGTATAGCCTAGTAGATGGGAGGATTGCCTCACTAAGAATTTATTATAATACTTACGCATCTCAATTGTTGTTTGTGGTGTGCAGGTATGAGACGTGGAATCATGGCGATGAGAAGGAGGATGATCTAGGGTCTCGGTTATTGTGTTGTGGTTATGTTGTTGATGTTGGAACCTTGGATAGAGTTATGCTAGGTTGTTGGATAGAATGGATAGGATTGTTATTGTATTGATGTTATATATTTGAGATGATTAATTTTATACGTTTTTCCGTTGTGCATGTTATTGGATGTTGATTTATTATTGGTATTTTGGTTTGTTAATAATGTGTGGGTTGTTGGTTTAATTAAATAGTATGAGACGCTTAATTATATATAATTATTACTAAAAAACAGATCGGGTTGTTTCAATGAAGAATTAAAGACTGAACACTGAAAAGCTGTAAATTTGAAAAAACGTGGAAAGAGATACAGACCTTTACTTAGGAGTTAAGAAGTCACAATGAAGAACCACAACGCTATATTTATTAATCCTTTTTTTTTGAACAACCAACTACTTGCATTTAATCAAAATAGTTCATTACACGGCATAAGAGCCTGTTTAGCCAAAGCATCGACGGTTCGGTTTCTTTCTCTTGGAATAAAACTAAAAGAACAACTAGAGAGATGCAGGATATCAAGGAGAATCCCGTGAAGTTCATTGGGTCGGATATTTAGATTGAGAGCTTTGACCAGCGTTTGCGAGTCTGAAGCGACAGATAGATGGGTAAAGCCCGAATCAATTGCAACTCCAACTGCTGTAAGAGTTGCGATTGCTTCGGCCATCAAAGGGGATCCGACGTGTTCGGAAGACGAGGAGCCTTGGTTCAGGGGTAGATCAGACTGGTCCATGAAGATCCAGCCAAAACCCGCCTCTTCATTTATCGTCCAAGTAGCATCCATGTAGCACAACACCGTGAGAGGATGTAAAGATGGTCGGGATTCAACAAGGTAAGATACCTTGGATCGAATTTCTTTCACTTGAGCGTTTTGCCAATTATTAGCCCTAGTAGTTACTAACACTATCGCTTCCTCCGCCTGGGTCTGTGTTTGCTGAAGATCAGACGGTTTCTAGCTGTCCAAATAGTCCAGAAGATCCAAGGGAACAGAGGGCCTTGACCGATCCCAGTCAGCGGGAGGCTAATAAGCTGAATTCCGACGGCTAACCCCGATCTGACATTCTGGGTTAGATCGGAGATAAAGGGGTCTTTAAAGGGTGCTAACTTCCAGATATGAACAGCGAAGGGGCAAAGGAAAATGAGGTGGAGTACCGTCTCTGGGCTTCCACAGTGTGGGCATTTGACTTCCTCGCTTATTTGTCTGTGTGAGAGGTTTTCACCCATTGGGAGGGCATACTGCGAGGCTTTCCACATGAGCATTTTGACCCTGGGGGAGCAATGCGTGGACCAGATGTTTGCCTTCCATCGAAAAGGGGTTGAGGAGTTTCCCTGAGGTTGATTCAGGTTTACCGCCTCATTCACTCCCGGGACGCCTTGTTCCTTTATTGCCAAACCTTCATAGTAACCTGACTTCGTGGAATACATGCCGTCATTTGCAGGTAACCAACCCCAACTATCTGTTCCCTGCACTTTGCTTGGCCTTAGTTTTAGAATATCCTGTTCATACTGGGGAAAGATTTAACGGATGAAATCTCTGTTCTAGGTTGACGAGTTTGGCAAAAACAGGTCTAAGACCATGAGGTTCTGATTGGCTTCCGTAGGTGGGCCTATAGGCGATACAGGGTGGGAGATGGACAACCATGGGGTTCCCCAAATCGGGGTGGAGGCACCGTTTCCAATTAGGCATCCCAAATGGGGTTTTTGCAGGTCCCTACCAATACAAATGCTATGCCAGCCATTCGAGGCAGAAGCTGGGGGTGTGCATTCAGTAAAGGAGGTGGTTCTGCAATACTTTCCAAGAGGACTCTAGCCAACAGACAGTAAGGGTTCAACAGTAGTCTCCAACTGATCTTTGCCAGCAGAGCATCATTAAAGGTTTGGATATCTCTGAACCCTAGACCACCATCCTTAAATGAATTACTCAGTTTTTTTCAAGCTAACCAGCACATTTTCTTTTTCCCATCATTTGAGTCCCACCAGAAACGTGTTAGTGCAGACTGGATGCGCTTACAAAGCGAGTTGGGGAGTTTGAAAGAGGACATAGTATAGGATGGTATTGCAGCCAACACAGATTTGAGTAAGGTTAATTTTCCAGCCGAGGAGAGGAAGCGAGAGGACCATTTGAGGGCACGCTGTTTGATCCTATCGACGATCTCACTGAACAGATCTTTCTTCTTACACCCAAAGAGTTCAGGCAATCCTAGGTATTTACCCTGACCTCCCTCTCTTGATATCCCTAACTCATGCTTTGCTTTAGTTCTTACTTCATTGCAAGTTTTTGCTGAATAGGTAATTGAGGATTTTGCTTGGTTTATCTTTTGTCCTGACGCCTCCTCATACTTTTGTCGGATATGCTTCAGTGCTCGACAGTTCTGTTGGTCTGAACGACAAAAGAACATGGTATCGACCGCAAACAAGAGATGATTTACTCTAGGGCTTAACTTTGAGACTCGCAAACCCACTAGGCGTCCCTGTGCTTGTGCATTGTGGCAGAGCCCAGACAGGACCTCACTGCATAAGATGAAGATGTAAGGTGATAGAGGATCACCTTGCCTGATACCTCGGAGGGGGGGTTACCAAGCCTTTTGCTTGTCCGTTGGTAAGGTACGCATATGAAACTGTAGTAACACATTGCATTATCCATGAAGTCCATTGAGGGTGGAAACCCAATCTATCAAAAACCGCTTTGATGAATTCCCATTCTAATCTATCGTACGCCTTGCTCATGTCCGTTTTAACGGCCATGAAGCATCATACTTTTGCATTGGATATCTTCAGATAGTGGAGAGCTTCATATGTAAATAAAACGTTGTCTGAGATAGCCTTTTGTGGAATGAAAGCTAACTGATTCTCCGATATGCAGGATGCGAGGATTGGTTGGAGGTGATGACCTAGAAGTTTAGCAATGATCTTGTAATAGACAGAGCAGAGGGCAATAGGGCGGTACTCAGATACCTTTGTGGGACTAGTGATCTTCGGGATGAGCCTAACGTGAGTGTGATTGATATTATGGGGTAGGACACCATATATGAAGAAGGATTGCACTTCTGCTACTACTCTATCAGCCACAGACTCCCAATTAGTTTGGCAGAAGCATGCAGAAAAGCCATCAGAGCCAGGTGCTTTATCCGGATGGATAGAGAAGCACACTTGTTTGATCTCAGTTGGGCTAGGCATCTGGATTAGCTTGGCATTCATTTCTGATGTGACACAAGGTTTCAAGGCTTCATGGACAATGGATAAGCTAATATTCTCCCTTAAAGTGAAAATATCTTGGAAGTAGGAGGTAATAACAGATACTATCTCTTTTTCCTCAAAGACAGGTTGACCCGTTTCTTTTTCAATGACCGAAATGTTATTTATTGCCCTTCTACCCTTGGTTACAGCAAGGAAGTATTTCGTGTTCATGTCTCCCAAGGCAAGCCACAACAGTCGGCTTCGCGGTTTCCAGAATTCTTCCTCCTTCTGGTATGCTTGGAGCAACTTCTGGTTCAAGGAATCTATTTCGGTTTGTCTACAGGTAGAGTCGCTTGTCGCTTCCTCCAGTTGTTCCCTATGGTCCAGGATAAAAGCCTGACTGTTGATGTGGTCCTTTTTTTACCAGGTGATGATTGCTAAACGGCACTTACCAAGTCTTGTGTATTTTCGCATTTGGAAGGGAGTTCCAAGCCTCAACAATTAGCTTTTTGACTTCATCATTTTCTCGTAGTCGTCTATCATACCTAAAAAGGCCTCTCCTTTTCTTTTTAACAGGGTCAAAGGAAATTACCATCGGTCTATGATCTGAGCATTCAAACCTGAGGTATTCACAACGTCCTGATGGGTATGCTAGGGTCCAGGAGCTATTTGCCATCACTCTATCCAATCTACACTTAATAGTGTGCGAGTGTCTATTGCCTCTCCAAGAGAGAAAGTTACATGTATGTTTCAGGTCATATAGATTGCAGGTTGACATGAAGGCTCTAAACTCCGAGAAGGATCCTTCTGGCCTAGCCGGTCCCCCTGACTTCTCATCGGTGTGAATGATGTCATTAAGGTTGCGCATTAGAAGCCATGGTTCCTCCTTATCAACCACTTGTGTGCTTATGGTATCCCAAATCTCTGCTCTTTTTGTTCTGTCCGGTTCACCATAGATGAAGGTAGCATTGAAAGATTTCCCTTTTGCTTTAATTCTGGTATTGATGAAGTTTGAACATGAATTGGTGATCTCTGTCTCCAGATTGTCCTTCCACAGGAGTGCTAAACCACCAAATGCTGGGGATAAAGGGGGAACTAGAAAACTCTTTGAAAACTCCAACCCCTTTAGTTTGTTAAGAACGGTCTCATTTGGATTTTTTTGTCTCCATTAGGAAAATAAGGTCAGAACATATTTTCTTTTTTATGTCCTTTAACCGCCGAACTGTCATGGGGTTCCCCAGCCCATAGCAGTTCCAACTAACCATTCTTAAGGAGGAGGGGGTGGTGGAATATGAAAATCCACCCCCTTCCTCCTTTTGGAAGCAGGTATCAGGTTGATGCTAGGCGATCCAGCTGAGGAAGCTTTTTTACTACTTTCTGCCATCTCCAAGGGGATCCTTTCGGTAGGGTTTGCTTTAGAGGAGGCCGATTTAGACGACTTGGCTCTCCTGGAGCTGCCCGTTACAAGATTTGGGTTACCCTTACCTTGAGGTAACTTCTTTGGTGAGCTTTTGGTAAGATTTCGTTTATGTGATTTGGCTCCTGGTAGTTGTAGGGTTGATTTCACCACTGTTTTATGTAGGGGGGGGGGTCGACCTCTGCCACGTTTGACACCTAGGTTAACTTCAGAATTTGGTGCAAGAGGGTCCTCAATGTCTAGGTGGTCCGGATTGGTCGCATTATCCTGTACTAGCAGTGTAGAGGCGGCAGGAGCCGAGGCATTCAAAAGCGCAGAGGTAAGGATTCCATTTGCGGTTTCCTCCATGAAGTATTGAGCTTCTCCTTGGATTCTCTAAGTTTGTGTGCAGCGCTTTCTATAGGATCAGCACAAGATGTGTATTGGTTAGTAACCTCCATCAGTTCATCCATGACTTGTTCTCTAGTGGGGATCCTTGTAGCAGGGGTTCTTTCGTTTGAAAGGTCTATAGGATGTCTTGCTTCTGGCGACATTATCATTTTCAAAGGTTGAGGATCCGGTGTATCATTTAGGTTTCTCTCAAGCGGGGATCCACACGTTCGAGAGGAAACGCAGAGACCAATTGGAGGGGGTAAAGATGATTGAGAATGTTCCCTCCACTGAAGGTTCCTTTGTGGATAGTCTGGGAGGGTTCTCTCCCTGTTGCAGTACTCGCGGTGCCTATCCTTACTAGGGGGTCAGCAAGAAGAGTTATGGGATCTAGAAGTGGTATCATGAGAAGATCAGTGAGATCGTCGGATTTCACCTCCTCCACTGCGGTAAGAGTCAGTTTCCATTCTCTCATAGTTTCCCTTTTGGGGAACAGATCTTTTCTGAGAATTTATGCTTCTTGCAGGACTATGGGGTTGAGATCTTGGAGCCATGAAGTTGTCCTCCGGGGTATAGTAGTTCCTGATCGTACCTTGGGATAAAGGGTTAGAGGTGGTTCTTGAAGGTGGGGCTACTCTAGGTTGCTCATCTGGTTCTGTTTCTTTTAGTCCTGGGCAGTTTCTCTTTTCATGGGTTAGTCGTGAACAGTGTTAACAGTGGTTTTTTAGGTTTTTGTATTCTAGATAGACCAAGGTTTCTGATCCAGAGGCGAATTCAACTACTGTTTCCCTGAGCAGAGGCTGCATACCGTCTATCATAACTCTGACTTTTGCAGAGTCAGGGGATATATCCATCTCCATGACCTCCCGTAGTTCTTCTCCTATTGTTTGGAGCATCTCAGGTTTCCAGAAGTGTTCTGAGAGTCCCTGGACTTTCACCCAAAAGGGGATCTTGGAGGGACAGGACTAAGAGATAACTAGCTCCCAGCGTTGTAGAATGACCATCCACTGGTCGTAGTGGAACTGTCTCTCTTCCAGGCTTTCAGGAGGTCTTTTTCGTAGTCAAACCGGAACTGGAAAACTCCACGACCTAGATCCAAACCTCGTGCTTTTTCTTTTAGGTTCCAGCGGTTTTCGAGGAAAGGTAGGAGAGCCCATAGTCTCTGTCCGGTGGGGTTTGTAAGACGTCCAATCAAGGTAAGGGTGTTTTCTTCAATTAGAGCAGAAAAATCGAGTTCAGGTGCTTTGATTCGCTTTCTTGGTGGGGAGGGGGGGGGGAAACCTCTATCGATGCCTTTACCTTTCAGGTAAGTTGCGATCCTAGTAGACATGGTTGCAGGGATGAGAGAAAATCGCAGACTACTGAGACTTGATTATCGTTACCGAGAGATAAGGCGGAGTTTGCAAGAATAGCAGGAGGAGGACGGTGTTAGCAAGTTTACTTTGGGTTCGATTCCGGGCCGGAAACAGAGTTTGAAAAGGTTTTGGTTGGGTAAAGACGAAGAGCCATTGGGTAAAACTCTAACGGTCGGGTAAAGACCAGCAAAGAACACTTTTTTTTAGAAAAAGGGTTTCGGTGAGATCCGGTTAAAGACGAGAATTCATCTCTAGTGCCTCTATACCAGAAATTCATTTCTGCATTACCCCCACTTAATCTCACTACCCCTTTTTTCAATGAAAGGACGAAACTACCCCTCTAACAATTTTTAAAGAATAGTTGTATCATATATCCCCTAGTTGCACTTCGCATAGTTGCACCATATATCCCCTAGTTGTACCAGTTGCACCCTAGTTGTACCAGTTGTACTGCGCATAGTGGGATTCAAACCCTGGGCGCGCGCGCGTGCGCATGGAGCTCGCAACCACTGAGCTACTTTGTTTTTCGTTGAACAATTACTGATTTAATTATATTTAACCTAAAACAATCTTCATTAAAAGGTAATATTGTCCTTTTACCATTGAGGGAGTTTTGAGAATTTGTTTCGATAGAAAAGGTGTTATGAGATTTTAGTTCGTTAAAGACCTACATCCTAGTTATTTGCGGGGGACATTGGGGATCGGGCCTGGAAAAGAAAGTGACAATCTTCTACACATAAACAACTTTTTTGATATATCTATTATTTATTCATCCTTTTTAACATTTTCATACACTATGTTTTACTTTTAATCTAATTTTGATTACAAATTCTATAATTTCAAATATTAGAGTTTTAAATTAAATAGAAAACTGTTAGAAACGCCTTTTGTATATTCCTTTTTCAAAAATACATTCTTTGGTTTCTATAATTCATAAACCGAAACATCCAAAAACTGAATCTTTTTCAGAGAAAATGAAGAATTCATTAAAAATCTGAAATATTTTATGTACTCCTAGAATTGTGTTTATATCATGCATGCACAAGTATGGTATTTGCAAGGTAAGAAGTCGATGTCGTGAAACTTCCATAAAAAAAAGAGTAATACGTGATCATGATACTTCAAAAAAAAAAAATTTAAATAATTTTTTTGGCTGTCCACAGACTCTACGACAACCACAAACAATCAAGCTCCATACCCTTCTTTGACGTCTTGCTTGGTGTCAATGAGAAAGTTCAAGAAAGTGATCATGTAGTTACAAAAACAAACACTCTGTAAGAGTATTGACGACTTTGCTCGAGAGCTATATTATCTGATCCTGAAAATCTTTGTAGTAAGGGACAGTTGCATTCTTTGTTCCTTTAATTTACATTTGAATGAAATCATATATCTCATATTCGATATTCGAGAAACATATCCACTAAGGGTGCTGAAATTACAGTTGACTCCTTTATGACTAAACAATAAACAGAAGCCGAAATGACAGATGTAACCCGAGGAAGTCTGCAATAGATTTCTTTATGGTTTATTTCAAATTGACGTCAAATGAAAGACATAAAAATTTGTCTACTCCTTAATTATAGTTTAAATTCTAATATAACAAATTATAAAAAATAATTTGGTAAACCTATTGACCAAATAATAACCACATAGACTTCCTGCATTGAAATAAAATAAATTTACATATAAACTAGTCAAATTAAGGGAGGAAAGGCTAATTAGGTTAAAATTATTTGATTTAGGGTTTGCTTAAGTACACTTCTCTGTAGACTATCTGTGGTTGACTTTGTAACACCATCAACTATTAATATTGTATTATTTTAATTTCACCGACAATTTAACCAAACCGATAGCTGAACCTAACCGAATGCGTACCGATTCCTTGGTTTTAACCTAACCGGATCGGTAACCATATAAATACTTCTTTCTGTAAGTCAATCCTAGTTTGTATGTGCTTTCTCTCTCTCCACAATTTTTCTCTCAAAAATTCTGATATTGTTGCTCTCAAAAATTCAGATTCTATCCTCATCATTTATCGTCTTTGAAACTCAAGGACATCTCAGATAAGTATTCTCATCATTTATTGTCGGCTATTTGGTTTTGGAACGCTTAAGCTAATTTTGGTCGAAAATATATATGTTCTCATAGTTTTTTGTTCATTTTGCACACAGATATGGGGTTACACAGCTACACTCAGCCATCTTCTAGTTCTTTGCAAGTATGGAGTGAAGGTCCACCCGAAGTAAACTTTCTTGGCCTGACAGTTGGAATTTCTGACAAATATTTATGCGGAAGGGAAATCGTTATGAAATGTTCCACCACAGCAGACAATCCTGGAAGGATTTTCTTTGGATATAATAACCATGAGGTTATTAGATTGTATGATGGTTTATTCGTTTGGTATAATCATTATTTGAGTATAGATAATATTCTTATGGTATATTTATTTCTATGCTACGGTATAGGACGGAGAAGACCATATTATGAAATGGTGGGATGAGGCTATTATGCAAGAACTTCAAGCAATGAGAGGTGGACTTGCTGACCAAAGGGATTCTATTACAGCCATCCAGAAAAATGATGATATGCTATGGGTTCAGCAGGAGCTAGACAAGGTGAAAGATCAGATGAATGAATTACGTCTGTCAGTTTGTCGTGTACGCGGGGTGGTCGAGAATGTCTTAATCGCCGGTATAATCTTAATTGTTGTATTAATCTCTTTTTCTTCGTAGATCTTTCAATTAAAATCTGTGAACCTCTCTTTATCGTGGCCGTTTGTTTGAATGGCATATTTATGTCTGTAATCTGTGAACTTGGTTCAGTTTCTGTAATATTTGGACGATATCGTTGACTTCATTAGTTGACCTATTTAGTAGACTTCTTCCGTTTACATTAAGAAGTCGGTCGACGAAGTCTACTGGTTAGTGATTTACGACGCGACGGTTTGCGTTATTAATTATGTAACTGTTCTTTGTAACCGTTTCGTCTCGTATATATAAACCAGTCCTAGGCCTTTTGATTATTTTAAAACTGCAACCAAAAAAGTTATCAGTAAATCATCTCTTTTTAAAAAAGAGTACGTAGTTCATCTTCACGACGGAGAATTGGTGATTGAAAGTCGTTCAGTACTTGTATCGGTCAATATAAATTATCCATGCTTAATTGGATACTGTTCACGGTTGGGTAATTGAAACTTTCTCTATATCACTTCCACTTCATCATATAAGTGTATAATCATCTATCATTCACGGTTGTGTAATTCTTAGAAAGTTTCTATATCATATCACTTCATACTTGTAAGTGTAGAATTCTATATTCACACGCAACTTTTTTCCATGTACCATAGAAACTCGTTCATCATCGTTAACGATGTATTAATTTGGTTGATTAGATAGATTTGCATTTTAAAGTACGTTTTAGTTTCCTAGAACGAAGTCTACTTGATAAATCTTTAGCATAATAGTACAAAAGTTAATTTGATTTGATGGATTGCAGTTTGAAGTACATTTTAATTTCCTTAGAAAGAAGTCTACTTGATAAGTCTTCAGCTTAATAGTACAAAAATTAATTAGATTTGATGGATTTGCAATTTAAAGTACGTTTTAGTTTCCCCAGAAAGAAGTCTACTTGATAAGTCTTCAGCATAATAGTACAAAAATTAATTTGATTTGATGGATTTGCAGACGGTTCAGTTTCCCGTGGAGAAGTCTGCCAGAGAAGTCGTCAACATAATCATTAAAAGGTATAAATTGATTTGACTTTAGTTGGCGGTAATATTTATATATTTAATTTACCAATAAGCGGGAATTTGTTTATCGATAAGCGGGATCCGGTTTTAATCGGTTTCTTTATAATTTCTTTATAATTTTCTGGTACTGTTTCTAATAAAACGGTTTTGGTTTTATAAAACCGGGATTATTATAATCATTGTAATTTTATACAACTTAAAAACCGAGATAACATAGGATAGTTATCTCTAATTCTTCCTTATCTCTATTGCTTATCATTAACGGTTGATTTTCTCATTTTTTGTTCATGTTAAACCTAAATCTCTATCTGTCAGATTGTCAGTTTACTTACTTTGTTCAACTTATTTATACCAGATCTCGACGAACTCTGTATTCTTCAACCCAGCCGCTTCATCTTCGCCGCCGTTGTCCTCTTCGATTAAACTGAAGATTTGACTTCTTTTTCAATTTGATAGTAGCCTTCTTTTTCAATTTGACGCATAGACTTATTGGATTAGTCTTCCTCTTTCTCAATCTCTCGTTTTTTAATTTCCCGCCAAACCTAATCTTATCTTGCATAATGGAGGAGGCGAGAAATCCATAATTTCCTCGGAGGTTTTACACGAAAGGCGAGGAGCCGCTTCCTCAAAAAAGCATCGGCTAAAACAGCAACGATACGAAGCTGTTTGATGAACTGTACAAAGCTCTCGAGCCGGATGAATGGGACAAGATTTATCAATCTCGACTGGGTGTCTTGTTACAGTTCAACCGTCTCCAATTCGAATGGGCTTCCAGACTGGTTTACCATATGCTCAGCTTATAGATAGTCTGCAACAAAAAGTACGAGATCTAGAGTCTGGTTGGATCTAACCCTTTACGATTTTCTTTGAATGAATTTGAAGCCATCACTGGACTTAACTGTGAAGATGTCGAGTCGCTTGAGCAGCCACAGGTTGATGTTTTAGACGATATGGAAGAGTTTTGGGAGAAGCTTGGAGTCAGTTTAGACAGTGGTCCGAGTATTAAGCAACTGGTCGCAGCATGTAAGAACTCAAACGATTGGGATAGAATAGATCGTGTTAGTTTGGGTTATTTAGCCATCTACGATGGGTTTATAGAAGCTAGGAAACCATCAACGCCCACCCGTCTAAATATGGCTAGGCTAGTCATGGATTTAGATGCATTTCTTGATTATCCTTGGGGAAGAATTGCTTTCAAGAACCTGATTCAGTCTGTGAAGGAGAAGGACTTAAACAAGCAGAGTTACACCATAGACAGATTTGTTGAACCTCTACAGATATGGGTGTATGAATCTATGCGTGATTTTGCCAAAGTAATTGGGGAACCGTTGCCAAACAATCCAAATCCACCGTTGCTTGCTTACCGCAGTTCTCGCGGTAGAAAATATGTCAAAGAGGGAATTCTAAAACAGGTACGCATCTATGTGATTTGTTTATAGTTTATCTACGATCTTAGATGAGTCGGTAACCAGTGTTGTGTTAGATTTGAACTAGTATACTGTTTTATATAAATTGTAGACTTCCTTCAAACACTTCAAAACCATTGGTGGCATGATTAGTCCTGTTTGGGAAGAGAATGAAGCAGATGACAAGATTGATAACATTTTGAGAGCATTCAATGGGGATTTTGGTCCATGGAAATGGGGGAGAGGTTTGTGGGAGACGGTTGGTATTTGTGAATCCAACAATCCGAAGTTTAAGCTTGAAGAAAAGGGATCGAATAAGAGAGCTGGTTCATTTGATGAACCAAGTGGGAAGAGGCACTGTCCAGGTCCTTCAACTGACTTGGAAATAACCATTTTGGATTCAATTAAAGATGATCTCGACATGTGGGGAGCTGCTCTGCTCAATCAGATGCAGGAAGGTTTCAACAGTTGCGATTTGCGGTTTGATATGTTGAATGAGAAGATTGAAAACCTGGCTTCGGATCTTACCAAAATGAAGGGAGATGTAACTGGTACGAAAGAGGCTGATCCTTTATCAAAGGAACAGAAGGAATCTAAGTGATGTGAGCACGGGATCGGTCCCTCGACCATGGACACTCGCATCTCTCGGACACCTCTCGGCCACCCCCTCGGACAGCACCCGGACACCTCTCGGCCACTCGTACCACCCGCGGAACAACTTTGGACCGGCCTTCCTAGTTATGTGCGGCACCAACGAGTCCCCAAGGATCATCAAGGAGGAGCAAGACAAGTCACCTAATGGACCAGTTCAAGCCAAGCTCCACCCTTTGCAACAATGGGTCATGGCTAGCATCACCATTGAAGAGCCTTGAGTCGCGACCAGCTTTGGGAAGCCTGATTCGCATGTCTTCACCATCAAGTTTGTGAAGACGCCCCTAAGTCATTAGAAGGAGCTGTACTCTTTTTCCTACTTTGGGTTTGTCCGAATGGGTTTACCAAAGGGGTTTTAACGAGGCAGCAAACTCTAGTGCATCTCCACTTCGTTCCCACTTGGCTCATGACTTGGAAACATTCATTGACATGCTTAGGAGCCAAGGAAGTGAAGATCCTAACCGCGTCCAGCCAATGACGTGCCCCCCCCCCCCCATCTCCTTCCTTCCTTCCTTTTAATTTCATCCTGAGTTTATGACCATTGGTTTGGTCTTTGTTTTGAATTGCTTTTGCTTTTGCTTTATGGCCAAGTGTAAGGATCAGATCCTGGCCGCGTGTCTAGGGTTTTAGTGTCTCCCATTTGTAAGCCTCCCTATCAGAAGGCCTAAACCCTCATTGTCAAAGTTAGACTTGAAGTATTGAATTAAATTCACAAAGAGAGAATCTTTGTTCTTGTCTCCCCTCTCTCCTTAGTCCAAGTCCGGGACTTGACTACCAAGAAACCCTAGCCGATCTCGAACCGGGTTCGACATCGACTAGTTGACCATATCACGGGCTGAGCCATTTCCCGTGTATCGTCGCATCAAACCACCTTCGCGTCCATCTATACCGTCCAACGTTCGGTCTCGACCGTCCGTTGCGATCCGCTTCAACTCCATCGTTCCCTAGTGAACCGAGGTTGAGTTTCTTACTCGGTTCGCTAGCCGCCGTCCGTTTCTGACCGTACCGTCCATCCGCCGTCGCGTCCTCCCATCCGACCAGCCGCTTTCAAGCAGCTGTTCGACTAAGCCCACGTTCTACTCGTTCGTTTGCCCCCAATTTCCGTTTCCATCGTTCATTCCATCCCCTCTTTTGTTCCCCACCGTCTGGTCCGAGGAAAGTTTCCGATACACCGACCGATTCGAGGAACCAACGCTCCGTCCGTACCGCGAGCCGTCCGGCGTTCACATCACTAAGGCAGCTACTAGTACGAAAGAGGTTGTCTCAAAGGAAGAGAAGGACTCTCAGGTAGATATGGTTAGTTCTGAAACTTGCGATTTCCTACTACGATCCCTCACAATCACATTACCAAGTACAGGGCGAAGAAAAAATAGACTTCCAGAAGTTGTCAACTTCGCAGACATAATAACAAGTGTCGTCTTCCTTATGTTAAGTATACTTCTATAGTCGTGTTGTCTTTGTTTGTTTTATTCGAGACTTTTAAACATATGTTGTGACTTTAATATTATTTGTTTTCATAAATGATCATGTAACTTTTAAATCGGAATTTGCAGAACAAGCCAGGTCAATCTCAGACCCTGAAACCATCTCCATCTGTTACTCGTACAGATATGAACGTGCCAAGGATAGTCAGCACTGAATCATCTGCCACTGAGTTAGACCCACCTATGTTTATTCGCACGGAAATCCCAACAGCTGCCAACTTGACTGCTAGAGCCAAGAAACAAGAACCAAGGAACGAAGCAGCTAGGATTGCGGCACATGGCAAGGCTGAAAGGGTTAAGAGGTTGGCGTCAAGTCAACGTTCTCCATTCGTTGGTGATAACACAGCCAAGACTATCATGGGTGATAAGTCAGCCATGTCAGCGTACAATCCTTTTGATAAAGCAGACAAGGAGTTGAAGAAGGTTTTGCTTGATTTCTTAAAGAAAGATCTGTAAGTCTACTAACTTTTATGGTATGTTTCAAAAATTTTATTTTTCGAAACCCTAGTAACTTATATGTTTCCAAACCATTCATCACCGCAGGACGTTCAAGGACAAGGTCCCAGAGAAATCCCGATGTTGTCTTTGGGGGTACGAACTGCAGACAAGAACAGTTTGGCTACGAGATTCGGTAAGTCTACTAGAAAACTTCTTCTTCAAGTATACTAGAAAACTTTGGGTCAGTCTTCAATATTATATAACTTCGTTTTAAATCCATGTGGTTATCCAGCACATGGATGCGGGGTTGAATCTATTGAGACATCGACACGCACAGCATCCTGAGAGGTTTAGAACGAGTAGAGTGGGTTTCCTAGACGCTATGTTCACTCATCTATGGACAACGAAGTACCTTGACTTTGTCAATTCTGAGGCAAATGATAATGGATCTGGGAAACTATTGCCGGCCGGTGCCTTCAGCTACCATGCAGGGGAGTATCCACCATATACTCAGACTAACAAGTAATGGGGTTTGGAAGTTGACGACTTATACGCGCCTTTAAACGTGAAGTCGAAGCATTGGGTTGCTTTGTGGATCTCAATTCCCATGAGACACATCGTCGTCTGAGATAGCATCCCGAGTGTCACCAACGACGAAGAGCTTGCATCTGCCATCGAGCCTATTGCCATGTTTGTTCCCTACGTGCTTCGGGAGTTCGCCAGCCCTGACGACAAGCAAATGTGGTCGTACGAGAAGTTCACTCATGAGCGGGGCCTCCGAACAGGAAACCAGGTGACTGTGGTGTGTATACTTTGAAGTACATAGAATGTCAAGCTCTTGGGATAACCTTTCCTACTACTTTGTGCGACGCAAACATCACATGGATAAGGGAGAAGATGGCTTGTGACTTATTTCACGAGATTGAATGCCGTGGACCAAATGAGGAGAATTACATGGACGACTTTGGGCTCTATGATCCTCCCCCAATCCAGGACTAACTATAAACTTTGTCTGAAAGACTTAAACTCTTGTTTTAATTATGTATGACTAATTAGGATGATGTTTTGTTTCTGTTGAGGGATCTTTATATTTTGTGGGTGGATCTTACTGATTAAACTCTGATGATGGGCGGGATCTTGATATTTTTTGTGGGATCCTCCTTTTAAAGCTCTAATGTATAAGGATGATTTTTATTGTTGTCTACTAGTTATATGTGGGATATTGGTATTTTTTGGCTGTCACTCATTACATATACATAACTTCACACGTTTTAAGCTTAAAACAGGGTGAAAGAGTGTACATGGCCAAAAAAAAAAAATACTTAAAAAAAGACAAGTAGCGTACAGCGAAAGCTTAGTGAACATAAGTACCGTTCAACGGAAACTTAGTAGACATATGATTGAAGTTAACCAAGAGACTTCTTTTGCAACCTACTTCATACACATCCCAATTCACATGGCCATGACAACAATGAACTATATCCAAGAAAAAACCAAAAATTGTCGAAGCATTTTTTTCCTTTCATTGGCTGCCATAAAATCACATTCAAACTTCTTCTTGTCTTCCTCATATTTGTTAACCACCCCAGAGTTCACCAAACCGTTAACAACTTGTTCTTTCATTTCTCTTATAGATTCTTTAAGTACCTTGATTTCTTCTCTCTGCCGACGGATCTCATCCCTTGCATCCAATAAGCTCTGCCTTTGCCAACCACGTGATGGTTCTGCGTCTGACCAATGGGAAAACCCATGAAAAGTGCATCTGAAGAAATTTCTTCCCAGATTTGCATCTGTTCATGATTTCACAAGTATCGTCGATCTACCGCAGTAGTTGCAGATTGGACCAGTAATTTGATTTGTGAATTTGTATCAGAAACTGACCCCGAAATTTGACTCATCATTCTTTAGCTGATGGTGTTTGGTTAAAAAGAGGAGTATCATAAAATGGTCTTACATGTAAATGATAGTTAAGTACTAGTCTTAAATAATGTCGACTTGAACACGTGGGATAATCCCTAAAAATATTAGAGAGACAAATTATTACTACGGAAATTCTAGATGACTTCACAATAAAGTTAACTTCTACTCGCCATCTTCAGCAACCTGAACAAATAATTGTTAGTGTAACCGACGATCATATACAAAACATTAAAAATGTATCAAGTGGGATTGTTACTTACACAATAAGGTCGAGTATGTCCAGACTATCTGCATTTTGAACAAGCATATTGCTTATGAGACTTCCTCGGCTTGCTCCCCTTTTTACGTGACAGTTCTAGCCATGTTAGCCAACGAGACTTCTTTTTTCTACCAGGCTTCCGCTTCGGTATGGGAGGTATACATCAGATATCTGGCCCAATTATATCTTGCTCGACATTGGACATGATGTTAGCCGCGTACGACACATAAACATAATCTTTTCTATAGTAAGCTTCGACTCGGTAGACATATGCCATCCGCTTGACTTGGCAGCCTTAATTGCATGTGAACATGATATTTTCTCAACATCAAACACCCTGCATGAACAAGATTTTGCTTCCAAGTCAACCAAACAGTCACGTTGCCCACCCCTAATGTAGAAATGCATCCATCAATGCGTTCTACCGTCATCATATCTGTGTAATGCTCCCTTACGGCCAATAAGAAATCAACACCCCAGCTAAAAGTGGTTGCCAGACTAAGTGCATCCTCTTTTCTTTTCCAATACCACCTACTTAACTTTTTCGTAATAAACTCAATGAGATATGTGAGGGGATAACCTTTGGCTTTCTTTAGCATGGAGTTGAGAGATTCTGAAATGTTACTAGTCTTGATGTTTTATCTATCTCCTGGACAGTAAACCCGAGACCAAAAAGCTGGATCTGCCTCATTCAAGTACGCTGCAAGGACCGGATTTACGTTAGTAAGGGAAGCCATGTAGCGGTTGTAATCATCATGCGTATGTGCATATGCTGCCCCTTTCACCAAGTACATCAGTTGTTTCCCATGGAATTTAGAAATAATGTTTTGTTGGAGATGGTAGTAATATATCCCTCGTGTTGCCCATGGCATAACATTGCGACATGCTTTAGCTATTGAACTGCACCTATCTGAAACTACTACCAGTGGATATTCATCCGAGATACACTCACTTAATTTGGTGAAAAACCAATCCCATGAAGCATCACACTCCGAGTCGACAATTCCTAAAGCCAACGGAAATATCTGAAAGTTACCATCCTGTGCTCAAGCGACTAGCAATACACCTTCATACTCCGGTGAGATGGGTCCCATCAACAACAATAACTCACCTCATGTAATTGAATCCACGGATTGAAGCATAAAAAGATATGAAAAGGGACTTAAACCTATGCTCGTCATCAACAACAAGGTCAACGACACTTCTCAGGTTTGACTGCTCTATTTTTCTAAGACAATAAGGCAACTTCGCATATCCAGATTCGGCGTTTCCTCTCACATATTCCAAGGCATATTGTAAAGCCCTGTAGGAAGTTGTGTAATCCAATGTCATGCCGAACATTGTCCTCATTGAATCTTCAATATGTTGTGGGACAACACCATCTACTATTCCTACCCGGTCTACAAAAAGCATCCCAATGTATTTGGAGGTGCAACGCTTACGGTGAGCTACGCGGTCCACAATAGAACATGTATGCACATTCAGATATTTTGTGACCCAAAAAGTGGTTGGATCATTCTTCACAGTGGCAACGACCCTCCACGTGCATCCTGGCACAAAGCATATTGCCACCAACCGGGACTTTGTGGACTTCTTAATTTTGAAAGAGAATTTTAACATAATAGCGGTCAAACACACCTCTGTTATGACATCATATTTGCATGGAAAGCAATTGACCTACTTTCAGTTGGTCTATCCAAGGATTATCTAACTGTCCATGAATACACCCAACAAATGGTTTCCTTTCTTCAGCATCTACATCCAGGTGATCTCCATCTTCATCGTCATCTTCATCTTCAAATTTCCCGTAGTCACTGTAATCAAAATCCATGTCATCAACATCTTTCGGCTTCTCATCTGTAGTATCATGGAGAGCTTCTTGACATTCTTCTACACATTCATCGGCACCTGGATCTACATCGTCACCAAATTCATCCGTTGGCTCCCCATCGTCAATAGAACGAGGGTTGTTTATATCATTAACACATTCCTTAATCGGCTGTCCATCCATGCATCGCGTAGAGACACAAAGGCGAACAACATTCCTACAACTAAAATCTATCAAGTTCTGAACTGAGCTATCATTTGTGACATAGACAGGAGGGGTATCCTGGGGCAATTACTGAAGCATCATCTCTGTTAAGGGATACGATAACTGAACCATCTCTCTTTCTTTGTCAATCAGATAATCTTCTACAACTATTACAAGAAGCTCAGCATATGTACAACCGTGTCGCAAAAAAAAACATTCTCCCACCTTTGCGTCCATCCATATCAAAATGCCAAGACCCATTTCTCGTCACCCATACTCCGAAAACAACCCGTATTTGCGCCATTTACCTGAAAAAGTAAGAGCAAGTCAAATACACATTACATAGCTGACTATCCGTAGAAGTCTTAAATCAATAACCTAGATGCCTAACAAAACCAAAAACATGATTGATCCAAGAGTATAATATATTATCATGAAAAAAATAGATAGAGGCAAGTACATAACCGATACAAAACAAATGAACTACAAAACAAATGAACTACAAAATCAAAAAGAAAAAATTATAAATTTCAATTAAACACTATTTCAATTATACAGACTTCACAGATAACTCCAACATTTTGACTTCCTAAATTAGTCTAATTTAATGACCTAACTGCATATGAAAATCAAAAACTTGATTTCTCCACATGTATAATATGGATTCATGTCAGAAACATACAAAGGCAAGTAAATAACATATATCAAAAAATAAAACAAGAAAATCTTAAAAATTATTCACCAATGTGCAATAATTTGGTTTTCAAATTCTGCTGACTTCATGTTGACGTCAAACGGGTAGATATAAACTAGACTATACAAAGATAACTTCAAATGAAGTCTATTTTTTGTGGTCTATTTTTGCAATTACAATTTAACAAAGCAGACAGCGGACAAAGTCTACCAGAATTGGTTGACTTCTTTTGTGGTCTTCCTTTGTTAATTTTTTGGTCAATTTTGTAATTAAATAGATAAAAATAGGTAGACTTCAATGAAAAGTTCAACTTGTTAACTTCAATTATAGTCTACTCTGGTTTTTTTTTGCAATTGACCAACCCATTGACTTTACAGTAGACTTCTGTCTAACAAGTAGACTTCATCTATCCGTCAATAAGAAAATGTAAACTTCGTCGTGGTTAGTTTTACAATATGACCAAGTTTGACTTTCGCCAAGTATACTATGTACGAAGTCTCCATGAATGATGACTTCGTTTGCAGTCTGCCGTGGTCATTTTTGGGGTTGACCAACATTTTAATTTTTTAATTAGTAGACTTCTTTTGCAGTCAACTAATTATTTTAATATCAATAATATTACGGTCAATGCTTAAATATTTTGGTCAACCCCAAAAATAGTCACTATAAAAGTCTACTCGTTTATTATCGTAAGAAGATTTAGTCCAGCAGTCATCACGAAAAAGTCAAGAATTTGGTCAATTGCAAAAATACACCTTAGTAGACTGCAAACGAGGTATTGGTTGGAATTATTATAATGCAGTCTAAACTATATTTTTTTTGTTTTCAAATGAAATTAAGGAGACTGAAATTTTAGTCTACGGACTGGAAATTTGATAAATTTTAAATTGTAAAACTGACCACTTAGTAGACTTTACATGATATTATTACGGTTGGACTAACAAATGAAGTCTAATTTCGATAAAAAAAACAAGTAAAATCACGAAATCTACTGGAAACTAACCTTATCGGTGGTGGTTTCGCAATGTCAAGCACCGAGGACGTTGTCTTTAGTCACCACTGAAGAAACACAGCCCAATTTTCCTTGTTCACGAGATATAACAAGATTAACGAACTTTCAATTTTTTCGATTAAAATGGAGAGGAGATGGAAGAAAATGAAGTTCTCATAGCATTGGGTGTTATTTAAGCTCACAAAGCGGTTTGTTGAAGCATTAAGAGTTTCAAATTTAGTTGTTCATGATTGTTGGAAAATTGATGGAGGTGGCACAACAATAAATAAGAGAAGAAGATGAGGATATGGATGTAATAAACATTTTCGCAAGAAATTTAAATAAATTAGAAATAATGGCATTTGTATGAATATAATGAATGAAAAAGAATTTAGTAGGGAGAAAGTGACAAATGTTAGAGAGAGAAAAAGAAGGGTCTAGTCTTGCAATTGACTCAAGATAAGGGTCCAATTTTGCAACAGTCCGTAGTAATTTCCTGCCATGAAGCAAGGCATTTTCAAGATTTCGTTTTCAAATTTAATTACCAAAGATTTGTCTTTTTAATTTTCAAAGCCTACAAATTCTACTCTTGTCATGTCAACATCATTTTTGGGTTGTAAAATCTCTTAATCATTACCTTTCTCTCACGCCGAGCTAAAGAGAAGAGAAAATTATTCAATAGTGATAGCATCATAAGATTGCTACAAAACATTCCCATCACCTTCTTTTTAATCTTAAATTTTAACTTACCACCCTCAATTGTTTGTTTTCTTTTTACCTAAAATGTGGTCTAATTGTACATGTATTTACACTTAAAATGTTAATTTATGACATATGTGTAATTCACAATAGGTATTCTAAACCTCTAACCCATGCATTGAAAATATATATACAATATAAAGTATGATATATATGATTTTTTTTTGAGAATTATCTCTATGATGCTTATAGTTCATGGTTAATTGAATTATATTAATTCACAAGTCAATAAACCATATTAAATGTATTTTTTAATAAAGAAAATAATCAAAAAAAAAAAAATTGGTATTGATTCATGAAAAAACGACACTGCATCCGCGATCATTTAGGTGTTAACAGGTTCTCCCGCTACTTCCCGCAAACGCTGCGTTTGCGGGTGGTAGCGGTTGCTAGCGATTGGAACCAATCACACAAACCGCTTCCAATCGCTCCTAATCGTGTCCAGCCACTGCAAACCACTGAATTCCAAAAGCTGCTTCTCGCAAGCGTTTGCGGTTGCGGGCGATTGCGGTTGAAACTTTTTTTTTTTGTTAAAAAAAACTTAAAAGAAATCAATGATAATGAAAATTTTTTTATATATATTTTATCTAACCATTTTACTCATTAAGGATGGGAGAAAATGAAGTACGAATACGATTGCAGAGATTATAAAATAAACAATAAGAAGAAAATAATATTCCAATTAACAATAACCCGGAAAACTTGATGTAAATTTAATGGCACATCGCACATAAGTTCAAAAAAATCTAAATAAATATAATATTTCATCAGAAATTTAAGAAAGTAAGATTATATGTGAAAAATATTAAAACAAATCACTAGTGACTCTTTTCAACTCTCACTTGACCATTCCTACCGATACAACTACTGACCCACGATCTAAGAGAAAAGAGAAAAAAATATAAGATCTAAAACATATGATTTGTCATTTATCAAATTACTTGATTAAATTCTTGGTGAAAAGCCAAATGCATAAAGGAATTAGTATTTCAATATGAAATTTATTTATTTTTTGAATAATTATTTTAGTACTTTTTAATTACTTTTAATTATAAATCAAATTCAATAAAAATTTTGGTGTTTCTAAACATTTATATATTATATATTACATTTCTTATTTTCCAACCGCTATTGCACCCGCTGGTCAACCAGTCGTAAACCTTCCGAAAACGCACCAATTTAAACCGCTAAACTAGTCGTTCAAAACGCTTAATAACGCTTGAAACCGCAATCGCCCGTTTCCGCAATCTCCCGCAACCGCAACTGCAGCGTTTGAACTAGTCAGGCCCTACATTCCATACGATACTAGTCCTGAAGTGTGGCCATCAAATTATGGTGTGCAAAGGGTAATTTCAGAATTCAAGACACTGCCAGAGATGGATCAGCATAATAAGATGGTAGATTAAGAGGCTTTTCTCAGAAAAACAGATCGCGAGAGCCACCAAGAACTTGAGGAGACAACAAAAAGACAATAGAGAGCTCGAGATGGCTGAAGTCATGTTCTAATTTTTGATTGGAAACATGAGAATGTTTCATCTGAATATTTTGGATCTTAATGACTTGGGTTATATGATTGATCAATATCTTAAAGATGTTAATCGGAGGTTAGAGATTTTGCAAAATTTGGGTATGGAGATTGGTAAATCTTCTTCTACAGCAGTGGCAACTTCTCAAGAAAATAGATTGACGATAGATTTGACGTCTACAACCACTCCAACTACTAAAATTTATGAGGTGGGATTTTCTTCCTCATATTCAGTTGTCGCAGCTTTGTTCAATCCTATTCAGGAACAATGCTATCGGGCAAATTTTGTCGCCCGATAGCTTCACATATTGGAGTTTATGAGAGACCTCGAAATCTAAATTTAAGTCTGAATCATAATCACAATCAAAACCAACAACAATGGTTTTTGAAAATGATGAACTATCATGCGCAAATGAGGTATCCTGCAGAACACATTAGCTTTTCATTCATAGATGATAATCGCCAAAACCACAACCACGTCCACCATCAAGAAGAACAACAACATCAGATTTGTGGCGATCCATCCACCACTCTTGATGTCACAAACTCAAGTAGTATCATCCCTGTTACTTGTCCAAATAATACCAATAATATATGGTTTCTTTAGGATTTTGTTGAATTTGATATTATAATAGTTATAGAATGAGCATTTTTAAAAATTTATATGCAAAAGTATAATTAGCTTAAGTTTTTTCTTAATCTTGTAATAAACTCTCTACAACCTATGTTTTATTTTATCATTTTGTAATATTGATAGTTTAATTACATTTTTACAATTATATGTTATGGCTCTCAATGTTAAAGATTGTTTATTCTCTTATTTTATTGTGTGATTTGATCGTTTGTGATATGTGTGTTTTCCATATATATGTTATTTTCTAATAAATTTTCTGCGATGATTAGATTTAAAATTTCTAAAAAATTTATGTGTTTATATTGGAGATAATTATTTTCATTTTCAGAAACAAAATACCTCACATTTATAAGAAAAATAAAATAGTTGGAAGTGTATTTTATCATGAATAGAGATAAAAAGATAATTCACATTTATAGCATATTAAACTGGAAGTGAATTTAGAGCCTAGGAAAGATGTTGATTACCTAATACATATTAAATAAATTTTTCATTTTTGTTGAGAATTATTTCAAATTTTAAGTACTTTCTCTGTTTCATAATAAGTGACATTTTGACACTTTGTACACAAATTAAGAAAACATATTAAAATATCTTTTATATCCTTAAAATTGAAATTGATTTTTGATATTCTTCAGTGAATATAAAGTTAAAGTTGGAAATTTATGCTTAATTTTACATTAAAAAACTTAAAATGACACTTATTTTGAAACAAAAAAAAATCAGGCTAGAATGACACTGTTTGTAAAACAGAGGGAGTACTAACTACTTAGACTTATTACGATTAAAAACAAATAAATTTCTTGAAAAATGAATAGTTCTATTTATTTTTTATTATTATTAAATTGATATATAACGGCAAGGGCTATGTACATTTTACTTACAGAATAGTAAGAGCCTATATTAAGGAATTAAACATTGCAATTACGATATACTGGGAATTTTCTAGTATTTTAGAAATTTAAATTTAAATCATAAGTAACCACCATTTAAAATTAATTAGTGGGATATTTGAAATATGGACAAAGTTTAAATATATATATATATATATATATGTATATTATTGTTAATTTGTATGAAAAGTGCCAAAACGATATATTTTTTTGTAAATAAGATAATTATATATATATATATATATATATATATATATATATATCTTTTTTCTGTCGTCTTCATATGAATTTATGATTTTGTTTTTTTTTTTATTAGTTTTTCATAATATTTTTTTGTCAGGTACTATATTCCTAATGTGAGAAGATAACACTGGTTGACACATTCTAAGAGAGTTCGCTAGGGTGTGTAAGCCTTTATTATATATGTTAGAGTAGACTCCATTGAACATTCCTTTGACATATATATGTGTGGCCTCGATATGGCCATGGTAGCTGTTTTCACAACAGGGCTCAACAAATCTTCTATTGTGACTCCAGTAGCACGAGTTGTTGAGATAGAGTCCAGTGTATTTTTGAGGAATTTCTGACTCTCGAATAAAGAAAACAAACCAAAATACTTGTTAAAGATTGTCAAGTTATTATAAGATGTTTAAAACTCGGGAACACAGACCATAAATTTATTTATAGTATGTAGTGTTGTCTTAATGACTTTGAAAGATTTTTGTGAGAAAAGAAAAGAAATTTAGGGTCTTGTATGAAAATATGACCGGAAAATATGGTAAACCAAATGTGAATGTATTTCATCTATTTATTAGTTGAATTTGACATTCTGCCAACAAACTAATTTCATGACACACGAGTTCGGAGGCGATAGCTCCCAAGGTCCATACTGGCTGCAATATCCTCTGTCCTCTGACTTCTTATTCGTACGTGCAAGATCTGCAGTTCTCTGATCAAGAATGAAGACTTTTTAAAATTTTAGGTTTAGGATTTTGACTATGACTTAAAAAAATAAAAACATCAAGTGTTTAACAGTATTGTTTTAAAACATCACTCTACAGCCTTAAAGAAACATTACTCCACCGTCGAGATTCATGTTAAAACTTGATAAGAGTTCGTTCTAACTTCTAAGAGAAAGAATGAACATTTGCATGATAAACTAATTACTCTGTTTCAATCATATGAGAACAAGCCCATTTTCATGTCATCTTCTACAAAGAAGGGAGTTTGGACCCAAAAACCCTGAACTAAATCGAATAAAAAAGTGGTCCAAATGCCAACTCCTAGTTTTGGGACTTGGCGTAATCTCAGAGATCATATATGCTGGAAGAGAAAGATCTTGACCAACTGGTTTAATACAATTTACATACAATATGATTCTTCTGTGTCTACCAATTTAAAGAATCTTCGTAACTCTGTTTCTTTGTCATACTCAACATGGATATTGTGTAATTGTCGACAACACATTCCAAAGAGTTGAGAAGAAACACGAACCAGTTTCAAAAGACATTAAATATCCATATACTAAAAGCAAAAAGGTTGCATGACACCAGACAAATTTTAACATCAGCTCTTCGTTTTCCCCAAGATTTGGCTTTGGAGATGTTGGTTATCTTCTAGCAATCTATCATACTCTAGAAGCAGCTCTGCAGACTGTTTCTGAAGTGCCTCGACATGGGTTTCAGCGGTTTCAAGTTTCTTCTCTTTCTCTTTCGACTCAGTTTCTGCTTTCCTAAGTCTCTCTAGAATAGATGACAATTTTTCTTGAAGCTGCTTGATTTCCTTGGATGCTTTCTCCTCTTTCTCCTTCATTTCGGTTCTTTCTTTCTGGAGCTCTTCAAGTTCTTCTTTTGATGACCCAACATTGCTTCTTAAATTGATTAGCTTTCTGAGGTAGTGATGCATTCTGTCAATTATGAAGCCGAGAAAAAGTACGACTCCTGCAACAATCATCACTAAGGTTCTTAGCTTCAAATGTAATTTCAATATGTACACGTTATAATGCTCAACACTTTCAAGATTCCAAAAAACCAAATGAAGTATTAGTAAGAGAATGCATCAACCCAAATTACCACATAAGCAAATCAGTTATGATTAGTATTATATAAGCTAAGAGCTAGATAGTGTGTGGATGCATTTTTTGGCCATGCGTTCTTGATTGTAATCGACAAATCAAGATCAAATAAAGGAAGTATTTAGTTACAGTCATCAGTAGTATTCAGGTTCCAAATTTATTATTTACTTAGGCAGCCTCTCAAATCTAGTGAAAACTAGCAGAACAGAGCCTCAGATACAACTACAGAGATAATACTCATACGTGTGATATGAATATACAGTCACAGTGGTTTTATACATTGATGCCACCATCCACTCAACTGGTATACATACTCTTAATCACAACATATATAAATTGCTTACTCAACTTATGCTTGCGAGTTTGTACTAATCAGAGCATCCCTCTAGCAACAACATAGCCTATATGAATTCAGTAAAAGCTGAATCAGCCTTAAAAGCCATGACGCAAGGACACCAGCTAGATTATCATCAGAACACAATCCAGCCAAGATTTCAACTTTTATTCGGAAACCATAGATACAAACTAATCTAGAAGACAACAATCAATCAACTAAGCACAATAGTTCAATTTTTTTTTTTTAACCCAAAAGAAAGAAACTGACCCATTAAAGAAGCTTCAAGCAAGTGTGTTCTCCAAAGAACCTGATCCATAGGAGACATAGTCCCAAGCTTTGAACCCTTGTTCTGGATCTTGACTATGCTCATGAGATTAGAGAAGAGAATAACAGACATAGTTCCAGCTATGGTTTTCACAGTGGCAGGACCTTTACCCATCTTCATCTGGTCGAGGCTTTTAATCACAAGCTCTCTCAAAGGACCAATCTTTATCAACATTAAGAATGCAATCGCACCTTCCACAAACAGAACCAGAAACAGTAACTGAATCATGTTCTGAATTTTTCCCCTAAAGTTTGTTCCTTTGACACAACTCACCAATAATGTAAAATCTTAAATCCCTAATTTCTAACGCGTGTCTTCTAGTTTTTGCTACTTGGGTTGAAACTAAAACCAAAACCCAGATCGGAGAGAGCAGCAACTTATCTAAAACCCATTTGCTGTTTCAAGAAATCGATCACTCATTCTTGATACCACCAAGAAATCATAAAATGGAAAGGGCTAAGAGAAGAATTAAAGCAAAAAAAAGTGAAGATGGTTATGTGTGATTAAGTAGGAGAGATGAAACACTGAAATAGTGAAGAAGGATCTAAAAGAAGTTTAGTAAAAAGGAGAGAGAGAGGAAGATCAATGTTTGCGTACAGGAAAAAAGCTTTTAAATATTCCATCTATTTTTTCTTTGGAAGATTAATACCTGGTCTTTTCTGGTTAGAAGTTTATTTTTTGTTGTTCAATAAAATGTTGGTTTATATTTGTGTTGGTTGATTAGTATCCCGTTGTAAACAGCTGTGAAGGATCGTGACAGAATCACTAACCATAGTTAAAAATTAACAACACGTGGTTAATTAAATCCTCTGAAAGTCACTGTTTCCCTTCACTCTTCACTCTTGTTTTTCCCCAATTCGTGAAGCCCTTGATAGAGAACCCTAAGTCAATTATTGTTTTCCTCTTCTCTTCCTGAGTTAATCGTAAGAATAATGAGCCAAAGTTCAGGGTCTGATGCAAATTCAAGTTGGATCTGGGGTCCTCTTTGCTGCAATTGTGGTAGAGCTACGACGCTTGCAAAGTCTTGGACAAATGAGAATCCGGGTAGAAGATTCTTTAAGTGTGTTGTTCATGGTTTTGCAAAGTGGGCAGATGAAGAAAGGCCATACGGTTAGCAGAAGCTCATAATCATAATCCCACAGTTTTGCAAACTGTTGCCTCTGAGTTTCTATCACCAAATTAAACGCAATCCTCCTTGCTTTCTGACATATCTACTTAGACACAGAAATTGTGTACCTCATGTAGATCTCATCCTTAATGTCTGTCCATCTCAAAGTCGGCCTTTTTCTTGCTTCATCTCTGAATAATCTTCCAATCACGCCCTGTTTCAACATTCTAGCTCTACCACTGTTTGCATGATTATGACCATCAACATATGTTTTCACCATCCATTTACCGATTTGCTTCTCCACAAAACAATGAATCTTCCAAGGGCACTTCTTATGGCTGCATATTGCCGCTAGTTGTGTCTGACCCCATTTACACAACTTCACATCGTAATTCATCTTCAATACATACCTCAGTAGCTAATCCTTGAAATCATCTCCACTATGAAATGTCTGCTTCAGCCACAAGTAAGGTTCTTTGTCCTTGGCGTAGTTGGCTCTTGATATCTCTTTCTCATGGCGTTCAAACGTTTCCCATTCTTTGTCTGTGTCCATGAGAGGCTCAGGACGCTCAGCATCCATGCATTGTCTCTCAAGTTCTTCATCCTCCTCGGCTTCACGAGCAACATTCTCTTCAGCTTCACGAAATGCTTATGCTTCTGCTTGTCGCAAAGCTTCTTCCCCAGATTGGTTATTAGCCTCACCCTCACCTTCTGATTCTCTATTAATTTCTTCATAATAGGCACTACAAAGAGGATCACCATTACCTACTTGCTCTATAACATCATCTCCCTCATCTTGTACTCTCGGTTCTTGCACATCCTCAATAGCTTTATCTTCGTCTGACTCCGCATCCTCTTCAAAGTCACACTGCTCAACAGTCTGAAACAGTGGAATTGGTGGAGGTTCAGACACCCTTTGCTGGATGTATACATCGACTTACCCATCAATCGAAGCTTCACTACACAGCTGTCTAATCCCAGCATCTTTGTTTTCTTCAATAAGTCTTACTGAAGCTAAGTCTTCCTGTGGAAGCTTGTACCAAACTTGTTCAACAACACCCGCTACTCCATTCTCGATGCAGAACTCCTCGAAGATTGACCATGTCATAAGATCTGGGTCAATCAACATATCCTTTGCCTTGATTCCTCCAATGTAAGCAAACGACCCTGAAGTGTATTCGACATCGCCTCTAAAGTGTATATTGAGTCTCAGATTTTCGCAACTGCACAATGAAAATTAAGTGATTAGCCTTCTAACAAGATGATCGATTACGAGACAAAACGACAAAGATTGGATTAAGAGACAACAATACGCAGAGATTATCAATCCATTAAGACAACAATTCGCAGATAATCAAACTATTAAGAGACAAAACCCCAAGCCAGAGAATTCTAACGAGAACAACATGACGACAACAAACGATTCGATTCTATTCGATTAAACGTCACGACAACATGACGACAACCGAGAAAATCAAAGGATTCGATTACATACCTCATCTCTCCAATTCCAAAACGACAACAATTCGCAGATAATCAAACGCCCAGATTCATCGAAGAGGTAGAGAAGAGGAAGAACAAAACTGAGTTAGGGTTTTCAATTTGGGGGTTTCGGGATTTAGGTTAGAGGAAATTGGGGAAAAACAAGAGTTAGGGTCGCGAATTGGGGCAAAACATGAGTTAGGGTTTTCAATTTGGGGGTTTTGGGATTTAGGTTAGAGGCTCGCGAAGGGCAACACTGACTTTCAGAGGGTTTAATTAACCACGTGTTGTTAATTTTTAACCATGGTTAGTGGTTCTGTCACGACCCTTAACGGCTGTTGACCACAGGATACTAATCAACCAACACAAATATAAACCAACATTTTATTGAACAACAAAAAATAGATCAGGTATTGAACTTCCAACCAAAAAAGACCAGGTATTAATCTTCCAAAGCAAAAATAGATGGGGTATTTAAAAGCTTTTACCCCCTTTGTGTACTATGTAAAACTTAAGAATTAAGAATGAAGTTTACTCTTCTAAACTACTGATGCCCCTTATAAAAGCAACATACGTAAAAATTTTGTCGTTTTGCATTACTTTAAGAGAGATGACGAATCAATTGTTATAAAGTTGCATTTCTGTTTTCTTTGATCAAACAGATAATTTCCATTAAAAATTAAGTCTCACAGTCACTCAAAAGAGGAGACATTACAACCCAAATAAAGGGAAAATACAAGATAACAAGGCAAGAAGTGCCCATACAAACTCCAAAGGAGAGTAAACTAGAGATGAAAACAAGAAACAACTTTACAAAGGAAGCCAAGAAAAATCAAAACACGACGATTTCCAAGACTTCAAGAAAGACTGCATCCAGTGCAACCCGAAGGGTTACAAACTCCACAACAAGGGCAGGGGAAGCTAAAAACCAGGAGAAAGATCCTTGCAATACTGGAGACGCTTGATCATCCAAACCACTCCAAACAAGAGGGACTTTTGGGAAGACAATGAGGCATTGGGTGCCAAGATGAGGAAGCAAAACCCTAAACAAGGACTGCACTTCCCAGATGACGTCGACATAAATATATATGCCAATGTTAGAAATCGGGACAAAGCCCTTAGTAGCATACCATATTAGAACAAGTCTAACAAAGACCTCAATACAAGGTAAAAGGGAATCACCATTAAGGTTGAAATTCCAATCGAAGAGCAAGCTATCCAAGCGAGACAAGATTGACATCGTTGCTGCTGGTCCAAACAAAACATCCTTCAACACAATGCTCCCTATAACAATACCACTAAACAAAAGTGAAGTATTTGGGAGGAAAATAAACTCCTTCAAGAAGAAGTAAGGACTATGGGAGTCCGAATGAACCAGATTCACTAGAAGGTTGCCAATAAAAAGAGTTCTGTGTCCAATCTGCGAGAAAAGGATAGAAGACACTAACGAAGCAACAATTGACATAGTGATATCGGAGCAGAATCTGCATACTGCAGTATAGGGCCTGGTAACATCATTATTTTACCCATTTTAGCTATAGTTTTAGTATGCATTTAGAAAGAGTTTGATATGATTTCAATGTTTTAATGTCTATTATCAAGTATTTTAGGTTTCAAGAAGGTTTTACAGGTATTATAGCAAAAAGGACCAAAAGGTAAGGAAAATACGTTTTAGGAAAGTTTCAGAGCTTTACAGTACGGGCCACTTTTGAAGACCTTCCAGAACTCACATTTCAACATAATTGGTGTCTATGGAAAGCTGAGAGAGTAATATTTCTCCTCGAAGTAGAATCAAGTCAATCCATTAACTCATCAGGAAGTTATGCCCGATTTACCGAGATGTATCTTAAACTGACGTAAGGAGAACCATCAAGCCAATGGGCTTTTATTGAAGGCCTGACCTGCGACCACCACGGCGGCCCAGTACAAGTCTTCACCACATTCTAGAAGCTTCCTACGCTGCCCCTTGCCATGCACTTAACAAGAGACACCAATTATGTTGAAATGGACTTAACATTCTAGAAGCTTCCTACGCTGCCCCTTAACAGACGTTTCTACCCTTACAAAACCCTAAACCTAGAAAAAACCCTATAAATACTCTTCTAAGACCTAGGGTTTAAGGTGTGCCCAAAGTGTGCCCAAAATGTGCCTCCAAAGAGCGGACGACCAGAAGAACAGCCACGACCATCAGCCCTCTCTTGTCCCTCTCTTGAAGCCTTGGAGATCACCAAACTCTTTAGTTTTCTATTTGCTTTGTACTTTGTTTCAAAAGGAAGAAGATCCTACAACTTTGTTTGACAACCATTGAAGTAATATCTTGAAACAAGAATTTATGGTGGACAGGTTAAGATGGAATGGATGATGATGAATGTATGCAATGATTGGTAAGGTGTTTCAATTCCCCTTATGCAGTTGCAGTATAAGGGGTATCAATCCAATTTGAGTGGTTGTAAACAGTTAAGATATGCATAAAGATCTAATTTAAGCCAGATGAAAAGGATGTTGCCACTAAACAATCCTATGATGAAAGTGTAAAGTGCAGAAGGTAAACTAAATGAACTAAGAACTAAATGCAAATGAAATAGAATGATTAAGACAGTAATGATGCAACCAACAGAAACAGAAACTAAGATAAAGAACAAATGCAAGACAATAATGAACAGGACACTAAATGAATGCAGCAGAAATGGAACAGGAATGAAACAAGACAATCACAAATCATAAATAGCAGAGTTCTGGGGATGAACTCGAGCCAGCACTCGACCGAGTGTAGGTCGAGTGAGTGGTCGAGCTAGACTAAACGCAGAAACAGAGCAATGCAATAAAAACAGAGTAATGCAATAAAAACAGAGTAATGCAAAGACAGATCAAACTACAATCAAGCAACAGGATTAAGACTGTAAAATCAATAAACAAAGAAGGACTTGAGGAGGGATTCATGGGCTGGACTAATGATTGAGGCTATCTAACTTGATCAACAAATCTCAAACAACATGAGCTAATCTCTAGACATATGAATCCAAGACAAGTTTCTCCCACTCTCATGGTCAAGAAACAATCAAACCTATGCATTTCTAGACTTGCTCTCACATAGTAAAGAATCTACACAAGCAGGCAGTAAGAAATATGTCTCATACCAAACAAAACTTCTAATCTCTTAGCAAGCAAGATGGTAAGCTCTAGATCTAGCCTTATCTATGCCTCTTAAACATTGGTGTGATGCTAAGATGTTTGAAATCAGATCCTACCCTCTCAGATATAGGATCAGCATTAAGAACATCTACCCTAGAAGAGATCTACAACAATCAAGCTTGATCAAGCCAAACAAACCTCATTCACAGCCCAGCCTAACCCATCCTCAAGATCCTAAACTACTACTCACAAGAACACATGATAAACATCAAAATCATAAACCCAGAAAAGATTGAAACTTGCATCATTAGATAGATAAAACAAAGATCTACAATATTGAAAAAGAAATGAAACTTAAATTCTCAATATTAAGAAAGTTATTAAACTAACAATAATGAGGAATTTAGTCTTTTTCAAGTACAAGATCTAGGAAAACAAAAAGCAAAAGGAATAAATCCCAAAAAGGTAAATACTAGGTTTTTAAGAATATCTAAAAAGCTGACTCTTTTTGTGGCTGCAGGTACAAGGCTTTATATAGGAGGGGAGTGGAAGCCCTAAAAATGCTAAAAGACAAAATAGTCAACGGCTCGGTCAACTCGACCTGTGCTCGGTCGAGTGGCAGGTCGAGCTGGCTTCTCTCGTGCATTGTCCACTCGGTCGAGTCCTCCTCATCACACGGTCGAGTGTCTGGTCGAGTGTGCGGTCGAGTTGGACTCCGGACCTTGTTATTTCAGCCTTAACTCTCTTGCTTTCCCTTCATGATTGCTTCACTCCTTCCTCAGCATTGCTTCCATGCTCCTTAAGCTCCAAAATCACCTGTTTATGCATGAAAAGATGCAAATGCAATGCAATTAAACTCTAATGCATGATTAGTCCTAAAGCTATGCAATAATGGTGAAAATAGATAGCAAAAGATGCAAAAGATGTGAATATACTAAGGGAAAACAGGGTAAAATAAATGAACATCATATCTAAACCCTTTTTCTCTATTTATTCTTTTATGTTTATGAGTTTATTAAACCTTGCTTTGATGATTCCCTTAAACATGCCAGAGTAGTTTTCTAGTTGGCTTCTCCGCGATCTGTCAGGTCTGGTGGCATCCGCCTCTGCTTGGGGTTCGTAAGATGATGCTCTGTGAGGCTCTGGAGGTGCTAATCGTTGAATTCCTCCTTTTGGTCCGCTCCTTCCCATCCATGTGGGTGCATATGCTGCGGTGGGGGCTGAGGCACAGCTTCATTGTCTTGCAGCTCCCTTATCTGACCTCTCATTACCTTCATTGAGCCGGTAAGGTCTCTCACTTTCCTAGCTAGGTACTTGTTCATCCTTTTCAGCCATCCGATCTTCTTGTGAGCTTCCCTCACCCCAACAGGTTGCTTTTGAGAGCAAACATACTCCTCAAAATCATAATCTTCCGAGTTATCTCCATGTCCTTGCCCAGTCGGCTCTCTCTCTTCAGCTTCGGATTCCTCCTCCGGGTTGTACAGCTCCTCCAAAGGTGGTGTGAAGTCTATGTCGTCCCGTAGCCGGACTTTGGTGTATACGACGTTGGACAGGATCATTTGGGAAGCCCCGGCAGCTGGATGAACGAATTTGAAGAGCAGCATGTCGTTTGGCTTCTCATAAGCCAAGTATCTCGCCAGTGTCAGGTACTCGATATCCAGCCATCTCGGGTCATGTGCCACTCCTTTCAAAGGCACATCGCAAGCCAAGCCACCAAAATTGGTGTGACCAATCCTCCTATTGAGATTTCTCCAGCTCCCTCTCTTCTCTCAGTTTTCATTGCCAATGACTTGAGGTAAAGGAACTGATCGAGCAACACAAAGACCATACTATTGTCCGCAACATCTCCTACCAGTGGTGTACCATCCCTAGCATTGTCTAAGACCATACTAGTGTCCGCAACATCTCCTACCAGTGGTGTATCATCCCTAGCATTGTCTAACACTCCACACAAGGCAATGTCTAGTAGGTGGAGCTCATGGTCATTCACATTCCCAGTCTCCTTTCTAGCGAATAAAGTGCAAGCTAGAGACTTGTGAAAGTACCTCAAAACGGGGCTCCTTATTTGAGCTGATTTGGAGCTTGTAGACTTGTAAGGAAGCTTGTCGTCTATTGTCAGCCATAGGGACTTCATCTCCTCCTTGCTCACCTCCATGCCTTCTCCACTTCCAGCCTTGAAACCATACAACTTCTCCATCTCCTTGAAGGTAAGCCAGTACACTTTGTTGCGCACGGAGAAAGTGATGAACCCGATCCCCCCATCGGGTAGTAGGTTCGGGTGGTCTTCAAAATAATGTAACCGCAGCGTGGAGAGGAAGTGAACCGTCTCCTCCTCATAAGCCTCGAGATTAGTTCGCATCATCTGCCCATGTGGCACATGTCGAATAGGAACTCGACTTCTCTAGCGATGCCCAATTGCTTCATTATTTCTCGGTGGGGATAGCGGGTACCAACGAAGTTCAGCTTGCGGAGGACCTTCAAAAGCTTGGCTGGAGTCTCCACCTCTTTCTGTTTCAGCCTCCGCGAAGCCTCGCATGTGCGTTCTCTCTGCTCCTCCTCTCGGTCACGGCTCTCCTCCTCCGTGTCTTGATCCTCTTCCTCAGCTACTCTCTCAGCCACCTTCTCAGCCTTTTCAGAAGCTGGTCTCTTCCCCCTCGCAACCGCAACTTTGCTCCTCAACCGCGATGTTTGGATCTTTTCTTGTTCTCTTCCATCGGCATCAGAATCGACCTCCATAGGATCGGTAACAGTTCTCTCGGACGTAGACAGGTCCCTACGTCGAGGAGATCGACAAACAGCACTCGCCACCGGGCTTGGTGAGCAAACTTGGGGGTCTGCAAGATCGGTTGCTCGAGCACCAGATCGGGTGACGGATCGGGTGGAGCATCGGGTTGGGGGTGCGAAACGTCCAGCCAACGGTTGGGAATGCGGAACGTCTCCTCTTCCTTGGGATTCACGAGGTTCGACAGCATCACCTCCCGTTCTAGCAGCGGTGGAGGTTGATCTGCTCGACTTCTTTTGGTAGGTCTTCATCTTAGGTGCCATTGGTAAAATCCTTAAAAAGAAAGAAAAGCTAAACTTGAGATCAATAGGGTTAGTTCCCGAAAATCTTAGAACACTTGAGTTTGAGAGAGAGAAGAAGTAAGAAGAAGGAAGTGTAAAAGTTTTTAGCACTTATCGATTTTATCTTGGGGAAGAGGGGGTCGGTCTTCTTTAAATATAAGTGGTGCTGCTAGGGTTTTCAATTTGGGTTTCGCCGAGAGTGGGCTTGGGTTGTGGAATTCGGACTCCACTCACCACCGGAGTAGGAACACGATCAGACGCATCGGGTACAGATTTGGGTAGCGCCCCGGGTTCCCCGAATTTTTATATATATATATATAAATATGCAAAAATAGAAAATAAAATAGATAAATAAAATTTAAAAGACAATAAAGGATACATTTGGGACTTCCTCCCAAGTGAGCTTGTTTAAAGTCACTAAGTTTGACTCTTCATGCTCTTTAAGCATGGGTTTTAAGAGGGAGAGGTTCTGGAATCCTCTCCACTGAACATACTGGCTCAACCAATCTTCCTGGTCTTGTCCTGGTTCCACAGCAAATGTAGTGTTGACTTCTTTGTGATGCTTGACTCTTCTTTACTTTGTCTTGGTGGAAAAGACTTGACCATGAATGGATGGCCTTTTAATTCCTTCCTTGACGCCAAACTCCATTTTGAAATGCTCCCCATGCTCAATTCTGATCTTGCCTCGTTTCACGTCAATCACTGCTCGTACTGTTGCCAAGAATGGTCTCCCTAGGATCAGTGGTTCGTCTGGTTCCTTATCCAATCCTGAGAGGCAAGTTTTCGAAGATACCAATGGGATGTCTGATTGTTTTATCAGCTAGAACCAAATACAGACTACTCGGTTTAAAACTACTGAAACCCATCTTGTTGGCAACTGATAGTGGTATGACCCTGACTGAAGCTCCCAAATCTTACAAGCAATTTTTGAAAATCCTAAGGCCTATGGAACATGGCAGAGTGAAAGTGCCAGGATCCTCCAATATCTCCTCAATTCGCCGTTCAGGATCTAAACACACTTCACTCCTCAATATTGCAATCCCAAATTCCTTGACAGCTTCCTTAACCTCAATCTCCAACTGATCTGCCCCCTTGGTGGTTTCCTGTTGAAGTTCGTGTGGTGGAAAGAGCTTAGGAGGTGGAGGTGCTATGCGCTACAAGCGCCTCTAACTGGATGTCAAGAGCAGCATTGAACCTTTTCTCTAATTCTCGTTCTTCAGCTATAGGCAGTTGAGGTTGATCTGTCATCAGAACATCTATTCGATGTATCATCCGATCACCATCTTCGGGTGCGTCATCGGGTTCTGCCTCGGGTGGTTCTTCGGTTTGTGATTCTCGAACCAGTACTCGATCATCAATTCGATCAGTCTCCTCGGGTGAAGGCTCGAGTTCATACTTGTATATGTAGTACTGAGACTCATTCATCCCATAATGATCCATATCCTCCTCATCTTGAACATTGCTGTCCTCAGTGAGATAGTCCTCATAATCATCATCAAGGAAAATAGCTTGGGCAGTGGCATAATCCTTTGGGTTCTGAACAGCTATACGTGTAAGCTGGTTGATTTTTGGAGGTGGTTGTTGTTGTGGTGGCCCTCTAGGTACCTCAGCTTAGTGTTGAGGGAATCATACTAGGCATTCAAGTCATTATATCAAGAGTCGATCTTGTTGCTCATTTCCGCGAACCGTTTTGCATTGTCCACAGCAACCGATGCTTGGTTTTGTATAATCTGCTGGATTAGGCCATGTAGGTCAGCTTCTTGGGATTGGTTCTGCTGGCCTTGGTGTTGTTGGAATCCAAGTGGTGCAACTGATTGGTGGTAGTTACCAGAATACTGCTGCTTAGGAGCATAGCCTTGATTGTGTTGAACAAAAGGCTTTTGCTGGCCCTGATTCCCTTGGACTGCTGATGGGTAGATTAGGTCTTGAGGATTGGCGACATTCGGGTTACGGTATGACAGATTCGGATTCGACTTGTAGTTGTTGTACCCTTTGTTGTAACCTTCTTGGTTGTTGATGTAGTTCACATCATCTACCTGAGCATTCTCCCCATCTTGTTGCAGAAACTGCTCTTCTTCTGATATTGCATGGACATGCTGCTGCTGGTTGAGGAGCTTGTCATTGAGGGCTTTCATGTCACTCTCGTACTTGGCATCTTCCTCGCTAGTAGATCGCACAGTGCGATCATATTCTTCATTGTAATTCCCATCAGACTGAGCCAAGTTCTCCACAAGATCCCAACCTTCATCGACATCCTTGTTGAGGAAGTTATCATTGCTTGCAGTGTCCTACAACATCCGTATCTTAGGGACCACTCTTCGGTATAGTGTACATAGAAATGATGCATTGCTGAAGCCATGATGAGGGCATCTGCTTGTGTGTCCCTTGAAACGTTCCCAAGCTTCACTGAACGTCTAATTGTTCTGTTGAACAAAGCTGGAGATGTCATTTCGCAGCCTTGCGGTTCTTGAGTTGGAGAAGAATTTGGCTAGAAACGCCTTCTTGCATGCTTCCCAAATGGTGATTGACTCCTTGGGAAGTGATTTTTCCCAGATGTGTGCTTTGTCTCCCAAAGAGAATGGGAACAGCCAGAGTTTGAATCCATCTTCACTAACTCCATTGATCTTGGTTAGGCTACAGAGCCTATCAAACTGATCCAGATGGTCCAATGGGTCCTCCATTGGCAATCCATGAAACTTGTTGCTTTGTATCATCTGGATGAGACTACTGTTTATCTCAAAGTTGTTGTTCTGAACTTGTTCTGGGCTTTGTTGTGTGACCACTTGGATTATAGATGTAGTGCACATCCTTTAGTTGAACATTCTCCCTATCTTGTTGTAAAAACTACTCTTTCTCTAAGATTGCATGAACATACTGCTACTGGTTGAAGAGCTTTTCATTGAGGGATTTCATGTCCCTATTGTACTTGGCATCTTCCTTTCCACTATATCGCACAGTGCAATCGTACTCCTCATTATAATGCCTATCAGATTGAGCCAAGTTCTCCACTAGATCCCAACCTTCATCAACATCCTTGTTGAGGAAGTTACCATTGCTTGCGGTGTCCAGCAACATCCATATCTTGTGGACCACTTCTCTGTATAGTGTACTTAGAAATGAAGCATTGATGAATCCATGATGAGGGCATCTAGTAGTGTATCCCTTGAAACGTTCCCAAGCTTCACTAAACATTTCATTGTTCTTCTAAACAAAGCTGGAAATATCATTTCGCAACCTTGCGGTTCTGGGGTTGGAGAAGAATTTGGCTAGAAACGCCTTCTTGCACGCTTCCCAAGTGGTGATGGACTCCTTGGGGAGTGATTTCTCCCAGATGTGTGGTTTGTCTCCCAAAGAGAATGGGAAAAGCCGGAGTTTGAATCCATCCTCACTAACTCCATTTATATTGGTGAGGCTGCAGAGCCTATCAAATTCATCCAGATGATCCAATGGTCCTCCATTGGCAATCCATGAAACTTGTTGCTTTGTATCATCTGGATGAGACTACTCTTGATCTCAAAATTGTTGTTCTGAACAGTAGGTGGCACTATGCCATGTCTTTGAGTGTGAGTAGATGGAGCATCTCCGGCTCCTATGTTGGTCCTTGCTTGAGGGGCTGGTGGACCATTCTGATTGTTCATTGTCTCCTCAATTGTTGCTATTTGCGGTTGTTGAACTTGTTTTGGACGAAGTAGCCTTGGTCTGTCGATGTTTTCGATGAAAGGACTCAAGTTTTGGCTACCCTTGGATCGTGTTTACAAGCACAAGCAGGTGACCGAGTGGGTACACGAAGGTCAACCCGATCCAGGTGATCGAGTGACGGGTCAGGTGGGTGCTCGGGTTGTACCTGAAATGATAAATAAACAAACACGAAAGGAAACAAGTCAGTACCGAACCAAAGTGTATAATAGAACTTAATCTAGCAAGTGCTGAAATCCTAAACGTAGCAAATTAAATTCAACCAAATGGCAACGACGCCAAATTGAGAAGACGATTTTCACCCAGGGTATCAATTCCCTATGCTGTTGTAGTACAAAGGGTTATCAATCCAAATGGTTGTTATAATAGCAGATAGGATACAATCAGAAGCAAGCAAGTCAAGCCAAGCAATAAAAGGGGTTTTGTCTAACAGTCCTAAAATAATAAAAGAAAAAAATATAAACAAGAAACCACACGACCTAAGCACTCGATGCAAGCATTCGAGTACAGGATCGGGTGGGGTGATCGAGTAAACAAAGCAAATATGAACAGCTCGAGGGTATACTCGAAGCAGGTGATCTTGTGTCTGTTCGGGCAATAGATCGAGTAAGGAATGAAAATGCAAACAATTAAAATGCGAAAGCTTCTAAGGATGGGGTAATCGACTCTTAAGTGTTCCTGACCGATACAAATGTCTTACATGCCTCAAGCATATATTCCCTCGACAATGAATCTCTAAAACCTTGTTAAAACACTCTCGTGATCGAAACAATCAACCTTGATCACTCCCCTACCCAACTCTCGTTGGAGAAACATGACCAAACAGGCAATACGAACCTATTCATTATTGTCAATAAACCCCTTACTCATCTAATCTCTTAGGCTAAGTGAGTAAATCTTTAGCATTGGTTGATTCAAGCATTTAATCTACACCTCTCGATGGTAAAACACCCTAGATCTAATCTCACCCTCTCGGTTTGTTCACAGCATTAAGAACACCAATCTAGAAGGAAATTTATAAAACATAAACAATCAAATGAAGACATCCTAACCGATCTAGAACACAAAATCATCTATCCCATCCCTAGAAACTTTACTTCACTACTCGGAATTTATTGCAGAGAACATGAAAGCATAGATAAACAAAAATTGCATTGTATTAAAAGATAGAGTAGAAAATAAAGAGTACAAAGTAGAAATCTAACGAGATAACAAAAATATGTAAAATAAATCCTAACAAAAGTGGAAAAGTGTTTGAGTCGCTCTAGATCTCTCTCAGAAGCTCTCGCTCTCTGGTTTGAGGGTCTGCGGCGTGCTAGGGTGAGAGGAAGAAGAGGGGGGTTTATATATGGAAACCCCTTTGACCTAGCTTTCCAGTCCTGCCCAAGGGTCTACTTGATGGGGTGCACGAGGATGAGGTCGGGTTACTCCTCGGGTAAGGCTTCGGGTTGTTCTTCCTTCACTTGGATCCTCCTCGATCGGGTTGGAGTTTGGACTGTTCTTCCTGCTCGATAGCCCCTTCGGGTACATGCTCGGATTTGTCCTTGTTTCTCCCCATTTTAGGCCCTTAAGCACCTGTTTTCATCCAAAATATGGAAATGCAAGAATGAAACACCTTAAATGGCCTAAATGCGAATTTCTACAGTTAATGACCTAAAAATGCTAAGGTTAGGGTATGAATAATGCAAAATATGGACAAGAAAAGATGCTTAAAACATGTAAATTAGAGAGTTATCAGCTATCTCACAGAAGCCTTTGGGATTGGAGGCAGTGGATCGAGCGGACTTGTTGAGCAGGGTGTGGTTGGCTCAGGAGAGTGATGTAGGGCTGGTGAATGCCTCACGGGCTGCGGGATCAAAGTATCATGTCTCTGCTAATGGCACTATCCTCTTGCACGATCGGGTCTGCGTGCCTAAGGATGAGGATCTGAGGCAGGAGATACTGAGAGTGGTTCGAGCAAGTTCTCTATTCATCCAAGAGCGACAAAGATGTACCGTGACCTCAAGCGGTATTATCATTGGGTTGGGATGAAGAATGACTTAGCCGATTGAGTTTTGAAGTGCGACACTTGCTAGCTAGTGAAGGCGGAGCATCAGGTTCCAGGTGGTTTATTGCAGAGTTTACCCATTCCCGAGTGGAAGTAGGATATGATCACAATGGACTTCGTGGTAGGATTGCCTGTGTCGCGGACGTTTGATGCGATTTGTGTCATTGTAGACCAGTTGACTAAGTCTGCAAGCTTTCTGGCCATCAAGAAAACCGATGGAGCAGCGGTTTTGGCTAGGAAGTATGTGAGGGAGATAGTCAGATTGCATCGCGTGCCTGCTAGTATTGTGTTAGACAGAGATTCAAAGTTCACTTCGGTGTTCTAGAGGGCATTTCAGGCAGAGATGGGCACGAATGTGCATATAAGTACAGCCTATCATCGTCAAATGGATGGTCAGTCAGAGAGGACGATCCAGACTTTAGAGGATTTACTAAGGAAGTGCGTGCTGGATTGGGGTGGTCATTGGGCAAATCATATGATCTTGGTGGAGTTTGCTTAAAACAACTGTTACCAGACGAGTATTGGGAAGGCTCCTTATGAGGCATTGTATGGGAGGCCAGGTCGTACACCGTTATGCTGGACTCAGGTGGGGAAAAGGAGCATCTATGGTGCGGACTTTGTTCAAGAGATCTCAGATAAGATTCGGGATCTAAAACTGAACATGAGGGAGGCTCAGGATCGATAGAAGAGTTATGTTGATAAGAGGAGGAAGGATCTTGATTTTCAGGTGGGTGACAGAGTGTACCTCAAGATGTCCATGTTGCGGGGTCCGAACAGGTCATTGACGGAGACTAAGTTGAGTCCAAGGTACATGGGTTCGTTCAGAGTAGTTGAGCGGGTGGGATCAATGGCATATAGGCTGGAGTTGTCTGAGGTTATGCATGCGTTCCACAAGGTTTTTCACGTGTCGATGTTGAGGAAGTGTCGTCACGAGGGTGATCAGTTGATGGCTAATATTCCTGAGGATCTTCACCCCAACATGACTATAGAGGCGAGGCCGTTGAGGGTGCTTGAGAGGAGAGTCAAGGAACTTTGGAAGAAGAAGGTTCCTTCGATGAGAGTCCTATGAGACTGTGATGGTGTAGAGGAGCAGACTTGGGAGCCAGAGGCAAGGATGAAGGCAAAGTTTAAGAAGTGGTTTGAGAAGCATGCCACGACTTGAACTTGTCTAGCCTGGTCCCAGTTGTAGTCCATGGGTAGAGTGAGAATGGTGTATTCCAGCCCATCTCTCTTGATACTTGGTCGCTTAGGGGTGGTTGGTTGTGCGAGTAAGTACCAAGATGAGGGGGTGCTCGGGATATAAGTTTCCGTGAAGCGCACTGCTAGGAGTGGAAAATTTCTAAAAATATAAGTTCCAATAATGGAAAGTATTGAGGTAGATCTAGTCCGGAGATACTCGACAGCTTCAGACTTGTTTGCTCAAGACCGTGTGGGTCCAACTCATGTGATATCGATAGCTCGATGGACTTTGTGGCCAGAGAGTGGGAGTGGTATGTTTTCTTCGGATGACGATCCGAGAGCGCGCTTTAGGGTGACAACCCAAAAGCGGGATTATGAGACTCCCTAGATACCGTAGCTATGAGTCGTGGCTAGGCAGTGAGCCGGTATGTGTCGAGGGTTACGACCTGAGAGGGGGGGAGTGGGTGTGAGTGACTTCCTGGATGACGTAGCTTAAGTGGTGAGCCTGATGGCGAGCCGGCATGATTCCTTGGTTGCGATCACGGACGGGAGAAGCACTGAGTTGTGAGCAAATAACATCTAGGATGTGAGTATATTGATTAGAGGGAGACCTCGAGGGGTCAGTCGGAGTTGTGCGGGCTGTTACGACAGTTGTACAGGAAACCTTGGCTGACGGTGTTCAGTCCGGCCGGAGGACGTGCGGGCCATGTCGATGGTGGCATGGAGGTCCTTGGTGGATGGATGGTGCTGTGGGATTCGAGGACGAATCCTTGTAGGTGGGGAGAATAGTAACATCCGCGAACAAGATATTGCATTTTTGGAGTGGGTGTCGATCAACACCAGGGCTGTGTCAATCGACACCAACAATTTCGGATTCGACCGGTTTGTTTTAATTTCTGCTTAGTTCGGTTTGGTTCAACTGGAAATCCCTAAACCGACATATATAAGAGGTTAGTCGACGAAAAAGGTTGGGAAAAGGGTTGTTTTTGTCGCCGTTCCAGAGTGTTATAGAGAAAAGAGTGTTCTTGGGGTTTTAGGAATTTTTGGAGGATTGTTGGCTGTTCTTGAGAGATCTGTTGCTGGGATGGCATTAGAAGCTTGGTAGGAGTGTGTGGACTTCAGTTTTGAGTCAGAATCTCCTGCAAAAGAGGTGAGTGAATGACCATGGCTTATCTAAGCTTGAGAATTCTGTGTTTTGTGAATTTTGAGTTGTTTGATTGACTCCTTGCTTGCTTGTGGTTTTTTTTTTGGTGTTTTTACGACCTTATGTGGCTTGTGGATGAGTTTGGGATGATTGGGAAGCGTTTGGAGGCGGAGATCTGCAAGGGAGCATCGAGGAAGACAATGCTCGGCATCAGTGTCGGTCGACACTATTGGTGTGTCGGTCGACACCAGTGCGAGGATGGCTCAAGAATTCTGTGTAGTGTCGATCGAAACCATGTGGAGGTGTCGGTCGACACAACAAGGGTTTTCGAAAGGTGTCCAGCAGGTGTCGGTATCGACACTGGTATGGTGTCGGTCGACACCAACCTTCGTGGGAGACAGTGTCGGTCGACCATTACTTGTTATTGTTTGATGATTGCTTGACATTGGATTTTCAAATATATGTGTGTATAGCCCAGTAGATGGGAGGATTGCGTCACTGAGTGTTTATGACAATACTCATGCAGCTCAATATGTGTTTGTGGTGCAGGTAAAGGCAAAGTGTGATAGTGGAATCAAGGCGATGAGAAGGATGATGTTCAAGAGGCTTGATTGATTGTGGTCTAGATATTATTCGGTGGCTAGAATTGAGTTGATAACATTGTAGGATGTTGGAACTTGATTATTTCATTGTTAGTTTCGTTGGATTTTTGAATTGTTGGTTATTGGATTATTCAGTTGTTGGTTAATGGAATTATTTTGTTATCCGCTGTTGTTGGTTGTTGCTAGGTTGTTAGTAGGTATGAGACCACTAGATTATTATTATTATTATTATTATTATTATTATTATTATTATTATTATTATTATTATTATTATTATTATTATTATTATTATTATTATTATTATTATTATTATTATTATTATTATTATTATTATTATTATAAAAAACGGCAAGGGTTGTTTCACAGATATCCGTATCCGTATCCGAATCCGCTCCAAAAAAATTGGATATCCGGGCAAACAAATACGGATACGGATAGTGAAATAGCAAATAAAACGGATACAGATACGAATATGGATAGTGGTAAATTTTAAAACGGATAACGGATATCCATTTTTTCCTGAATATCTTATTATATAAAGTTGGGTTTTGAAAGTTAGCCATTAACAAGATTTTGACATGTGTCAAGTTATCAATTTCAGATTTTGACAAGTGTAAAAGTTAATATTTAAAAGGAGAAATTTGATTACAACCAAAATATAAAATATTTTGTTTAAAAAAATTAATAATGTAAAAAGATAATTATCAAAAATTACAGAATTTATTAAAAAATACAAAGTTTTTTAAAATAATTATAAGGAGATTATATATATAAATTTCCAAATTATAATATTATTTACTTATTTTTAATATTAAGTTATTAATTCTACAAAAAATAGAAAAAGAGATTAAGGAAAATATACAGTTAATTATTAATTTTAAATTTTGTAATTACTCACTTCTATATAAACATAGGTTGTCTCATATTTAAATAATTTATTCAAAAACACTGCTTTCAACTTTGTTTAATTGGTAAAGTAATTTTTTTTTTTAAAAAACCAAAATTTTCTCATGCTTTTTACTTTTTTAGTTGGGAATGGGTAAGATTAATATGTTGACCCAAAAGAAAAATTAATATATACGTTTTCTTTTCCTAATACTGTATTTTAAAATTTGTTGTAGTATTTTTAGATTGTTTTATTTAATTTATATTTTTATATTGCAGTGCTTATAATTTTCTATTGTTTCTTTAATTATGTCAAATTAATTTTCTTCTAATTTTTCAATGGTTGGTTATAAACCCCTTTTTTTTTTTGCAAACATAATTGTTGCCATTATTCATTCATTCAATCTCAATGGGAGATAAAGAGTAGAAGCTCATAGATAGATAAAATAGGCTAATCAAACACAAGGTTATAACAAACATAGATAGATAGATTAGAAAAACATAAATCATTGTTGATAGATCCATAGGAGCTCAAAGACTGTGACACCTTGGTTTGCGGAAAGGTTTAAAAAAATTGATTTGGCCACATATGTCACCAAAATGCATTTATTTTTCCAGTCAAAGGTCCTGAGAGAACTTCATGATGGGTGACCTTCCTGAAACTGATTGTCGAAACTGTGTGAGTGAGGACAAAACACAGGAAAATATCATTTGTTGATTTGTAGGGTCTATAAACAAGTTTTTAAAGCCTCCCAGACGTAATAAATCGGCCATCGAATATGGGTGGGTCCACGGGCCGGGAATAGATGTAGGTCCCATGGACTGAGAGTGGACATGGGCTCACTAAGCAATGTGGTGGTTGAGGCGTTACAGAGATAGAGGCTACATCATGGTGTGTCAAAGATACTTCTATGAATACATTGGGAAATTTAACATTAGTTATTATCAAAAGATTTTGTGACGTTAGAAAAAGTTTTTTACTTTAATTGGTTGTCGGAGCAAGCCATTTTGAGATAGCAAAAAGACGTGAACATGTTCTCTCCACACAGGAAGAAGGCAGAGCTGAGGTTCTCTCTATAGTGGAAAAAGTTAGACGCAAGGTTATTTTCCCAAGGTAGGAAGGTGGAGGAGGTTGGACGCAATGTTATTTCCCCAAGGGAGGAAGGCGGAGCCAAGGTTCTCTCCACGGTGGAGGAGGTTGGACGCAAGGTTCTCTCCATAAAGGATGAAGGCGGAGCCGAGGTTTTCTCCATGGTGGTCATGCATTATTGTGATGATACATCATTGATTAGTATATTATGTAATATATTTTTTATTTAAAATATTTTTTGAGCCGACAATTTTAGTAATTAAAAAAATATGCAGAAGTAAAAGTAAAATAGTTGGCTGAATGTGTTCATATAGACATTTTCTATGTGGTGATAAAAATTATATTTGTAACATAAAGTATATTTAGGTGTAAAAAATACATTTTTAATAGTAACACACATCAAAGATTTGTAAATAGATATAAATCAGTGTATTATAACAAAAATACAGTTTATAAATAACGTACAACAAATTTTAATATATTTTCACCAAATTAAATTTAATTTATAAAACTTTATACCCGCACATCGGGCGGGTCCTCATCTAGTTCTATATTATATGCGGATATGGATAATACTAATTTTTAAAACGGTTATTTGTTTTTCACGGATGTCCGGTATTTATATAAGGATATCCGGTATTTTTTTTTTCAAAATAGCAGTATTTTATACAAAATATGGTGTATTTTAGTTTAAAATACGCAATTTTTTATTATATTATTTTTAAACGGATATCTATGGTTAATTGGATTTTTAACCGATATCCAAAATTTTCTGATACAAATACGGATAATAAATTACGGATAAAATGGATACAAATACGGATGCGGATATCCAAAAAAGCGGATATTTGCTCCGCTAACAGGGCTAGTATCATTAGATAAAAAATAGTGTTAATATATAGTGATCATGGTTAACAAAAATATATTAATAAAAATAGATTTAAAATGACCTTAAGATGAACAACATAATTTCACTTGGATTAAAAAAAAAATATATTTTATCGTCGTGAATGCTGATGGGTGATAGGGTAAAGTAGCTTGAATTCGAATTTTCCGTTTCTGAAAAAGAAGCTTTGTAGAGATTTTGTCATTGTTATCTTTGAATTTGGAAGTTGATGATCATTATAGTACAATTGGGTTGACTTGTTTGGTGTATTCTTCTCGTTTGATGATATGACTTTTCTTTTCATTTCTCTGTTCACCGTTGATATTATCATTTTTTCCTCATTCATTCAGATGTCCAAATCACAGCCACAAATGGATTTATGTAATTGTTGTGATATTGCATCAGACCAACATATTTTGGACAAATCATCTAATAATTTAATCGTTTAAGTCAAGACTAATGTGTTCTCCACCAGATAGCACATTCACTGGCGAAGGCTATGGGTATAGAAATATCTACTTTCATCCTTGTCAATCACTTTTAAACATGGATGCTCTTGGCAAAGGTGCCGCCAAACTTGCTGAAATACTGTGTCATGGAATTTGCCCGCACTAAGTTCATAAACTTGTTCCAACAAAGGGTCACAAAAATGGTGAAAGTCTATGTGTGGAGAAATTTGGGTAATTTAACTCATATGTCCTCCTCCTACCGCAGCTGACAATAACGAGGACAACTACGCTCGGACCAAAGTATGCATTATTTCTTTAAATAATCATATGGTTTAGTAGTACTATGTAGTAATGGTCCTTAATTTGCTTTAGATACTTTGTGTTTGTTTTATCTGTCTGTTTTATGTTTAATCTCCCTAATTTGTTTTCATTTTGTAATGGGTTTGACCTTCTAGCTCATAATCAAGTTTTCTTATATATATATATAATAACTCCAAAAGTAAAAAGACCTAAATTAATAAAAATGTTATTTTTTAAGTAAGTAGATTTTGATTAAATATTGAAATTTTAAGTTTTGAAAGGCTAGAATTTAAAATTTTCAGATTAGTATTTATTTATTTAATATGAGATTTTAAAATTTAGTTCAGACTTCATCAAAGTTTATAATATGGAGTTCACGTTTTCAGATTATTATTATTATTATTATTATTTGTCGTCTTATGACAGTTTTCAGATTAAGATTACCTTTTTAGTGTCTTCTATTGTTCAGGTTTTTAGATTAAGATTACCTTGTTATTGTCTTACATTAAAATTTAGTTTTTGGAGTTTATCAACGTTTAGAATTTGGAGTTCTGTTTTGAATATATATAGTTATTATTCGAGAAAAAAAATCTTGTTCAACTTGTTATGAGAAGAATTTTCTTTAGAGTAAAATAAAATTTTAAAAAAATATATAAGCAAAATATATGTAAAATATAAACAAAACATAAGTAAAATATTTTTGCTTATGTGTTTTTATATGTAAAAAAAACTCTCATATGTCATATTATATCTTTTTATTGTCACGTTAGCATTTTGTTAGTTCATTAAAAAGGTCTTTTGTATAAAATTTTAATACAAACTCTCAAGTTTTATGTGATTTTTCATCTTCTTTTCAAATATCTGATACATTATATAATACTATTAATAAAAATAAAAGATCCAAGAAATATGAAACTGAATTCATATTTCATATAGTATAGTTGTTAATAGAATTTATATCTTTAGATTTAATAGTATGACACATATCAAAAGATTCTGAAACTCATGACAGTTTCTCAAAGACTAGATTTTTAATTTTATCATATTTTATAATAAACTAATACATTTTCTGTTTCCTATAACCTACTATTTGTATTTGTAACTTACTATTTGTATTTTTGTATATATATTTTTTTAAGCTCTTAGAAGCTCCCAAATGATTCCCATGTGTCATTTTTCCAATGTTAATGAATAATATTAATCAATATTATTTAATTTTACATTAATGACATAATTTTTCACTTATGTTTCAATTATCTCTAGAACATAGAAATATCCATGCCTAGTTTTCTCTATATTGAAATAATTTTGGTGCGCAACAAGAAAATATGGCATTCTATTATTATTTCCATCAGGAAAAAAAAAGTCTTTTTCTCTTAGTTTTTGCCTCAACATTAACTTTGATCTCTACATTGACTACCTTCTCAGTCAGTTCTGTGAGAGTCGTGAAAGATACTGCCTGCAGGTTATAAGTTAATAGGTTATAACCTACTATTCTCAGTCAGTTCTGTGAATAGTAAGTTATAAGAAACAGAAAGGTTATAACGTGAGGTTATAACCTACTAACCGAGAATGTAGTAGGTTATAACCTAGGTTATAAGTTACAAATACAAATAACAGGTTATAAGAAACAGAAAATGTATTTGTAACTTATAACCTACTATTCTCAGTCAGTTCTGTGAGAGTCGTGAAAGTTACTGCCTGCAGCCTGTAAAAAACAAACCTTCAAAGTCTCATAATCTCGGCTCCATACAGTCGAACAGTATTATTGTCGTGTGCCAACGTCATGGACTGAGATTCAAGTCTGTCTCTCACCTCCAGTGGAAAGTGCTTCCTTTCAAACTCACGTTTGAAGTCCTCCCACTTGGATTTCCAATGAACGTATTGCCTCGCAATAGTCAGCCAACTTAAACTTTCCCGAACACCTAGTCACAGAGAAATTCATCTCAAGTCCTTGTAGCCATGTATCAGCTTGAAAGGTGTTTATACCGCCACTGAAGTACTCGATTCTTAGACTCTTCATAATAATCACAATCTTTAAGTAGTCTGGTGATCGATAAGACTTTATGGATGCCTCTAGTGTGGTCTGTTGCTGTCGATTAAGATGTTTCCAACATCCTGTACATCAACTTCATCATAGGATCCTCAGTTTCAATTGGTCCATTTGGTAATGGTGCATTTCCTTCTGCACAATTACATCGTGGTATCGGCTGCTCTGGCTGCAAAAGGTCTCTCTCAGCATATTTCTGACGACGTCTCTGACAATTCCGCTCTCTCGACTCATCATAAACAGCATGTCCACTAGGAGTATGCTCTAGGGTATCAGGTACCTCCGAGATTCACATCGGTCTACCAGATGATTCTTATCCAGCCGCAGGTGAAACTTCTCTTTCAATCCTTGGCTTCTGGTCAGCTTGAGCATTCCAATTTACCCCGTCTGATGGCCCCCACCATCGGTTCGCGCTCTCGCTCACGAACTCTATACTCAAGGCTGATTTCGTACCATCAGAACCCAAGAATCCATCAGCCAACCCAAGTCATCTTAGGCATATCCCCCAATCCCTCAGGCTTAGATCTTTTACGAGACATTTGCACCATCCACAAGAGGGTTAATCCTAAACTCTCATATACCCTAATTCTCTACCTAACCTAACATAACACTTCATCTATTCTAATCCTCACTATAATCCTAAACTCTGGATGTGCTGGTTTCCTAAAGCTTTTAAAAGAGTTTACAAGGTATTTAAAAACCTTTTAAAACCTTTTTAAAAACCTTATAAAAACTTTTACAAGGTTTTTAAAAACATTGTAAAAGCGTTTACAAGGTGTTTAAAAACTTTTTAAAAATCTTTTGAAAAACCATTTGAAAACCTTTTAAAAACTTGTAAAAACTTGTAAAAACCTTGTAATAGTATTTACAAGGTGTTTAAAAAACCTTTTAAAACTCTTTAAAAAAGTTTGTAAAAGCCTTTAAAAGGTGTTTATAAGGTAGAAACCTTATAAAACCTTTTAAAAACCTTGTAAAAAATTTTTGGCGGGAAATTTTTTTTGTCGAAAATTTTTATCAAATTTTTTGGCGGGAAAATATGTTGGAAATTTTTTTGGCGGGAAAATTTTGTTTTTCTTTTTATTGATTAAAATATTTTTCATCTACGAATAAAATTGTTATTAAAAATTAAAGGAGGGCAAAAATAAAAATAACCAAAAGAAAGAGTATTTTTGAAAAGAGATATATCAAAAAGGATATTTTTAACAAATTCTCTATAAATAATTAGAAAAAAAAGAATTAACATACAAAATTAACTTCAATGAAGAACAACATTGAATAACTAATATGCAAAAAGAAAAACTAATTAAGTCCGGGTGAAATAAATCTTCCTAGATTTCAGGATTTATCAAGTTAGTTAGTTTAATAAAATCGAAAGATTTGATAAGGATTCGAATCTACAATAATTTTTTATTAATTCTATCGATTTATTTAGCTCTTAACTTTTCGCCCAATACCTCAGACATACGTATTCTATTTGAGCAAAACAACCACTAATGATCTGTGTCTCACGTTTATGTGATTCTTCATTATTTTTATATTTGAAAGCATGTTGACCAAAGGTTGAGCTTAATAGTGTTTCTGAACTAACAATTAGAAGCAAAACCAGTGTAATTGTGATCGCCGGAAAGTGTTGCTAGAATGCTAGCTATACACTTAAACGAACACGGCCACTTTTGTTTACCATACATATATATGACTATTTTCTAACGGAACAAAATCAAAAATAAACAAAGCATTTTTATTCATAACGTTTCGAGTTTTTGCATGAAAAAATACAGAAAATAAATAAACTAGAAGTAAGATGACATCACTACAGCAAATCATACTGTCAATGATCAATTAATTCATAATACAACTTACTTGATGAATTAAAGATCCTTAATAATCCAAGGAAAATAGAGATACAGTTAGGTTGCTTTGTTTAGATGATCTGCTATAATTTTTGATCTATCTAACTCTTTTTAATATTTATCTTCTAACTGGTAGTTGGTCAAGGATTAGAGGAATGGGAGATAAATCTGACCTAGTTTATCCCGTACGTAAAGAAATTGCTCATTTTATTTTCTACTTGAAAACATTTAAAAAAAAATAAACATTAACTGTGCAGATGGTTGCACGGTTGAAAAGAATAAACAGGTTGAAAAAAATTATTCAACTAATTTTCACTATTTACATTGTAAAGGTTGAAGAGTAGGGAAAAAACTATTCAGCACGTTCAACCCAAAATGTTGAAAAAATAAACTAATCCTACAGCAAAAATTTTCAATTTGTTCAACCAGTATTTTAGAGATGAATAAGTTGATTATTATTTCAACTCAATTTTATTCAACCCAATTTTTTAGTTTTGTGCATGCATTTGCAATCATTAACCGGAATAGAACCATACAAAGTAAAAAAAAATGTTAATACATAACTAAAAAAGTAAACTAATCTAATTAAATAATCAAAATGCCATACTTACATATAATTCCATCTATGATATGCATTCTTGTGATTCGCTCTCCTTCGTGTCTAATTTCCATTATTCAATTTTTTTTGATGAAACGTTTTCTAGGTAAAGTGTTAGTTTTTTTGTCGTCTAATCACAGACATACCGACAAATTTTGAAACCTGCATATGTTAATAATTGATCATCATTTGTTCGCCATAGATGATTTCTTCAAGCATACAAAAGCTATGAATAAAAAGACACTTTAAAGGGTAACATGAGAGATAGAAAGAGAAAAACCTTGACATATATCGTCATGACTCCTTTTGTCTCTCTACTTCAAAATTCTGGATCGAGAAGTAAACCCTAAATTCTTCTGATCGAAGGAAACCTTTGAATGTTACAAGACTTGTTAAATAGAGATCATAATAGAAGAAATTAAATATATTGATATTTAAGAATTGAGCACTAAAAAAATAAAGGAATGTGAGAATTAACAATTTACCTCGTAGAAGAAACATTCCATGTCAACATTGGATTTTTGGATTTATACTTGAGACAGAGGTAGTTATCAGGAAACTGCCCTTAAATGCTAATCGTGGAAAAAATCTGAAATTTAGGAAATTGTTTGGAACGTGTTTATCTTGTGTGTTCTTTTTCAAAATTAATTATTTTAATTATATTAAATTATAAAACATTTGCAATGGTGTTTAATTTTGTTTGTTTAAATGATTTGTGATTCATAAGATAAAGGGTTACGTTTATTTTTTATAAAATATATCTGTAACTTTTTATTTCTATTAATATAAGTTATTTTAACATCAATTTTAATTGATTTGAATTTTGCATCGTTTTACAAAATGATTTTATTAAACATTAATAGATACATCAATAATCTAAACGATGTAAATTATATTTTAAATCGAGTAATTAGAAGTGATACAATTAAATAATTACAACAGATTTTTCCTAAATTCTAATATCCTCACAGTCCTAAAATCTCAACTCTTCACCTACCTACGCGCAGAATCTAATTTTCCCGCCAAAACCGTAGAATTATGTATTCTTACCTAAACCATAAAATTTTGTTTTTTGCCAAACCCGTAAAACCTCGTTTTCTGCTAAAACTGTAAATTATGTTTTCCTGCCAAAACCGTAAAATTTTGTATTTCTGGCAAAACAATAAAATATCATTTTTCCGCCAAAAACACAAAATTTTGTTTTTCCTGCCAAAATCGTAAAATTATGTTTTCCTGTTAAAACGAAAAAAATCTAGTTTTCTCGCCAAAAACGCAAAACATAAATTAACGTTTTCCATCAAAACTTGCAAAATCTCGTTTTTCCGCAAAAAAAAAAAAAACAAAAGTATGTTCTCTTCAAAATAACAAAATCATGTTTTCTCGCCGAAACCGCAAAATCTCATTTTCCCGAATTTTATTTTGAAATAGTTATTTAACTTTAATTTAAAAATTATTTAGTTAAAAACCCTTGTTTTAAAAATTCTCGGCTAGCACCGATTACGCTCCGCAAAACGCTAGGCCCACCCTCTCCGCCTCGATTAATGACTAAACTCCGCCTAGCTTCAATTATCCAATTATACCTGTCTAATATAATTATACCTCGTCTAATCCGATTACTTCCCGCTTAATTTTGTATATAATGATTATTTTTGGAGTCAAATTTAATGAAATCACAAATTTTCTTTTAAAATTATGTTTTTATGTGTTTACCGTAATATTGAAGACAATATTATAGTTTTATATTTTATGAGATATTTTTATTTTAACATAAACAGAATTATACATATAACTAATACTATATATTTTTATTTTATTATTAATTTTAAAAATAACCCTAAAACTATATTCCGATTAATTCTCGTTTAATCTCTGATTTTCTTGCAAGGCGCTAGCCGCTAGACCCACCCCGACCGCTCGACTAAAGTCTGGAGATTTCTAAACAGGGTTAAAAACATAACTAAAATCACTAAACATCTTGAACACAAAAAATGGTTTTTTGGTCATTTTACATATATTACATCAAGATACAAATATCAAATTACAAACTCTACAAGAAAACAGGCAATTTACGACTGCATTTATAGTCGTTTAGTAGTCGCTATTTCAGAAATTACGACTACGTTACGACTAATCACTGTTGTCGTAAAACGTTAGTCGGTAAGAAATTCAGTCGTAATTTAGTCGGTAAATAGCGACTACTTTATGACTAATCCACGTAGTCGTAAAAGTACTCATAATATAGTCGTAAACGTTTACGACTGTTTTGTGACGAAGTTACGATTAATAAAACTGTGAACAGTCGTTGTCTACAGATAGTCGTAAAGTAGTCAGTAAATATTTACGACTATTTGTTGACAGTTTAACGATTAATGCGATGTGAAGGAGATTAGTTTGAGTATAGTTGTGATATAGTCGTTAAATGTAGCGACTACGTGGCTACTACGAGACGACTATTTGACGACTGTGTTGCGACTATGTAAAGATAGATTTAATGACTATTTGAAGACTATAGGGATTAAAAACCAGAATCTTTTCTTTTTTGTTTTGTTTATAACTCGAATTTATAATCAAAGAAAGCCTTAAAATTTGCATTTTTAATTACCAAAAGTTAACCATAATTGTAATGAGTACACCACATAAGCAATAACAAAAAGAGAGAACCAGAATGATAAATCCTAAAACTATGATTCTCTTAAGTGACAAGGAACAACACATCATCCCAAATTGCCAAGTTCATTAGAGTAAGAAATAGAGAGAGATAAGTAGCCTAAGAATTAACCTAAGGAGGAGATGCACTTTATGTAGGAGGGTTGATGGATGCATCACTTGATTCAGACTCATGGAACTCGAGAAAGGCCGGATCAAGTTTCTGCATGAACTTTTCCAAGCGATCTATCTTCTTCTGTTGCTCAGCCACAACTTTGGAATGTTCTGCTTCACGAGCAGCAAACTCAGCATCACGTTTTGTTGCATAAGCAACTTGTTCTTCAATGATCCTTTGAGCTTCCTTCATTTGCTCTTGCAATGCTACAAACGATGATGACTGTCCTTGTTGATGATAGTTGTTGCCATTGAGAAGACCCTGAAGATGATCCTTGAGGCTACCGAGCCCAAAAATATTACCTTGTGAATCCTTCTCAGTGGATTGAGAAAAAAAAAGGTGAAACTGTAAATAGAGAATATGAAAGTTAAAGACTCTTTAAATATAGATTGTGAGAAATGTAACTTTACCTGAAGAAAGATGGCAGTATAATCTTCTGCTGTGAGCTCCTGAACTCGTGAAGGATCTGACTCAATCTCAGATAGCTTAGCTTGTAAGTTTTTCTCATAAGTTGTAAAGATCTTCTCGGCCTTGCGATCCACATACGTACCATCTGGCTTTGTATGAGTCTATTTGAAAACCTCACCGAGAGTCACTGGTCTCCCAAGTTTTTCTTCCTAGAATATTACAAAAACAAAGAAAAGGGTTAAGACATAAGTTTAAGTTGCAAAGGTGTAAGAAAAAAACATAAGTTACTCACCAAGCCTTGTTTGACTTGTTGATAAGATGTTGGCCCAGATAAGTGCATGTGAGGACCGAGACCATTACGGTCTGACATGCGAGCTTTGGCATAGATTTGACTCCTTTCCTGTGCTTCTTCAGTATCCCACTGAGCAACCATTATTTTCCACAGGTCACCCTCGATCCATTTAGGTCGCACTCGACTAGTCCTAACGTCGCTAACCATGTTTTTCATCCGTCGTTGGCATATGTCATAGAAATACTCTTGCACTGTTCCTGTTATTAAAGGATCCCAAGTGTGTGTTTTCTATGAAAAAAAAGAAAAGTAGAATTAAGTTAGTGAACAACAACTTAATCAAAACCTATCTAAGAAGGAAACCTCAGGACATAAAACTATACCGCAAACTCAATGAAGTATCTTTCTCATCTCTCCGGAGGCACACATGAACAATTGTAGTATGGACCATCAAATTTGTTTGTAAAAACTCTAGTAATCTTCCGAACCAGTGCTGATCTAGCATCACGAGTAAACCTCATATAACAAAAGAATCAAGTCAGTTCTTTGACAGACATGAAACACTGAAACACGGTTGACAGAAACTAGAACATGGTTGTAAGTCTAACTAATTTACAAACTAGAACACGGTTGTTTCAGAATTTGTTTCACAACTAACTAGAACACGGTTAGTTAAAATCGTTTACTACACACTGAAACAGACATTAAACACTAAGTCGTTTACTACAATCTGAAGCCAACCAATAACAGACATGAATCCCTAAGAGTATTTACTACAATCAGACAACAAAAATCAACCAACTAACTAGAACACGGTTGTAAAATTATGAAAAAGTAGACATACCAAGTCGTGCCAGGCTTCGGTTCCGGAGAGAGGACGGTGGTGAACTTATGACGGTCCAGCACCATAAGTCTCGTGTTTGGAGCCCTCAACGTGTCCTCCTGGAGTTCCGGCAAGACTGGATCTGACTCTGCGAAGTTGTGACCTTGAGAAGAAGGATGACTTTGAGCGTGAGAGGCTGCATTTGGAGATCTCGCAAAATCTTCCAATGGATTTGATTGAACCGGTGGATTGTTCATCACTTCGGTTGATGAACGAGATGGATGCTCTACACCAACTCGATTCACGGAGTTCTGAAAAAGGACCTGCGGTGGTGGATAGTTTCTGACCTGCGGTGCCGCAGATGTCAATAGCTGGGGAGAAACACGGACTTCTTCTTGAGGCGTCAGAGGCGTAGGATTTTCAGCCGCCGGAGTGAAGTTGTATTGAGGCGGTATAGGGTTGAGTCTTCTCACCTTAGACGACGGATTAGAGCCACCGGGTTTGAGAGAAGCGTTGCGGGCAACATTTCTCTTGCGTCCAGGCTTCTTGACAAGAGGCATCTTCGTTGTTAGAGAGAAAACGGCGAAGATTAGGGTTTCTTGGTTAGAGAGAAAACGGCGAAGAACACAAAGAAGAAGAAAGGTGAGAATGATTAGAGATTAGGTTAACGATTAGGGTTAGGTCGTGTGTGATGGGCCATTAATGGACCAAGTAAATGGATTTCGTGTTTAATTAACCCAAACAGTTTCAATATAGTCGCTTATCAGTCCCTAAATAGTTGGTATATACGCAGACAAATTTTTTAAAAAAGGCTGGGCTTGTTTAAGGAGTCTATAATCTGGTCCATTAACGAATTGGGGTAATTAAACCCAAGTATTTTGAACTTAGTCACTTAATTGTCGCTAATCAGTGGCTTAATTTAATCCTTTTAAATCCATATAATTTAATTTATATATTTTTAAACATTACATTTAATATATATTACATATTATTTAGAACACAATTCAGGATATATTACATATTATTTATTGCACAAATTTGACATACACAAAATTAGGAGATTCTTCATCATCTAGTTCTTCATCATCTAAAGATGATAAATTACACAAGAATTCATCTTCAGGTTCCACATCGTCAACGCCGTAATCTAGATTTATTGGGTGTACTTCCACTTCCAAATTGTCAAGTACAATATCTTCAATTGTAGTCATCAATACAGCATCATCATTTTCGGTTTGCAAAAGAGTGGTCTCTGAACTGTTGACATATTCTCCAGAAATGTTTCCCCTTGGATTCACCTTTAGAACATTGAACCATATTTGCTTCGGCTTTTTTATGTATGGATACGGAATATAACACACTTGTTCTGCTTGAGAGGCTGCATTTGCAAATTATGAAAGTTACATTGGCATATCAACAATAATGTTTTATTTATAGATAAATAAATAAATATATATATATATATATATATATATATATATATATATATATACTTACCTAGAATAAATGGTTCATATTTATTGTACTTTCTTGTTGAAAGTACGTCTATGACACAACCATTGTTGATCCGAGTACCTCTACTGATAACATGGTCATACCACTTGCACTTAAAAAGTGTGATTCTCAAATTAACCATTCCCTCATATTGAAGCTCTATGATATCAGTTATGGTTCTGTAGAAATCCGCTGCATCAGATTCATCCGTGTAATTTTCACCCTTAGCACATACCCCATAGTTACATGTGTTTCGTCCAGCGCCGTGATTCTCTGTATGAAAAAAATAGCCTCTTGTAAAATACATTGGCCATGTTTTGACCTTGTTCAAAGGTCCATGTACTATCTCTTGAACCCAAGTAGGAAATGGATTTATGGCGTTCCAGTAAGTAACCTGCATATATATGTATAAGTTTTTATCAATAATTTTAATAAGTATTATTATATATAGAGTATTGTTGTCACACACATATTCTTTAACCCATAAATGATATTTGTCTGCTCTTTTTGCGGAGAGTTCCTTCTCGGGAAGTCCTGGATATTTTGCTGAAAGAAAATCCTCGAACATACTATATATACAAGACAAACACAAATATATGAGAAATCATAGCAGATTATATATAATTTGAGCGATCCCTACTTAATTATATACCTCTCAATTGGCTTGAAATAGTCACAATTTCTTAAAACATATGCGTGTGCGCATTGATAGTCTCGGCTTGATAGCCATGTTTCATGCATTTCCCCACTTGGACGGCCAACGTGAGTAAATATAGAAGGCACTCCAGGCACATGATATACAGGGTTTTCCCCTTCATCAAATCTTGTTAACCTGAACAATTAATTGAAAATTAAATATATATTCTGATATGATCGTGGCTAGCAAGGAGTCAGAAGCTGCAGAGAAACCAGAGATCGTGGGAAGGATCACTCGTTCAAGAGCTAAGGAGATGGCCAAGGAAGCTCATTCACTCATAGCTGAAGGGTCATTCGACTTCCCGAGGATCCAAGTTTTCAACATAACCACCATGAAGACTTCACCCGGTAATGATAGCTAGGTAACTTAGGTGTGAAGTTTGTACTCTTTTTCCCGTAGCTGAGTTTTGTCCCACTGGGTTTTCTCAGTATGGGTTTTAATGAGGCAAATGGATCACTACGTCGAGTTATCTAGAAGTCATTACCAATGGGGAATAATGTACTTCTGTACTAGTACAAGTGACTTCTGTACTACTACAGGTCACCGAGACGTTTTGCTGTTTTCTTATTTCCTTTAAACGTCATGTTGTTTTACTTTGAACTTCCTGTTGTTTGGAGTGTCGAGCCTAGGGTTAATTATAAAACCCCAAAGCCACGCCTCTTTGTTCTTTAGCGAAGAAGTTGTATGAACAAGTATTGTCAAACTTTTTCCTCACTTTGATTTCTTGAATGCGTTCTTGAATTCTGGGTTTCTAAACACTTTGTGATACAGAAACTCTTCACTTGTTTCGTTCCATACAACCACCTAAACATCTATCTCCATCAAACCATTGTTTTCTTCCTTCGATCTTCACACATCATCACCCAAAGTCATCTGTTCATCATCACCTTCCGTCCACATCACCTATCACTCGGTTATCAGCCTTCATCAGAGTTCTAGTCCTAGGGAAATCCTATCATGTGGTATCAGAGCCAACTCTGTGCCAAGGCTAAGCGATTCTGAAACCCTAATCTCGTTTTTGTTGCTTAAAATTCATTTGTTTAGCTTTTAGGGTTTGTTTTTGGTGATTCATTTGTGTCTAGATCGTTTAGGATTTAGTTTGGTGTTGTTCGAAATTAGACTGCAATTAGGGTTTGATTTTTCGAGTTTGTTAGCTATAGGATTAGGTGTTGTTCGTTTTTCTTGTAGTTTTGTGATAGGAATTTTGAGTCTTATAGTTTATTTTCCTTTTTCTCATTCAAAGAACAATTTACTGCGAGTTTCTTCTTAATTTGCAGGTACAATGGAGCTTTCTCCAGAAGCTATGGAAGCTTTGAAACAAGCCATGTCCAAGCAAATTGCAGAAGCAAATAAGACAATGTCTACTCAGTTTCAGCAACAGATGGAGCAGCTCAGTAACAAGTTTGAGAAACAGTTCAAAGACATAGCTCAAGCATCTACTGCATCAGAACAGAGTTCTTCAGACCTGCCTAGCCCTAATGAAGCCCTTCGTTTAGCTAAAGGAAAGGCTCACGTGGGAGCTTCCTCCAAACATACACGGATCAGAACCGTTCAGTCACCTACTGGGGGAAGAGAGACTTGTTTCAATCAGAGAAGAAACACTCAAGGTACAGAAAGAGAGCATCGCAGAACTGGCAGAGAACATATACGTCCACGACGAGCTGAGCCAGTAGCTGGGCATCGAATCTACATTGAGTCAGATAGAGAGTATTCTGAAGAAGAAGAAGTTTCAGATCATAGTCAAGAGACAATGAGGAGGAACAGAAACAGAGATCATGGCAGGAATTATGATCCTTTGAGGCAGCAGCTGAAGCACCTCAAAATTCAGTATCCTTCGTTCCATGGTACCAATGATCCAGAGACTTATCTAGACTGGGAAAGGAAGATGGAGTCGAACTTTCAAGTTCAAGGTACCTATGAGTTGAACAAGGTGAAGATAGCCATATCCGAATTCAATGGTTATGCTTTGTTGTGGTGGGAGCAGTTGGGACTCACTAGACATCGACAGAGAGAGCCTGCTATCACTACATGGGAACAGCTAATCACTCAGATGAGAAAGAAGTTTGTGCCTACACACTACCAGAGAGAGATTCTTAACAAGCTTAGGCGTCTCATTCAAGGCACTAAGTCTGTTAGATATTACTACCAAGAGCTGGAAACGCTTATGATCAGGGCTGATCTAAGAGAAAGTGAAGACATGGTTATGTCTAGGTTTCTTGGAGGGTTGAACAGAGAGATTCAAGACAAGGTAGAGTTGCAGGACTATGAAGATGTGCAAGAAATGGTACATAAGGCAGAGTTGATTGAATCGCAGATCAAGAGAAAGGGGGTGAGGACAACATTTACGCCTAACATGTCTAAGCCAAGAGAATTCAGTAAACCCGCCTTCACCAAAGACAGCAAACCCGCAACAGCCACAGTCAAAGAGGAAGTTAAGATCGATTTCAAGCCTAAGAGTAGCACCTCTACAAGTCACATCAGGTGTTTCAAATGCCAAGGAATGGGGCATTATTCTAGAGACTGTCCTAACAAGAAGATGTTTCTTCTTCAAGAAGGAGGAGAGATTGTGCCAGTAGAAAGTTCAGAGAGTGAACCAGAGTCTGAATTCGGTGAAGAAGGAGAACCGGCTGTCATGGGAGAGATGTTGGTAGCCCGCAGAGCTTTAAGTGTTCAGATTCATCCAGATGATAGAGGACAGCGTGAGAATCTCTTCCACACACGGTGTATGGTTCAAGACAAGGTCTGCACCTTGATCGTTGATGGTGGAAGCTGTACTAATGCAGCTAGTGAGGAGATGGTACAGAAGCTTAATCTCAAAACCACTTCACATCCAAGACCTTACCAGTTGCAGTGGTTGAACAACAAGGGAGCTTTGACAGTTTCGCAGCAAGTGATGGTGAGACTAACGATTGGGAAGTATGAGGATGAGCTGCTTTGTGATGTGATTCCGATGAAGTCAAGTCATATCCTATTGGGAAGACCATGGCAGTTCGACAGAAAGGTGTTTCATGATGGCTACACCAACAATCAATCGTTTGAGTTCAAAGGACGCAAGATTACTCTTCTACCACTTACACCCAGCGAAATCTATAAGGACCAGCTTCACATGAACCGTAAGGAAACAGAGAAAGTGTCTCACAGCCTGTACATCAATCACAGCGAGTTCAACAAGCTATTTGATCCAGAGATGACCACATTCATGTTTGTTTATAAAGAGACACTCACCAGTACCAAACCAGCAGAAGAGCTTCCACGCGAAATGATAGAAATTATAGAGGAGTACAAGGATGTGTTTCCAGAAGAGATACCCCCAGGCTTGCCTCCAATACGTGGGATAGAGCATCAGATCGATTTGGTACCAGGTTCAGCCCTACCGAACAGACCAGCTTACAGAACTAATCCAGTAGAAACTAAAGAGCTTCAGAAGCAAGTAGAAGAGCTGATGAGCAAGGGACATATCCGAGAGAGTCTCAGTCCATGTGCAGTACCAGTTTTGCTTGTACCAAAGAAAGATGGATCATGGAGGATGTGTGTTGACTGCAGAGCTATTAACAACATTACAGTGAAGTACAGACATCCGATTCCGAGATTAGATGACATGCTGGACGAGTTATGTGGCTCCACAGTCTTCTCAAAGATAGATTTGAAGAGTGGTTATCATCAGATCAGAATGAAGGAAGGAGATGAATGTAAAACAGCTTTCAAGACCAAGCAAGGGCTCTATGAGTGGCTAGTCATGCCGTTTGGTCTCACCAATGCTCCTAGCACCTTCATGCGTTTAATGAATCATGCTCTCAGACCTTTCATAGGCGTCTTCGTGGTTGTGTACTTCGACGACATCCTCATTTACAGCAAAGGTCTAGAAGAACACTTAGAACACATCCGCCAAGTTCTATATGTTCTTCGTTCTCAATCGCTCTTTGCGAATTTTGCTAAATGTTCATTCTGTACTACTGAGGTTGTTTTTCTAGGCTTTGTTGTCAGTGCAGAAGGAGTGAGAGTGGACGATGAGAAGGTCAAGGCTATCAAGGAGTGGCCAACACCCAAAAACGTGGCAGAAGTCAGGAGCTTTCATGGACTAGCAGGATTCTATAGGCGATTTGTGCAAAACTTCAGTACTATTGCAGCGCCACTTACAGAAGTTATCAAGAAGGATGTAGGATTCAGATGGGAGGAAGCACAAGAGAAGGCGTTTTCAGCCTTAAAAGAGAAGCTTATCACTGCCCCTATTCTTCTACTTCCTGACTTTATGAAAACTTTTGAGATTGAATGTGATGCCTCCGGAGTGGGTATAGGTGTTGTTTTGATGCAGGACAGGAAACCAGTGGCTTACTTCAGTGAGAAGCTAGGAGGATCGACATTGAACTATCCTACCTATGACAAGGAGCTATATGCCTTGGTTCGAGCTCTTCAAACGTGGCAACATTATCTGTGGCCCAAGGAGTTTGTTATTCACACTGATCATGAGTCCCTGAAGCATCTCAAAGGACAACAGAAGCTTAACAAGAGACATGCCAGATGGATGGAGTTCATTGAGACTTTTCCCTACACGGTTAAGTACAAGAAAGGTAAGGATAATGTAGTCGCCGATGCATTATCCAGGAGGTACACTCTCATTTCTACTTTGTCTTCTAAGCTTGAAGGTTTTGATAGAATAGTAGAACTTTATGAGACTGACATCGATTTTGCTGAGAGCTATGGCAAGTGCCATAAGTTTGCTTTTGAAAACTATTATAGGCAGGATGGATATCTGTTCTTTAAGGACCGATTGTGCATACCAAGAGGATCCATGAGGGAGCTGCTGATCAGAGAAGCTCACGGAGGTGGACTAGCTGGACATTTCGGAGTGTCAAAGACTCTACTTGGACTGCAAGAACACTTCTACTGGCCTCAAATGAAGAAAGACGTTGAGAAGGTTTGTTCTAGGTGCCATATCTGCAAAATGGCGAAGGGTAAGGTACAGCCCCACGGCTTGTACACTCCTCTACCTATCCCTTCTCAACCTTGGACTCATATTTCTATGGATTTCGTTCTTGGCTTATCTCGAACCAGAAATGGTAGAGATTCGATTTTTGTTGTGGTTGACAGGTTTAGCAAGATGGCTCACTTCATTGTAAGTCATAAGACGGACGATGCTGTTATTATAGCTAACTTGTTTTTCAGGGAAGTAGTACGCTTACATGGAATGCCTCAAGTAATTGTTTCAGACCGAGATACAAAATTTCTAGGACACTTCTGGAGGACGTTATGGGCTAAGCTGGGAACCAAACTATCATTCTCAACCACATGTCACCCGCAAACTGATGGGCAAACCGAAGTGGTGAACAGGACGCTATCTACACTCCTAAGGACCTTAGTGAGAAGCAATCTCAAGTCATGGGAAGAATGTCTACCACATGTTGAGTTTGCATACAATCACGCTAAGCATTCTGCTACCCTATTTTCTCCTTTTGAAATTGTTTATGGTTTCAATCCACAATCACCTCTAGACTTGATTCCTTTACCTTTAAGTGTGAAGTGTAGCTTTGATGGCAAAGAAAAGGCTGAACAGGTGAGGAGGATACATGCTAAAGCTAAGGAGAACATAGAGAACCGGACAAAACAATACGAGAAGCATGCGAACAAGGGGAGACAGGAACTCGTTTTCGAAGAAGGAGACTTAGTGTGGATTCACTTACGCAAGGATAGATTTCCAGAAGAGAGGAAGAGCAAGCTTCTACCACGAGCTGATGGCCCATTTGAAGTCATCAAGAAGATCAACGACAACGCCTACCAGATTGATCTTCAAGGTAAGTATAATGTATCTTCAACATTCAATGTTTCTGACTTGCTTCCTTATTATGCAGATTCCGATTTGAGGACAAATCCTTTTGAAGAGGGGGAGGATGATATGATCGTGGCTAGCAAGGAGTCAGAAGCTGCAGAGAAACCAGAGATCGTGGGAAGGATCACTCGTTCAAGAGCTAAGGAGATGGCCAAGGAAGCTCATTCACTCATAGCTGAAGGGTCATTCGACTTCCCGAGGATCCAAGTTTTCAACATAACCACCATGAAGACTTCACCCGGTAATGATAGCTAGGTAACTTAGGTGTGAAGTTTGTACTCTTTTTCCCGTAGCTGAGTTTTGTCCCACTGGGTTTTCTCAGTATGGTTTTTAATGAGGCAAATGGATCACTACGTCGAGTTATCTAGAAGTCATTACCAATGGGGAATAATGTACTTCTGTACTAGTACAAGTGACTTCTGTACTACTACAGGTCACCGAGACGTTTTGCTGTTTTCTTATTTCCTTTAAACGTCATGTTGTTTTACTTTGAACTTCCTGTTGTTTGGAGTGTCGAGCCTAGGGTTAATTATAAAACCCCAAAGCCACGCCTCTTTGTTCTTTAGCGAAGAAGTTGTATGAACAAGTATTGTCAAACTTTTTCCTCACTTTGATTTCTTGAATGCGTTCTTGAATTCTGGGTTTCTAAACACTTTGTGATACAGAAACTCTTCACTTGTTTCGTTCCATACAACCACCTAAACATCTATCTCCATCAAACCATTGTTTTCTTCCTTCGATCTTCACACATCATCACCCAAAGTCATCTGTTCATCATCACCTTCCGTCCACATCACCTATCACTCGGTTATCAGCCTTCATCAGAGTTCTAGTCCTAGGGAAATCCTATCATATTCACACAATAAATTCAAATCTTGATAGCATTTACCTTGATTTTGTTTGTATGTTCTCGGCAAAGTAGTGCTCTGAGAAGTATGCAATCTCGTCATTGATATATGATTCAACAATTGATCCTGCTGCATACCTTTTGTTCTTTGCTTTCCCTTTCAATTCTTTAAAAAATATTTCAAAAGGATACATCCACCTATATTGGACAAGACCTCCTAATTCAGCTTCGTAAGGGAGATGTATAGGCAGGTGCTCCATCACATCAAAAAAGGATGGTGGAAAGATCTTTTCCAAGTTGCATAGGATGAGAACTATATTCTGTTTTGGAATTTGAAGGCGACTTGTATGCAAAGTCCTAGAACATAAGTCCCGGAAAAATGCTCCAACCCCTACAAGATATATTCAAACTTCAATATCACATTAAGAATTATATAAGTACTTCATAAATAAATAGAATTTTGATTTATTAATTATCGAGTACCTGATAACACAAAGTGGACATTCCTGTGTAGCAGTTCTGCAAAGATAAATGGAAGTAACCGTTCCATAAAAACATGGCAATCATGGCTCTTCATGCCTGAAAACTTTCCATTTTCCATATCAACACAACTAGCTAAGTCTGACGAATAACCATCTGGGAATATAACTGAGTGTTTCACACATTCCAATAAGCTTGTTCTGGCTTCGTCTGTCAATGTATATGCCGGGAAAGGTGCTTTACCCCTACTATCAAGATGTAAGTGTGACCGAGAACAGAACTTCACTAAATCCAATCTTGACATGATGGTATCTTTTGATTTACCCTTCACACGCATAAGAGTATACATGATGTTGTCCAAAAAATTCTTCTTTGTATGCATCACGTCAATATTATGTCGTAGATTGAGGTCCCTCCAGTATGGCAGCTGCCACAATATGCTTTCTTTGTGCCAGTTGTGTTGCTTCCCATATCCCGGCATCTTCTTTTTATGACCATTTCCACCGACGTCCTTCGTTTTTGGTGGATTCACACCACTCAATCGCTCAGAGTAAATTTGTTCACCGGTCAAAGACTCAGGTGGATACTCTCTCATAGCGTCTTTACCTTTTAAGAAGTCTTTTTTATTCCGCCTAAGAGGATGACCATGAGGAAGAAATCTCCGGTGACAATCAAACCAACATGTCTTCCTTCCATTAGGTAGATAAAAAGACTTTGGATCGTCCATGCAAACTGGACAAGACAATTTACCAAGTGTTGTCCATCCAGATAACGTGCCATATGCCGGGAAATCGCTGATTGTCCACGTCAGCGCTGCTTTTAGATTAAAATTTTGACTCAAGGACACATCGTACGCATCAACTCCAGTAGACCACAACTCTTTTAACCAGTGTTCAAGAAAGCGCTAGGCGGTATCTGGGCGGTGACCCAACGCCTAGCGCCTAGAACGCTTAATCGGAGACTAAACGTTTTTAGGCGGTTTAGGCGTTTACAACATAAACCATCATATATCTAAAATTATGTACAAATATATATTAGAAAAATATTAAAAAATTATAAATTATAAACAAAAGTAAGAAAATACATTTATTTAAGTTATATTAACAATTTATAAGCATTTATAATTACATATACAGATATAAAATTTAATAATTTAAATATTTGTAATTAAAAATAAAAAATATATATTAAAATTAAATTAATGTAATTTTAAACGGTTCAAGCGGCCATCTAGGCGTCTGCTGAGCGCCTAGCGCCTAGACGGCGCCTAGGCGGCCGCCTAGACCGCTTTCTTGAACACTGCTTTTAACTCCTCAATAAGAGGTTAAGACTAGCTCGCGGATGATTTGGCCCAGAATTCAGAATTGTAAGAAACAAATACTCGGTATTCATGCACATACCAGGGGGTAGATTATATGGCGTCAAGATCACAGGCCATAAAGAATGATTTCTAGACATCCCAAATGGATTGAACACATCGGTACATAATCCAAGATACACGTTACGGGGTTCTTCGGCAAAATGAGGATTTTTTTCTTGAAAATACCTCCACTCCACTGCATCAGAAGGATGATTCATTTCTCCCTCCTTTGTTTGGTGTTCGGCATGCCATCTCATTGCTGCTGCAGTCTTGTGGCTTTGATACATTCTCTTCAATCTATCAGCAATACGCAGATACCACATACGATTATATGGTACTTTGGTTCTACGTCGGCCCTCCCGAGGCTTCCATCTTGTGCACCACAAAACAGACATTTATCTTCCTTTTCGTCATCTTTCCAATATATCATACAATTGTTAATATAAACATCAATTGTATGATACGGGAGGCCTAAATTGCGCATCAATTTTTCGGTCTCATAATGTGAACCAGTAGCTTGGTTTCCTTCTGGTAAATAATCAGTCAATATTTCACAAATCGAATCTACTAACTTTTCACTCATATTATAATCTGCCTTATGTTGCATGACTCTAGCAGCTAGGGATAATTGTGAGTGACCTTCATGACAACCATCATATAATGGAGTTTTTGCACCTTCTAACAAGTCGTAGAATTTTTTGGAATGGTTAAGTACCGGTTCCTCGACATTCTGATAACTACCATCTTGATGATAATTATCATCTAAACTTATGTTATAACAAAATGCATCATTCACCATATCCACATATCTATCTCCTACCACATTACCCACTTCTTCATTCCCACTTACAAACGTCGGATCTACATAACTCGTTCCTATGCCCATATTAATTTCTTCCCCATGTTTATACCAAACATAACAATTTGGCATAAACCCATAGCAAAAAAGATGATTCTAAATTGCACCCCCGGAAGACGCCTACCGTTTTTGCACTTATCACAAGGGCAGTGAAACTTACCACAATTATTTTGTCCTAAACGCTGACTATTTGCAAAAGCCATGAACTCCTCTACCCCGGTGCTGAACTCTTCCGTGAATTTTCCCGTCACTTCATCAAGCCTCTTATACATCCACTCCCGAAATGACTATAATTAGAACTTCCCGCCATTATTAAAGATCTCTCACTCTCGTTTTTTTTTTCTCACTCTCGTTTTTTTTTCTCTTTTGATTTTTTTTCTCACTCTCAAATTTTTTTTCTCACTCTCGATTTGTTTCTTATTAATGCTCTTGCTTGTGGTGTGAATGAAATAAGAAACGAAGGTGTGGTATATATAGAGTATTTTGGCGACTGATTACCGACTGTACAACGACTGTGATGTGATTCAAACTAACAGTCGCAACAAAACAAAGCTTACCAACCCCACAAACGAATAAAACGTGTTTCTCTTTGGCCGACATGTTTGCAACTCACCTCAATAGTCGCTTAGTAGTCGCCAAATAGCCAACTAACAAATGTAGTCGTATGTTAGTAGCCAAATTAACGACTCGCCGCAGTAGTCACCATGTAGTTGCCAAATTAGCTACTGTTTGCTGACAAAATTACTTTCTTGTCTTTCAGTCGTAAAGTTGTCGCTAATTAATGACTATTGAACCAACTACTCATTTCAGTCGGTAAAAAACGACTAACTTACGACTAAATTTTAGCAGTTGTAAAGTAGTAGTTAAACAGTCGTTATATAGTCACTAAATTTGGCGACTACGAGTTTAGTCGCCAATCGTAGTCGTAAATTGCCTGTTTTCTTGTAGTGAAAACAAACTACATCCAGTTACAATTTTTAGACGGATGAACCAAAACCACAAACGAATATCATTTAGATGTTGTGTCCAAATATTGTGTCTTGATACTGCATCTAGGTGTTGCGTCATGTTCAACAAACTAACAGGCCTTAACAGAAACTGAATCAATTTTAATTAATTAATGTCAAATTAGATAATTATAATCTGAGATAAATTAATTAATGCTAAGTCATATATATTTGCTACAATTATCAATATGTAATTTAAAATTGAATCACTTAGTTTTATGATACAATTTAAATGATAAAAATACACTCATTATCTTTAAAGTGACATAAACGACAAATTTCTTTTTATCTTGATATTTTTGCAACATCAAACAATTGGTTTATGGACAACGGGAAATTTTCACTAAATATTTATCAAACAGATTCCTACCTAGGGAAACCAAAAAGTTGAAAATGATATAGAGAGAAATAAGAGTGCCTATTGTGTAAAAGGATCAATGCAATTTGAGTTAGGATGTCTTATATTTGAATTAGGCTCAGAATGAATTACAATTAGTAAATTCCTTTTTTATATTATAATTTTAGAATCAAATATAATATATATGATTGTTTTCAAAAGTTTCTTTGGATAAAATATTATGCAATAAAATCATATGGTACATATGATGGCTTGAAAAAAATATTTATTTTATAAGTTTTATATTGTTAATTTTGTAATTTTATTTATGAGAAATGATTATGTTTGGTGAAAGTTTTTTTAGTGTGACCCGTATATTTTCAACTACATAATAAGATCTCGGAAATCAAGATTAAGTGTGATATATTGTCAAGAATTTTTTTTGGAAATTGTATAAATCATTGGAATATTCTCTTTTGGGATATTCTTAAGTTTATTCATATAGCCCACGGATTGACCAATAATCTATAACCTTTTTTTTTATAACCAATCTATATTTAATATATAATATATTTTATAACTAACTTATAAATATTATATAGTCTACAAAAAAAGTTGTGTACTTCCGTTTTATTATATAGGGATCCCAATACTGTAGTTGAGAAATATCCTAGAATGCTCTCCGTATCTAAAATATTATTGAATTAATCCATTAATTTGTACATTTTTTTTTGCTCTGAAATCTTGTCATTGGTCTAACTATATATAATACATGCGATGTATATTAGATAGTATCCTCTTAATCCTGCTCATGCGGTCATTATCAATCGGCTCAATATTATTAGTCTTAAACAGAAAATTCTTATGGTCAAAACTCAAAAGTCTCAATTAGGTTATTAGACCAATTATGATTTTCATGTGATCGGATGATACCTAGTATACAATTATTTATCTTATATATATATATATATATATATATATATATATATATATATATACAAGCATGAAGCGTGTTGTCACTCGTTCGTTGGAACTTAGAAGTATTCGTTAATCATTAAGGATTCAAAGAAGACCAACCAACGCCGTAGAAGGAGTCTTCGTTCTACGCAATCACAAGAGAGACAAGTCAACGACTATATGAATTGTCAACGCCTTTCGTGTATACACGTCTCCTCTTTCTCAATAACCTCTCTTTCTTTAGAGCCATTGAAGCAATTCTTCATTTCTGGCTGCTGGAGATTCAGAATTATGGCAGTAAGATCCCTTTTTTTTTTTTTTTTTTTTACGTTGATTTCTTAACGCTTTTTCTTCTAGAATTGTTTGTTGTTTATTCTGTGTGAATAGAGAGTAAATACCAAATATGTTTGGATATTTTACCTACAATGGATTATGGATCCTATAACATGTTTAGACTTGTAGTTTTTAGAAATTTACAATATCGTCATAAGATTTTCTTATGTTTGACTCTATTGACATGTTTCACATTTTTTTCCTATGAATTTCGAATTCTTATGGGTCTTCTTCTTAACATCAATATATGGTTTCGGTACGTTATAAAATAATGATTAGCTTCGACGGAGTTGTCTGTTAGTTCGTCCACATTAAGCCCAATAGCTCTAAACATTTTACCAAAAAAAAAAGTTTCAGCTGAACCAACCCTTTATTTAAGTACGTATACCGTATACTCGTATAGGCGTATACTATATATGGTCCAGATCTCAAACATATGGTATCGTGTTCATTAATATGGCTTTCTAGTTTTCTAAGAATTAATACTTAAGTCTCTTGTTACTTGCAAATGTTTTCTTGTGGTTACAGAATCGTCCACACGTGCCCAAATTCGGAGACTGGACCGAAGATGCTCCATTCACAGTCGTGTTCGAAAAAGCGAGCAAGAGCAAGAAGAGTATGAACGTGTCTAACCCGAATGAATATCCAGAAATGAATCCAAGCCTTGCACAAAATAGAAATTCTAGGCACGATCAACCACCAAACCACAATGTAAGACAGAGACATGAAAGATTCAATAGCAGAGAAGACACCGATTTCAGACCGTCTCCTGCACACAATGAAAGAAACAACAGAGTTAGAGCTCCGCCCACACAAGAAACGTACAACCATCAATCATACGGTGGAGGAGGCAGATCACTCGGAAATCCATCGGAAGCAAATAGGCGGCAATCACGTGATCATGTCCCGGTGCGGCCGATACGCAATCTTAGAGGTCAAAGTAGTGAAAAGGTACGGATATTTTCACCATTTGCTGTTACAAAAATGTGTCACAATTAATAAATACACTATATAGCTAATTAAGTTTATTCTGTCAATTAGGTGGCGACTATTCCACCGTTTCCTGGATCGGGTTCGAACATGGAGAATCAGAGTTACACACTAATCTTTGACAAAGTGAAAGAAGATAGAAACCATGGGAGATCTTATAATGGAACCGATCATAGCACCCCGACTCGACCCATCAACGACCAACACCACCAACCATTACCTTCTACTAGTCCCAAGGTAACTATTCTTTTATTTATTTCTATATTTTCATATGAATATTTGAACAAAACTAACTAGAATTAGAAAGTAACATCAAAAGTAGAGATCACATATACTCATTCTCCTTTATAATATTTCCATGAAAGACTTGGTTTTTTTTTTTTTTTTGGTGAAAGACTTGGTTATAAAATTAATTTGACAAATTCAGGGACAAACTAATTAATTTGTTATCCATTCTATTACAAAGACCAAAGAACAAGAGTCCCACGACTAAATTGCTGTAGGATTATGTCTTTAGCTTGTAAACGGAAAAGATATCGAATATTATCTTCTTATGTTTCCCATATTAGACTAATAATATTATTTTCACATTTTCTTTGGTTAAAAACTTAGAATGATATATCATATATATAAGGTGTATACTTAATTTGTAAAAAAATTATATCAGGGATAACATTTATTATTACTACTAAAAAGAACAAGATTTCTTAAGTTGTTTCTCTGCGAGATCAAGTAGAAATGTTTGGGTAAAGACTAAGTTACATGCCCTGATTCTTATCCAAAAAAAAAAAAAGAACAGGTGTTATTATAATCTTAAATTTTTTTAGTAATCCCTTTCTCTGCAAATAGTAAATGAAGGGGGAGAAAAAAGCAGGGTCATTTGTAGCATGTTTGGTAATTCAATATTTCCTCTACAATTTTTATACGATATTTCAGTTCATGTTTTTATTTCTGAAAACTATATGGATACCAAGGATATTATTTTAAGCTCATAATAAACGAATCATCATTCAAATTTTGACTATATGTCTATATCCATGATAGTTAAGTTGACGTCAATTGTAAATTGTCATTTGCAGGGTTGTTGCTTCCCCTCATGGAGCCGAAAGGGAGGCTAACTGAAGATGACACCTTTTCTTCTCTTTCGTATGCGTGGTTTCTTTTGATTTTTTTTTTTCAGTCAGTCTTATGGAGACAAAGGAAGTGGTTTTTGCTAAATGATTATGTAACTTTTGTTACTCTAGCTATTTGTTTTGTTCTCACTGTGAGAGCATATTATTTATATTTTCTTTTTGTGATCAACCCAATTTTTATAAAGTCTTAAGCAATGTTTGGTACGTACATCGAAAGGGCAAGTTTTGCAATTGAGTCAGTCTGCACAATGGCTGCTCTAGGAATGAAACAACATGAGAAAGATTTAAACGATAGAATACTGATTTTGATGTCAGCGAGGATGCCATAAATTTCTAGCGACGGTGTTGCAGTGTTGATCGCTTGCACCAAGCTCTTACAATCAAATTCAAGACGGATGTTGAAGATCTTCAGCTTCATAGATTCTCTGATGGCCGACAACGGTTTATATTGTGGATAAAATTATAACCGGTACGTCAAAGTCTTAAGTCAAGTTGGACTCCGGTAAGGAACTCCCTTTTTCTTTTTTTGGGACAGACTAAGGAGGGTCCCTTGGATTGCTTTCTACATGAATAGCTTCTCAGAAGTTTTCATATTCCAAACTTCTGCCTTCCAGTCAAACTTCGGATGGTTAGGAATACAAACTCGATCCTATCGATAAGTTAATGTAAAATGAAGTAAGTATACCGCTATAAGAAAACCTCCAATTTGGGACTACCTTTTTTGACTACTTATTCGGTCCCAAAATAGAGCGACGCTACTTAGACTAATTTGTGACGACTCAATGACTATAAAATATTTGGTGAGAAAAACGTCGTTCATTAACGACAAAGCATAAATGTCACAAAAGAGTCTTAATTTAGCTACAACATTAGGACTAGTTTGCGTCGAAAATATATTCGTCTCATAACGGTCACAATTTGCGACTACTGTGACCCCGTTATATAGTCGGTACCACCAGTCGCAAAAAGTCGCATATTGAGGACTTATTTGCATCCCAATTTTTTACCCCTATTTAGTAACAAAGACGTCACAATTTGCAACGATATTGCGACTGATATCTGAAGAATTTGCTAACACCTGATTTAGCTACTCCTTTAAGACTGTTTACCCACTTTCTATATTTTTTTTATTTTGAAATTTCACATTTGAGATTCATTTACATGTTTAGGTTGATGTTTATGCTTTTTTTTTTTGCTCTACCTTATCAATAATAACTTTCTCAAAGTATTAAATTTCAATGACTATAAACTAAACATCCATAAGTTCTAAATTTATCTTAAGTGTTACATGTTCTTTTATAAGAATGTGTAGCAATGAATAAATTTTTCAAAACTAAGTGATGAAAACAATGTTTTAGTAACTCTTACTATTACATGTACTTTATACTACTACTATGAGTTCTTCTTAGTGATTTATATAAACAGTTTTGTTCATAATGTGTGGAATTCAATATTTTTATTTTGTGATGTATATTAGGTACTCTCAAAAATGGTCACAAACTGCGACTGATTTGCCACTATATTCGGACTAAGTCAATTTGTCACTCTTTTGCTACCAACTAAAGACCTATCTGCGACGATATTGTGACTGATATCTGAATATTTTTATTTTGTGATGTATATTAGGTAGTCTCAGAAACGTCACAAAGTGCGACTGTTTTGCCACTCTGTTAGGACTGTTTTTAGTGAATTTACTGTGCGACTCGTTTGCGACCATATAGGGACTCTCCTTCGTTAATAACTAGGTAAAATAAAAAGACTTCTCTTCGTTTATTATTAGGGAAACTCGATCTAGGGTTCATAACACTCAACTCTCTCCTCTCTCAAAGTGCGATTTCTCTCCCAATCTTTTTCTCATTTGATTCATCTCATTTCTAGATCGATCTAATGGTCCTAAAGGGTAGTAAATCTAGAGGTCGTGGAGGCAGAACTGTGTCAGGTGTAAGGACATTCAATGGTCAAAATGACACCAGAGCTGTCAGTGCTCACGGAACTTCTTCTCACTCGTTCAACCCATCGGCGACACATTCTGGGACCTCGCATGAAAGTCGTCCTTCGCAGTTCTGCCGAGGATACAGTTTGGGAACCATTCACATCAAAGCCCTCCTTCACAGTTACCGCTGAGGACACAGCCACGGTCTCCTACTACTCCACCACCGCCTCCTGCTCCAGAAGTTGTACCGCAACCTGTTCTGAATCCCTAGTTTGGTTTAGAGCAACCAAACCCTAATCTTGAAGAGGAATGTGGCTACGAAGGAGGAAACCCAAATCCTAATCCACCTCAACAAAATCCTAATCCAAATGTTGACCACAATGATTTGTTGGATCGTTTGCTTGCTTTTCAAGGCCATGAGCATCTACCACTTCTATCTGAGCACCCTATCCCGGGAATCGAGACTTTATGGTATAAATTCTTCTTATTCATATAAATTGTCTCCTACATGTATTTTTATTTCAATCTATCGATTTTAGTTTGATATATGGTATATAAGAACTTTGTTGTGTGATCCTCTTAGTTATAAACATTAGAGTGTTTGAAATATATATTATCTCTATGATATTAGTGAGATAATACTTAAAAAAGAGGGTTGGTATCAATTAATTTAGTAAAAAGATTTTCAATCTTTCGGTTCTTCGTATGAATTCACACATGAAGTAAGTTTGGTGTGGCCTTGTTGTTCTTGTGATTCTCAGTTGTTTTTGTTTTGTTTTTTATATGGACTAATACTCAGTTTTTGTAACAGGTTTAACAGACACAAAGGGAGGCTGTCTCGAGCGATTTCTGGAATCTTTAGGAGGAAGTTTGATAGGCCTTACTATGGTTGGAAGGTGACTCCAATACCCATTCAAGAGAGATACTTGAGGACGTTTGCGGTAATGCAGAATCTTTCACAACATGTTATTGTTTACTCTATGTATGACTTAGAATCGTTGCTAACTTAACTGTTTGTGTGATTAGCGGAAGTTTAATTAGGATTCCAGGATTACTGACCTTGTTAAAGAAGGTTTCTTGAAGATAGCCAAGAAACGGATGAAAGGCATTGTCAGTCAAGCAAAGAGGAGTGGTGTGCAACCACCATGGATTCGTGATACATTATGGGCTGAGATGTGGGAATATTGGGACACCCATGATGATATTGAGAAGAGTGCACAAACACTTAGCCGGTCAGAAATCATTTGTGCAAGTTCATCAAGAAATGGCAAGTCTTCGGTTTTCCATCCAATCGCTTAACTTCTGATTTTCTAAGAGACAAAATGCAAAGTAAACAATATGAACAAAGATGAAATGACACTAACAAGAACAAGTACTACACTAATGCAAAGTAAAAAATGCAACAAGATTAAATAGAGATGAATGCAATGAAATAGTAATAAAAAAAGGAATGAAACAGGAATGAAGCAGGAATGAAACAAGAATGAAACAAGAAAGATGCAGAACATAAACAAGAAATCTGGAATGAGCTCGAGCAAGCACTCGTTCGTATGCTCGATCGAGTGACAGGTCGAGTGGATGAATACGAAGAATAGAGCCAGAAACAACAATCAAAACAGAGCAAAACACAAGTAAATCAAACAATAAGCGGATAACAGTAATCAAACGGAGAAATCAATAAACAAAGAAGGTCCTAGGGATGGATTCATGGGTTGGACTTAAGCTATAGTTATCTAAATTGATCAACAATGAGCTATCTCTAGACAATGATCTTCTAATACTTACTAATCCATTCTCATGACAATAGCAATCAAGTTTAGATACTCTTAAACCTAGTTCTCACTAGCTAAGACATACAAAAACAGGCATTAAACAACCAGATCATTACATGTCAAAAATCACCTTAAACAACCAATCTCTTGGATAAAGCATGATAATCTCTAGCATTAGCTTTATCTAACAACTTAAACATTGGTATTATGATAAGAAGCTTAAGATCTATCCTTACCCTCTCAGATATAAGAACAGCATAGAGCACATATAATCTAGAAGAGATATAGAAACAATCAAGCTTGATCAATAGAGACAACCACAACTTTTATCCAGCCTAAACCATCCCTAAGATCCCTACACACTACTCAATTTCACTAAACATGATAAACAAAATCATAAACCCATAAATCAATGAAACTTGCATGATTAGATAGATGAGATAGAGATCTGCAATATTAAAGAAGAAAGCAAACTCAAATTCTTAATACTTAGAAAGTTATGGAACCAACAAGTATCAAAGATCTTTGAGAAAATACAAAAAGTGGCTAATGATCTAAGCAAAAAGTAAAATATCCCCAAAGGGGTAAAAACTAGGTTTAGGATGATGTTTTCTCTCTAAAGTGGCTTTTAGGCGGCCATAGATTACAACAGGTTTATATATGAAGGAGGGGAAGCCCTAAAATGGCTAGAAGACAAAATAGGAAGGCGACTCGGTCAACTCGACCAGGTGCTCGGTCGAGTGGCCTCTTCTTCTGCTTCTTCAGACGGTCGAGTCCCTCTTCTCACACGGTTGAGTGTCTGGTCGAGTGTGGTGGTCGAGTGGACTTTCCGACCTTGATTCTTTCTGCTCTAGCTCCTTTGTCTGCTTCACTTGATGGCTCTAATCCTCCTCAGCATCTTTCCATGCTCCTTGGGGTACAAATCACCTATTTATGCAAGAAACTATGCAAATGCAATGCAAATATACTCTAATGCACAAACAGTCCTAAAACTACTCAATAATGGCCAAACTAGATAATAAATCATGCAAAAGGTGTAAATAAACAAAAGTAAAACATGGTGAAATATATGAAGATCAACACCCCCAAACTTAGTCTTTGCTTGCCCTCAAGCAAATAAACAAGACATAAGTAGGAGAGTGAGGTTTGTAAGTGGGATCTCAGCTCCTAAAGCTTGACAATAAACTAGCTAGAATCAACGTCCAAGTTACCAGTACTATGATGCAAGGTGAATGAGCTGTACTTAAAGATTTTAGACAAGTCTATCACAACCTTAACTGATTCAAGTCTTAGACATCCACATGCATCAACCATTTCCTTTAACATTCATTAAACAAGAACATGAATCAACTTATGCAATACTTAAACTCATTTAGCTTGGTATTAAAAGGTTAGAGACAATGATGTTCTCTCTTTAGAGTAGGGCTTATCAATATCAAGGTTCTCTCATAAAAAAAAAAATGAATTGAGCTTTAGTAGAATGGTAAAGGTAAGAACACTTAGACACATACAAGAACAAAACCTTGTATACCCAAAGGTACCCAAAGTGCTTGATCCTAACATTCTAATCCCAAATGTCTTAGTTCTACCCTTTAACTTCATCTTTTCTCATATACCCTTTTCTCTTTTGTTTTTAAGCCTTAGGAGAGATTTCTTATTTGAATCATCTAGTGGAATGGGGGTTTCTTACTTATTTGCTATGTTCCCTTTTCTTCTTACTCTTAAAGACATAAAAACTTTTTTCTATTCTTTTCTTTTCTTTCTTTCTTTTCTTTGATTAGAACCATCTTCAACAATCTCATACTTCCCATTCTTTCACTAGAGCTTAAATTCTCTTAAACACATTCCCCTCCTAAAGACTCTAACCTTTTCTTTCTCTTTTCTCAAACAAACCAAGTCCAAACCCAAGAATTAAATCACCTAGTCCTATCTAGTTTGAAAATTGCAAAAAAAAACTACACAAGGTTTTACTCTTGTCAGCTCAAACCTAACACTTTCTACCAAGCTCACTCCCAAAAAGGCCTCACACACACAATAATTAACATGGCTTGAAAGAAGGGTTGGTTATGGGTAGGTAAAACTGATTTTAATGACGAAATCAGCTACTTGGATCAACAAGAGTGGTAAAACGGAGAAAGATGATTCAAATATGTATATGGTATCCATGATTTTAAAGCATGCACAAATTGATCATTAAAAGTCAATATTAGGTTCTTATAAGTAGGAAATGACATCAAATCACAACATGCTTCAATTTGGACAAGAATGCAATATAGGAATTCAAGGCTTGGTTCAATCTTATGTTTCTAACCACTCAACTAGTATCAAAGTACTATTAACTTGGGCATTGATCCTAGTTTAGTGAATTAAACAAGCTAACAAGGCAAAATTCATCATAGATCCCTAATGCAAAATATGAAACAGTCCTATATGAAACATGCTAAACAAAATCTTAATATGTAATGCAAACTACATGAACGCTCCTTTTTTTGTAAAGATTTTTGCAAAAAATTTCAAAATTTTAGGGTTTTTCTATGCCATAGATGAAATGCAAGTACTAATATGATAATGCTAAAAAGTTGAAATAAGAAAATAGAAAACAATGTCAAATACTATCTCGAACCCTCCCCCAAACTTAAATTACACAGTCCACTGTGTAAGAGAAATTTGAAAGAGGATTCAAGACTAAAAATAAAATAAAACTAGAAATGCAATGGTATTGATAATGAAAAAGGTGATGTTGGTACCTTATGGGTTGTGGAAGAAGTTGTCTACAGCATCACTCATGCTGTCACATGTGTAGTTGGGGTGTTACTGCTGACTTGGTGATGGAGAAACAGGGAGCTCGACTATAGCCATCGATTGGGACTTGGTTGGGTGCTCGGTCGAGTGGGAGTGAAAACTCATCTCCACAAGTCCAACTTCTCTTAAACTCATCTACACTCCTATATAAAGCCTGCCCAACACAAACATAAAAGAAAAATAGATCAAAACTAAAAGGAAATTTAAACTTATGTACAATGATACCTTAGGGACTTCCTCTCTAGTGAGCTTGTTTAAAGTCTCTAAGCTTGAATTTTGGTGTCTTTTCAGGCTTGGTTTGGAGACCAGGGAGGTGATGAGATCCCTCCTGGTTCAACTTGATCACCATGAAGCTGATTCTTGATCACTTCACCCTTAACACTTGAACTTTGTTTCTTATTAAACTTGAGTCTTGGTCTTGCCTTCTTCAAAGACCTCTTGTTGAGTTGTTCTTGAAAATCCTTCACTAAACCAGCTAACACTTGAACTGAATCCTTGAGTTCTTGGACATTCTTGGCTTGGGCTGAACTTTTAATCCTAGGATCCTCCCCATCCTCAAAAGCTTCACAACTAGTTTTTTTCTCTACCACAAAATGCTGACTTTCAACAGTAGGTTGAGGGGTTGAATTCTTGATGTCAAACTTCATATTGAAGTCTTTAGCAAGGTGGAGCTTGATAGTCCCCATCTTAACATCAATTACAGCCCCAGCTGTGGCTAAGAATGGTCTCCCTAAGATGAAAGGGTTTTCTGGCTCCTGGTCCATGTTCATGATCACAAAATCAGTTGGGATTCTAGCCTTTCCTATTTTGACTGGAAAGTTTTCAATTACTCCAACCACATCCCTCTTGGATCAATCTGCCAGGCTAATATAGAGATTGTTGGGCTTAAAATCTTCATACCCCAACTTCTCAGCCACTGAGTATGGCATTAAACTCACTGAAGCCCCCAGATCACACAGACACTTGTTGAAGTGCATATAACTGATGGAGCAAGGTAGACTAAATGAACCTGGATCTTCAAGTTTTGTTGGGATAATAGCTTTCCCAATCTCTTTCAAATCCTTCATGTCTTGATCCTGAGCTTTTTGCTTGGATAATTCAAGAAGCATGTCTTTGTAGAGAGGATGTTGAGCATATTGTTCCAAGGGAGGTCCTCTCTCTTCTTTTTTTTTTCAATGACAACCTCTTGTTGTATAGCCATCACTTCTCTCTTTTCAATTATTTCCCTGAGTTCCTTCAGCTTTTGTTCCTTAAAACGTCATGGGAATGGCAGAGGAGGTTTGTAAGCAGGGGGAATATATCTGACAGGTTTAACAGCTTCTGCGGAAACAACTCGATCAACCACTCGACCGCGTGCTCGATCGTGTCTGAGGTCGAGTACCTTGTCGAGTGGTTTTGCTGCGTCAGTTTGCTGGGTAAAACCTTCACTCTGAGCTTCAACTTATGACAGATCCTCCCCATCTTAAACCTCACTGTCCTCAGTGGTAGCTTGTTCATAGAATTGAATAGCTTTAGCTGTAAACTCCATTTGGTTTTGAATAGCTTTTCCAGGAAGTTGAGTAGGCTTCGGAGCTGATGTAGAGACAATGTTGCTCTCCATGTACTTGACCTTAGAGTTCAGACTATCAAACTTGATATTCAAATCTTTATAAGAATTGTCCATCTTCTGGTGCATCTCAGCAAACTTCTTTGCATTCTCAAATTGCCCATTTTCTTGCCCAAGTAGCAATTGTTGCATCATAGGTCTCAAATCTGGTTTTTGGCTTTGGTTGGTCTGAAACCCTGGTGGGGGACACATTGGAGCCTGGTAACCTTGTTGTTGCTGCTTAGGGACATAATTGTTGTGTTTTTGAGGCTGTGGAGGAGGGTAGACTTGATCTTAAGGATTTGCTACATTAGTGCTTCTATAGGAGAGGTTGTTGTTCGTGAACTGATTATAACCTTTGAAGCCACCTTGATTCTGCAAATAGTAAATCTCAGCAAATTCATTCACCCCATCTTGAGCTAAAGCCTCTTCTTCACCAAGAAAATGAATGTTCTTTTGCTGGCTGAGTAGAATTTTGTCCAACTTCTCATGAACAACCTTCAAGTCCTTCTTATACTTCTCATCTTGATCAGGGGCAACAAATCTCACTGTTCTATCATAATCCTCATTATAATTCCCATCAAATTGTGCTAGATTCTCCACTAGCTCCCAGCCTTCTTCTATATGCTTGTTGAGGAAATTCCCATTAGAGGCTGTATCCAATAACATTCTTATCTTTGGCAAGACTCTTTTATATAGTGTGCTAAGTAGAGACTCATTACTAAACCCATGATGTGGACTATGTTTGGTAGCCCTTGAATCTCTCCCATGCCTCACAAAAGGTTTCATTATTCTTTTGTGCAAAACCAGAAATCTCATTCCTCAACCTTGTTGTTCTAGCATTAGAGAAGAATTTAGCTAGAAAGACCTTCTTACAAGCATCCCATGTAGTGATAGCACCAGTTGGAAGTGTCTTCTCCCATAGATGAGCTTTGTCTCCAAGTGAGAAAGGAAACAGCCTTAGCTTGAAGCCTTCTTCACTAACACCATTGATCTTGGTGAGGCCACAAAGCCTATCAAACTCATCAAGATGATCTAAAGGGTCCTCCATTGGCAAACCATGGAACTTGTTTGCCTGAATCATAGTTATGAGACCACTTTTAATCTCATAGTTGTTGTTGGTAACTGCAGGAGGAACTATGCCAGCTCTTTGGTTGTGTGTATTTGGAGCATCTCCTGCACCAATAGATCTTGGCCTTTGATCTTGATTGTTTTGTTGCTCCATTAGCAACTTATATTCCTGTTCTTGAAGGATTCTGGTTCTCTGCTGCCTTAGGTCTCTTGGTAGGCGGTTGATATGATTAAGGTACCTCTGAAGATTCTAATTTCCCTTCGATCTTGTTTGCATCAACTGACTTGATCACTAGCTCGAACTAACACTTGGTCGAGCACTGGCTCGACTTGAAGACTGAACCGACTGAGACGAGAAGACTGACTGAATCTGGGTTGGTGGCTCGATCAGGTACTCGATCGTGCAGACGGTCGAGTGCTGGGTCGAGTTGGTACCTGAGACTCAAAACAACCAAGCAGATGAAGAATCTCTATCAGTAGTTATCAAAAGAACAATAGAACAATAGAACTTAATCTTAAACTTGTGTAAATCCTAAATGTCACAAACAAACACTCAAATGGCAACATCGCCAAATACTATCAACAAGAATTAAGATGGCTTGAAAGAAGGGTTGGTTATGGGTAGGGAAACTGATTTTAATGATGAAATCAGCTACTTGGATCAACAGGAGTGGTAGAAAGGAGAAAGATGATCCAAATATGTATATGGTATCCATGAGATTAAAACAATGCACAAATTGATAATTAAAAGTCAATATTAGATTCTTATAAGTAGGAAATGACATCAAATCACTACATGCTTCAATTTAGACCAGAATGCAATATAGGAATTCAAGGCTTGGTTCAATCTTATGTTTCTAACCACTCAAATAGCATCAAAGTACTATTAACTTAGGCACTGATCCTAGTTTAGTGGATTAAACAAGCTAACAAGGCATTATTCATCATAGATCCCTAATGAAAAATATGAAACAGTCCTATATGAAACATGCTAAACAAAATCCTAATATGCAATGCAAACTACATGAACACTCTTTGCAAAAAAAATCAATTTTTTAGGGTTTTTCAATGCCATAGATGAAATGCAAGTACTAATATGATAATGCTAAAAATTTGAAATAAGAAAATAGAAAACAATGTCAAATACTATCTCAGGCTGATGGATCTTTTGAGGATCAAAAAAAGAAATAGGTTCCATAGAAGAGAAATTGTCTGAAATAAATGAGGATGGTCTACATACTTTAGATAGTTCCCCTAAACATTCAAGTCATCGAACTCTCAGCCTTGGTGAAAAGAATGAGATCTTCCTTCAGGTAATTTGTTTTCTTTATATTTTGCTTAATGTTTTTGATTATCTTCGTCTTCTAAGCATGGATACTTTAATGAGCTTTGATTATTCTCTCTTAACTGTTTGTCTCATTTATTTTTTTTGATCAATTGTTTTTGCATTTCGTTTTCTTATTTCATTTTGTCTATGATCTTGTTACTCAATGTTTATATTTTGTTTTAGTGTACTCAAACAGATAACAAAGGCAACCCTTTTGGCCTTGGATCTCTTGACGAGACACTTAACAAAAGAAAAAGGAAAGAGAGCTATGCGAGCCCATCAACTGTTTCTAGATCTTCAAGATCAATTTTGGTGCAAGATAGTTGAACACGAGGCTGAAAATGCACGACGTGATGAGGAGCATCGATAGTCTCAGTCTAGCTTCTAGAAGCTCCTCGCCTTCATGAAAGAAAAAAATCCTGAGTTGGCCGAGTTTATGGCTTCTGCTCCTACTGACCATGAACCAACCACACCTGTCATCCCTACAGCCACCACACAAGCCACGAGAGTAGGCACCACACAAGCCACAGGAGTAGGCACCACCTCAGCTGTCAATTCTCCTTTGTCTAACACTTCTTCCACCCTATGAACTTGATTTGTATTTCCTCTCTTTTAGGATGATCTTTTGTGTTATAAACTCTTTTAGGATGATGATTTGGTGTGATTAAGATGATCTTTTAGTATGATTAAGATGATATTTTGGTATGATAAGGATTTTCTTTTGGTATGATTAGTATTTTTAATCATCATTTTCTTTTTAATTAATAGCGTTTTAAATTGGACATTAATTAATATCAAACATGTGACAAGTTTGTGACCAAACCAAATAACAAACAAAAGCTCCAAACTGTAATTAATCCCAAAATTGTCCCACTATAAGACTCTAAATATGGTCACAAAAGAGTCCTTAAGTAAACTTCGTTGTATTTTAGTCGGAAATATGCAGCTCCCACTACCAGTCACCTAATCGTCGTAAATTAGAGACTATGTTGCGACCGTTTTATTTTGCGACCATTTTTTCGCAACAACCATAAATGGTCACTAAGTAGTCGCAAAACCCTTATTTGCGACTACTTAGCGACTATTATAGAAGTCGCAAATGACGTGTTTTCTTTTAGTGTACCATGAGTATAAAAGTCGACAAAAAAATATATATGTCGATGAACAATAAAAAAATAAGTCAACAGTTCAAAAAATTCCGACTATGTTATAAATCAACATGTCAAATCTCGATTGTTTTAAAATAAGTCTATAAGATAAATTAAAGGGATATTATTAAATGTCGTATTTTAATTGAATTAGATGTATTTTACAATCAATGAATATTTAGTTATGTATTTGAAAACTACATTAAAATCATTGTTATTGGATTGTGTATATGTGTGGTGCATTATAAAATAAGGTTAAAACAATTGTTATTCTTTCTTTTTTTTTTGTCTGAATGATTCTATTATAATTAAATGATGAGTTTGACACAATACAAAAAGGAACCAAGACAATCAAAAACAGGAGCCAAAGCAACTAAAGATAGCTTTTGTCAGATACAAAAACTCCTGGTAGCCATGAAGGGTAGCTCTGGGCTACATATGATTGTGGTCGTTCATCCCTTGTGACACTCTTAGCTATCAAAAAGGCTCCAAGATAGGGCTAGCAAAAGTTTCTCCGACTGCAATTTGAAATTTGGCCAAGCTGGGAGCCTGTTAATGGCACCCACCAACACCTTAGACTCCAACGCAAAAACCACCCTAGGTATATGTAAGCTTTTCATGTTCTCCATTGCCCGTAGGCTAGTTTGCAACTCTGATTCCTCCTTAGAACCAATGTTCTCAAAATACATTCTACTATGAAGTAGAACTGTACCTTCTGAATTTCTCAGCACCCAGGCTGCCCCCATCCCCCAATGGCTTTATCTTTATCTCAGGAAGAAGCTACATTGCATTTTAACCACGGCTTGCTTGTTGGTCTCCATTTCTGGTTCTGGACTTTGATCGCATGTACTGCGTCTCTTTATTCTTTTAGATATATCTCTTGAGCACCAATCCTCAGTGTCCTTTCTAATCTTACTCACCATGTCCAAAATGAGAAAGAGTTTTCCTTAAAAGACCAAGTTATTCCTGTTTTTCCACAATGACCACATAATCCAAGGCAAGGTTTTTCTTACTAGTAAAGGGACCTGAATAAGCTTACCCATGGATAAAACTATATGGAGATTTTGGTAAATTGAGTTTTGATCAAACCCATTTTCCGGTAGGTATACACCTGCGACCGACCAAAACCTGCCTGGCAAAGGAACACTCAAATAGCAAGTGATTGATAGATTCCCCTTCCATACCGCAAGTTGCACACTTGCTGTCTATGTGCATTGCTCTGGTATTGAGTTTTTCTGCAACTGCTAAAGCTCCACTTGCCGCTTTCCAGATGAAAATCTTAATCTTTGTCGGAGCAAACAGTATCCAGACCTGATCTTTAATCCCATTTACTGATGGTAGCATTGTGGCCAAAGTGATTGTCTATTCTCTATCTGATTGGCAAGCTAACCAGTATCCTGACCTTACACTGTAATCTCCACTTTTATTAAATTTCCAAGACATGAAGTCGGGAGAAGAGTAAACTGGTTTTGATTTTTTTAACTAAATCCACATCTCTTTTGAATAAATGTTCCTCCAGTAACTCTGTTATACAATCTCTAGTATAAAGATTTATCAATTATTTAACTGATAATTCCAAATCCACCAGGATATTTTTCATGAGGGGAGCTCTCATCTCACCATCATCCAACAAGGGATAAATCCAAACTTTCAAGGAAGCACCGTTTCCCACTCTTTGTTTTAGACCTTTTTCCAGCATAGCTCTGCCATGGAGGATATTTCTACAGGCGTAAGAAGGTCTTCTACCACATACAGAAGAGAGAAAGGGGGAATCACTGAAATACCAACTCTTCATGAACCGAGAAAATAAGGAATCAGGTGCTTGTAAAATCCTCCATGCCTGTTTTGCCAGTATAGCCTGATTGAAGAGCTCTATGTCTTTGAAACCCAAGCCTCCTTAATTCTTTGCTAGACATAATCTATCCCAAGAAATCCAGTGGATTTTCCTACGATTCCCAACTGCGCTCCACCAGAAAGTTGCCATTGCACTCGATAAGGAATCACAAGTAGCCTTTGGCAACTTAGGACAAGACATTGCAAAGACTAGCATCGCCATTGCTACTGTTTTAAGCAGGATCTCCTTCCCTCCCATTGAAAGCGATCTTGCAAACCACCCAGACAGCCTGTTTTTAAGTCGCTCATTTAAGTAATCAAGTATTTTAGTCTTTGAGCCACTAAAACATTCAGGTAAACCCAGATAAGTTCCAACTCCACCCTCGTTATCAATGCCTAAAATGCCTTTTAATCGAACCTTTAATCCATCCTCCACTTTAGAACCAAAGGTTATTGAAGACCTATCTAGATTGATGAATTGACCAGTTGCTTCTCCATAAATCCGCAGAATTTCCTTGATTGTCTTACATTGTGATTTTTCAGCCTTGCATACAATTAAGGAGTCATCCGCAAAAAGAAGGTGATGTATTGGAGGGCCATTATCACCAAAGCGGACACCATTCAATAACCCTTGTTGTTCTGCCTTGTTTAATAAATGAGTGAGGCCTTCAGTGCATAGAACAAAAAGGCTGAGAGTGGGACCCCTTGTCTGAGCCCTCTCTGCGGTACCAACATTCCATGAGGTTGGCCGTTTATGAGTACCGTATAGGTTATTGAAGTAACACACTTCACCACCAAGTCCACCCAAAAAGCATTGAAGCCAAGTGCTATTAATAGATAGTGCAGATAACTCCATTTTGCTCTATCAAAAGCCTTTGACATGTCGGTTTTTATAGCCAGAAAATCCTTTGCCATTGCCTCATGCGTTCTTAAACCATGCACCACTTCGTGGGCAATGATAATGTTATCAGAGATTAATCTATCCTCTACAAATGCGGACTGATTTGGAGAAACTAAATCCGGAAGCAGAGGTTGTAATCTCGAGACCAAGATGTTGGCGATAACCTTATCGCCACCGAACATAAACTTATAGGCCTCAGATCTAACATTAAAACGGAGCCAACCTTCTTTGGGATAAGGTTTAACTAAGTGAAATTTCAATCATTTTGAAACTCTTTCTTCAAAAAAACGTAGGACTTCCTGAGTTAGTTGCTGACCTACAATATCCCAATATTGCTGGAAAAATAATCCTGTCATCCCATCTGCTCCAGGAGCACTCATCGGTTTAATAGAGAAAACAGATAATTTACCTCAACTTTTGTTACTTTGGCCATAAGCATATCATTCATACGACCAGTGAATCTTGGATTAAAACCTTCAAAAAGATCAGAGGGAAGGTGAACAGTTTCCGGAAATAAGAAGCTGCTATCTCCCCTTTTGAAGCTTCAGCTCGGTGAACTAATCATCCTCATCTATTAAAGATCCAACCCATTTTTTGCTTGATCTGCTTTAACTGATGCATGAAAGAACTTTGGTATTCTTCTCTCCGGAGTTGTGCCACTTCTTCCTGCTTTTTTGAAGCCAAAAACTCTCTTCTTCTTTATGAGCTATCACCATCTATCTCTGGAGATAAGCCATCCTAGGAAAGGAAGGGTGAATGGATGCATGCTCATCCTCTATGTCCTTTTGGAGGCGATTAATATTTTCTTTGGTGTTACTCTCGTTTACCCTCTTCCATTTGCTCAAAGCACTTTTGCATCTTCTTAGACGTTCAAAGACTGATTGACCAAAGAAGGAATTAGAAGCTTCCCACGCCTAATGGACCGTTTCCATAACCAAAGGCTGATGGAACATTATTTTATCAAACCTGAAAGAACCTTTATAAGTTTCTTGTGAGGAGAAAAGGTTTAGAAACAGTTGGTTAGCCACTGGAAAGGCTTCGAACCAAGCTTTATTCCCAAAGCATCTATCCAGATTACACTGAATCCACAGATCACCTCTTCTACCTCCCATGTGAAACTGTTTCTCGAACCTGGATGTTCAATCATACCACAAGCTTGTAGCATATTGGCAAAATCAGTGAAAGAGCTTACAGTCCTCCGAGGTCCTCCCAGCTTTTCTCCATTGTGAAGAATCTCGTTGAAATCCCCTAGCATGCACCAAATTTCCTTTCTTTGTAGACCAATTCTAGTTACTTTTTCCCACACCAAATGTCGTAGCTCACTTCTTGGGTTCCCATATATACAAGACACAAAGAAGCTTCTATTGCCAAACCCTACACTGAGATCGACCACATTCTTATCTACAGACAAAAACTCCAAAGTGATGCTTTTCTTCCAAAAAACTGTCAAGCCACCACATCTACCAACCGGTTCTACCGTATATATACACGATCATAACCTAACCATACTTGAATTTCAACCATCACATTTCTTATATTTATTGTTTCCATAAGAAGAAAATCTCAGGAAGATATTTTTTACGCATTTCCATGAGACGCTAAACTGTCAATTCCTGAGGCCACCCCAACCCTTGATAGTTCCAACTCAATTTACTCATTAGATAATGGACGGTCCCTCATTTGGGACCACCTCTTGTTTTTTGCACCTGGCGACTTTTTGACCTTCCAAATTGCTTACTGAACCTTTTCTCTTTTCATGGGAACCTTATGTTAATCCTTGGCTAAGAGCTATCTTGTCCAAACCTTCCTAAGAGACTTGCGGTTTTGGCTTTCTCCGACTTACATATGGTCTTTTTCTACCCTTCTGTTTACCAATCTTAGTCCCGCAAGAGCTAGCTTCATTGAATCCAACTACATAAACCATTGGACAAGACTGGAAATCCGAAGAGGAATAAGAGAAGTCTACTCGATCATTAGAACGCAATCTGTTTCTTTCTGCCTGAATTGCCCCTGCCAACAATTTATCTGAGCCATCTTGTTTTGAGGGCATCGAGGTGGCCACTTCATATGAATCAAAACCGAATACCAAACATTTCCTTCTACTATAATCCATGGATATAATAGGGGCTGGTTCCAACCGCAGGATAGTTTTTTGTGCTATTGGATATTTTTCCACTTCTGCCACTTAATTTCTGACCTACTCTATTATAAGCTCATTCTCGTCCTCCTTGGCTAACCTCAGATACTGCCTCATTCCTTCTAGTACATCTGGAGCAATTCAGGGCCTTCCTGACAAAGGGTGAATACCAACCTGATCTTCTCTTAAAACTCTAAAAAGAGGATCATCTTCTTTGATGACCAACTCAGGTTTAGCCTTTTCTAATTTCCGCCCCAACTTTTTATCAATGAGCTGCTCCTCAAGAAATTTGAGAACAACTGGGAAATCTTCATCGACATGAGTGAGTCGTTGGCATTTGTAGCAACGTTTTTGGACCTTCTCATAGAAGAAATGCACTGAGGTAGAAGAACCATTGGGCAGATTAATTAACTTAGATCTCCTGAGCGGCTTTGAAACATCGAATCTTACCTTTACACGAACAAAATTCTTGTGAGACTGAGTGGGATCGAAAACAACCTCTAGAACTTGACCCACCAATTCGCCTAGAAGCGTTATAGCTTCCTTTATCGGTATATTCTTTATTTAAACCCATAGGGAGACAAACTGCAGTGAATCTGGGGGAGGGGAAACATACCATCTTTCCATCACCAGTCCCCATTGATCGAAAGTCTGGAAACCTTTTTCTAGGACCTCAATTAGATCATGTTCTTTCCTGAAGATGAACTGAAAACGCTCCTTTGATAGAGCAACACCTCTAACTATTCCTATCTTTTGCAACTTCCTAGGCATATTTAAGATTAGGCTTGACATACTCTGACACTTCGGGTTCAGAAGTCTACACTCTCCAGAACATAATTGTGGTAGATCTGGCATGTAAAACGGGACATCAACTTCCTTTAAGGACATAGCTGTCATCGCTTTATCCACAGCCGATGACATACTGGAAATCGGGCTACCAAATGCTAGAACTTCTTCGACTGAGAAAAGAGCTTCCACCACGGATACCCAATAATAAAGAAGACTCCTTTACTTAACCGGGCAAGCTCGAAAGAAAACTGAAAAATCAACGCTCAGATCTATAAACTTTGAAGAACTGGTAAGAACAAACCCTAGACACCACGATTTAAAACTCAAAAGACAGCTTAAAACGGCTAAAGCGGTGATATTTGAGCAAATTTTTCACACACAGAGACAACCAGTATTGCATGGGAGACGAGCAGCAGCACGATAGACAGCGCAAAGAGGAAGTTGCAGCACAAAATGACCAAACATGGTCGCAAAATGACCGAGCATGGGAAATCGCTCGCTTACCCCCTCCCCTAAAACGAAATCATGACGCTGAAGATCGCGATGAACCACTAGCTCCTCGCCAAAGGATCAACATGATCATGGGCGGCTTGTCAACATCCCGCGACTCTGTCCGTTCGATCCAAGCTTATTGCCGCAAATCGGAAACAAAACAAGGCTCGCCATCCCATAACAACATGTTCAAAACATCCACCACTCCTATTACGTTTACTGAAGAAGACGCACGCAACGCAAGTCCAAACAACGACCCGCTTGTCGTAGAAATGGTGATAGGAGAAAGCTCGGTGATAAGAATTCTAATTGATACCGGAAGCTCGGTCAACGTGATATTCAAGGATGCACTGATCCAGATGGAGATCGACCTGCGTAACAAGGTACATGAAACACAACCTCTGACAGGATTCGGTGGAGACACTATAATGACTGTTGGAACCATCACACTGCCAATCTACGTCAGCGGCACAATGCAGTGCTTCAATTTCGCGATTGTAGAGAAACCCATCGTCTGTAATGTCATTATGGGAACACCATGACTTCACAAGATGTGCGCTGTCGCTTCAACCTACCACCAATGTGTCAAGTTTCCGAATGCATACGGCATCTACACGCTACGTGGAGATCCTCTAATGGCGCGAACTTGCTTCATTATCGAAAAAAATGCGCAATGCAAGAGCATTCTTGATTGCCAAATCAACTCCACCGCGTGATCCACACATACCCCTTCCGAAGGAATCTGTAATCCAAGTCAACATCGATTTGTCCGATCCCAAGCGTTGCGTTGGAATAGGTGTCGAGTTACCAGTCGCACTGAGAGACGAACTTGTACAATTCTTACGTAAGAATGCAACCACCTTCGCCTGGACGATAGACCATGTGACAGGAATCAACCCTAGCATTACCAGCCACGAGCTCAACGTTGATCCGACATACAAGCCCGTCAAGCAAAAGCGTCGAAAGCTTGGAGCATAACGCACAACCGCAGTAAACAACGAGGTACAAAAACTACTCGATGCGGGATCAATCACGGAGGTTCGCTATCTTGATTGGCTGAGTAACCCGATTGTGGTTATAAAGAAGAATGGTACATGGAGAGTTTGCGTTGACTTCACAGACATCAACAAAGCTTGTCCAAAAGACAGTTTTCCTCTTCCGCGCATTGATCAGCTCGTCGAAGCCACAACCGGAAACGAATTGTTATCTTTTATGGATGCGTTCTTGGGCTACAACCAGATAATGATGCACAAGGATGACCGCGAGAAGACTGCGTTTATTATCGAGCAAGACACTTTCTATTATAGAGTCATGCCGTTTGGATTGAAAAATGCGGGGACGACGTATCAGCGACTGGTGAACCGTATGTTCGGTCGGACCATGGAAGTCTACATTGATGATATGCTCGTCAAGTCAGCTCAGGCCACAGATCATGTCGCACACCTGAAGCAGTGCTTCGAGATACTCAACAAATACAGCATGAAACTGAACCCGGCGAAATGCACATTTGGCGTTACCTCCGGTGAATTCTTGGGATACCTCGTTACGAAACGTGGTATAGAAGCAAATCCAAAGCAGCTCTCGGCAATTATCAACCTTCCTTCTCCAAGGAACACACGCGAAGTTCAACGTCTGACTGGGCGCATTGCCACACTTAATCGTTTCATCTCTCGTTCAACAGACAAGTGCTTGCCATTTTACTAGCTCCTTCGCGGAAATAAACGTTTTGAATGGGATGAGAAATGCGAACTAGCATTCAAGCAGTTGAAGGACTACATATCGTCTCCGCCAGTCCTAGCCAAAACCGAGCAAGGAGAAACTTTGTATCTCTACATCGCCATCTCCTGTTCAGCTGTAAGTGGTGTGCTCGGCAGAGAAGACCGAGGTGAGCAGCATCCAATCTTCTACGTAAGCAAGACTCTCGATGGGGCCAAACTCCGATATCCGACTCTTGAAAACCTCGCCTACGCAGTCGTAATCTCAGCTCGCAAGCTCCGCCTTTACTTCCAATCTCACACTGTTGAAGTCCTAACGAATCAGCCTCTGCGGACAATCCTTCACAGCCCAACCAGTCAGGACGCCTTGCGAAGTGGGCAGTTGAGTTAAGCGAATATGACACTGAATACAAGAACCGCACCTGCCCTAAGTCACAAATTCTCGCAGATTTTCTCGTTGAACTCTCACCCGAACTCGAAGCTGACACCCCTCCACCCTAGATATGGCCACTTCACGTAGATGGCGCTTCATCAAAAATGGGCTCGGGAGCAGGCGTACGCCTAACCTCGCCAACAGGTGACATCTTGGAACAGTCATCCCGCCTTGCTTTCCCTGCTTCTAACAACGATGCTGAGTATGAAGCACTAATCGTTGGACTGCGTCTCGCACACGGAATCGGCGTCAAGAAGATCCAAGCTTACTGCAATTCTCAGCTGGTCTCGCACTAGTTCAGTGGAGATTATGCCACAAGACACGTGCGCATGGATGCCTACCTCAAAGTTGTCTGCGACCTGTCCCAACAAGTCGAGTTCTTTGAGCTCGTCGAGATTCCACGCAGTGACAATGCTCTAGCTGATGCAAATGTAACGCTTGCTTCTACGTCCGATCCAGACCTCCGCCGAATAATACCTGTAGAAAGCATTGATTGACCGAGCATAGACTCCAAACTTTTTAAGGTTACCCCTTCAACAGAAATATCGACAAACTCAAGCGGCGTCTTAGCAATCACCCTAGCAGTCACAAGACCAGCTCCGGCCACCCCAGCTACGCCCACTCTCGCACCCGATGACTCCTCATACGATGATTGGCAAACTGAGATTATAGCGTATATCACTGATGAAATCATGCCAAAAGACAAGTGCGAAGCAAGGCGTCTTCGGGTGAAGAGCGTATAGTATACAATGTTGGATGGTAATTTTGTTTCGTTGGGATGCCAATGGCACACTCCTCATCTACGTTAATGTGAAGGACGTCAATGACATCATGCGAGAAGTCCACGAAGGCGCTGGCGGAAACCACTTAGGCGGTCGTGCTCTAGCACTTAAAACGCCGCAACGGACATTTCTGGCCAACCATGGTCGCCGATTGCACTGCCTTCGCAGCTAAGTGCAAAAAGTGTCAGCGTCACGCACCAGTCATCCATTCTCCGGCAGAGCTTCTGCGAACAACATCCCCACCTTACCCCTTTATGCAATGGGCGATGGATATCGTCGGCCCGTTAACTCCGTCAAATCAAAAGAAGTATCTCCTCATAATGACAGACTACTTTACCAAGTGTGTTGAAGCAGAATCGTATGTCTCGCTCGAGGCTAATGAAGTCCAGAACTTTGTTTGGAAGAATAGAATCTGCAGACATGGACTCCCATACGAGATTGTATGCGACAACGGCCCTCAGTTCATCTCGCTACAGTTTGAAGGATTCTGCGCTGGCTGGCGGATACGCCTTAACAAGTCAACTCCACGATACCCGCAGGGCAATAGACAAGCCGAAGCAACCAACAAGACAATTCTCGCTGGAATTAAGAAACGCCTCGACGCAAAGAAAGGACTCTGGGCAGAAGAACTCGACGGTGTTCTATGGTCTCACCGAACTTCACCACGCACATCCACTGGAAGGACCCCGTTCTCACTCGCATATGGCATGGAGGCACTCGCACTAGCTGAAGTGGGAATCCCGACACTCCAACAATCTATGCTTGTTCATAATCTGGAGCTGAATGACAAAATGCTATGTAACATACTCGTTTTCCTTGAAGTAGAGCGCGACCAAGCTCTCCTACGTATCCAAAACTACCAGCAAGCTGCCGAAAAATTCTACAACAAGAAAGTCAAATCTCGCAACTTCGCCGAGGGTGATCTCGTCCTCCGCAAAGTCTAAGAGAATACAAGGGAGAAGAACGCTGGGAAATTCGGCGCGCATTGGGAGGGTCCATACTTAATCTCCAAAATCGTCAAACCCGGAGTCTATCAGCTACTCGAGATAAATGGTACTCCAGTTCCGAGATCGTGGAACTCCGCCAACCTCAAACGTTACTACTACTAGTCAGTTATCCGCAAAGCAACTACCATTAGTTTATCTTCGCCAAAAAAAAAAAAAAAAAAACAGCTCGTCACCTAGCATTTCTTTGTAATATGGACTACAAATGGTTTGATCCCTTCCAAGGGTACGTAGGCAGCCTTTCACGAGGTGCAACTATAACTTCAATAAAATATAAAATTTTCGAGCAAATCTTTCGTTTCAACGCTGACACCCTGGCCAGGTGCACAGTTTTACGTTCCGCATGAATGTAATGGTGAAATAATCCATACTTTACTTCGGTAAAGAATAAAAGCCGAGTCCTTACTCGCAAGCACTCCGCATGGGTGCCGTGGTGAAATAATCCACGTTCTTACTTTGTTAAGGACTTATAAGCCGAGTCCAGACTCGCAAAGCTAGCAAGGCGCAGAGTGAATAAGCCGAAGACCCCGACTCGCACACTCTCGCGACCCTTGCAGCACCCAAAGGGTAAGCCGCTCACGACTGTACGCACCTAACTAGTACGACAAGTCCGTCTTGTCTTCTCTTATCGTTACGGGGAATAACATATCCAGGATAAGCTAGGAGACGTCTTGCACCGCAAAATATGCCCCACAACGGCACAAAATAGATCCAAAGCAACTTCAATATAATGAAGTAAACAAAAGATATGCAATAATCAACACTTTCGCAATAAGAAGCAAATAGCCAAGTTCATAAAGCAAAGCAACCAATTTCACAAATATTCGAAAGAAAAGTACAGAAGCAATCAGCAATCGAGTTCACAATAACAAAAGGAGAAATCAAAAAGCAAGAACAACAAGCAATAATACGAGGACATATCACTCGTTTGCGGCATCATCAACACCTCCACCAGTAGCTCTCGGGAACGGCTCGAGATCATCGTCATAAAGCGGTGGCACCACAACCCTGTTCGCTTTTGCGTGGAACTCCTTTTCGTTAGCAGCAAGACGCACCATCATATCTTCGGGAATGGCGACACCCCTCCTGATCAGCCTCTCAAGACATTCTCTAGTTCCCGTCACCTGGCTAAGAGTGAGCAAATGAGGTTGTTTCTCGCGCGATGCAATCACGTGCGTCCTCAAACAACCGATGCGCTCCTCGTGCGCCCCAATCACAACAGCGGCCTTGGCGCGCTCCTGCTCCCCGCGCTCGTCTCTCGCTTTCCTGGGTCGCTCCGAATCGGAAGTGAGCTTTCTTTGGGACTGCTTAAGAGAAGCCGTCAGCTCTGTGACCATCGCCGCACTCTCCTTACTTGACCGCTCAGCCTGAACAAACGCATCCTAAGCAAGTGCAGCCTCTCTTCTACCAGCACGCACCTTGTCCTCATAGTCGCCACTAAGACGGTTCATCCAGCTCATCGCCTAAGGAATCAAGCAAAATAAACCGATTATGACTAAGTAAAATCCACATTAAGGCGAGCTGAAGGATCAAATCCTAACCTGAAACTGTTCACGAACGGCCTCCTCGTACGTAGTTGGACAAGCCAAATCACCAGGAGCAGGAAGCGGAACAAAGTCACCATAAATCTTGTTGGCGAGGTCCGCACAAGCTCGTGGATCCCCGGTGATCGCTTGGTCTTTTACATCGTAGCGAAAGGAGTGGTCAACCCTCGCATGACCATCCTCCTCGTAATGGTCAACTCTCTCGCGACCGTCCTCCGCATGATGAGGACGCCTAAAGCTTCCTCCAGCGTCACTACGAGGACTCGAGTGTGATGATCTCTTCCGGGAACGATCACCACCAACTGCTGGGGCACTCCTACGAGACTCCGAGGAAGGCTTCTTCGCAGCACGAAACGCAGCAACATCGGCAGAACGAGACCTACGATCAGGCTCGCCCTCAGGAACAGGCATCTCGCCATCCTCGCGCTCCACAACAACGATCTCCATGCCAGTCTTGGCGTTTGGTGCAACAACCTCAGTTGTAACAGCTGGCACCTCATCAGCATCGAACAAATCAGCATAGCACGGCATCAGGCAGTCTCCCATTTGCAATCCAGTCCGCGAGCCTGCAGGATAAATAGACGCCTTAGACACAAAAGCACAGACATCTCGAGGATGAAGATAAGCCAACGAAGCTTACAAGTCTTGAAATGTCAAAGAACTGTCGGCCACCACAAAGTCGCACCCTCAATAAAAGAAGAAGCTTTATCAACGATGTCAAAGTCACACGCTGCAGAAGCTGGGGGATTGCCTGCAAATACAAAGCAAAAATGGTCAGCAAACAGAATCGAAAATCACAGAACGCAAACCCAACCCATCAACGGCTACCGGGAGTCAAGTTCCAAGCAGGAGGGCAAGCCGTGAACGGATCTTCAACTGAAATCATGTTTATTTCCACGAAGAAGAATCGTCTCCGCCAGCCGTGCATGTTACTTCTCTGGCCGCGCGTGATCGTGAGACCTGGCATGCAGCGAGCAATGCAAAGTCCCGTGCGGTCGTGCAAGAACTGCGTACAAAGCTCAAAGAGGTCACAGTCGATCGAAATTCTCCTTGCGGCGCAAGTTATTGTAAGTCCCACCGCATTTCGAATGGAAGAAATTGACAGCTGCGAGAACGCGATTCTCCGTCTCGCACAATAGCTTGTTAGAAACTCCAGAATCGGAAACCAAAGGCCGCACTCGTTGAAGAAATCATCGTACACGCAAAGGTAACCCTCGGGACAGTTCAGTAGGCGCTCGTCAATGCTCGGCAGTGCAAGCTGCAGGTTGTGCGGCATTTGAAGGACGTCGAACAAGCGAGCTAAGGACTTACTATCACTTAGAGTGGGTCCATCATAGCAGAAGCATTCGCCGTCACCTGTCCGCGGAATTGGCCTAGCGGCTCTGGCGCAATCTCTGCGGCGTCTGGAAATCTCATCTCTAGCAGCAAGACCGGCGACCAGCGATCTAGGGGCATGCTCCGAACAATTACGCTCTTCATACAGGAGAACTTTCCCGCGATGCTGACATGGAGGAAGGGGAATCAGACTAAGGTCTTGGTTACCCGTAGGGAACATTACTTTGAGCTCTCGAACATCCTCTTCCGTCAAATCCGACAGATCTGTAACGACACCACCTCCTTCAGACGGGTCCCACCAGGAAGAACAGCCCGTTCCAGTTTCGTCGAAACCTCTTTCAAGCGCACGATACTGATCATCTTCAAACTCCTCCAGAACATCACCAGAGACATCATCCCCCGAAGCCATGGCACGAGACCTGACAAAACCAACCAAGAAACCGGTCAGTATGGGAGTAAAGACATCTTGAAAGCACCACAAAATCTGGATAGAACGATCGCACCCGAATGAACCACATAATGCACACTGCACACCACGAATTGCATGCTGTGCACCGCGTATTGCATATTGTGCACTACACAAAATCCCGTATCTTACGAACTGCCTTCTCTTGCAAACAAGCCATCTCGCAAAGTTTTCGTAGGAAAAAACCTCGATTCCGCGCCCTGAATCTCACCAATCGGACGAACATCGAACTGAGCACATAGCCAAATTGAGCACGTCATTAGCTTGGAAGTTCTTGACCTCGCCAACATTGAACTCGTCAAGGTCTCATACGCGGTAATCCCATACACACGTTTTGGCCTCGCCGCAATCTCATACAAGCTTCGAGCACCCCAACCCTTTACCTCGTGACTTCTCGACGCGCTGTCTTATCAATCTCACCATCGCGAGTTCGCGAAAACGATCTGCCACACCATTCCTCGGAACCTTCAATAGTACCTCGCGAGCACGCACAAATCGACAAACACATAAGCACGCCCCCATATCTAGACCTGCGAGCTCCATCATCACACTCAATTCGATCTCGCCAAGACATGACCTCACCAATGATCCTGTAGGCGGAAATTTTGAGCCCTCCAATATCACGTACACAAAGCCCGAGCTCGCCACTTTGAAGCTCGCCGGTGTCGAGTCCGCAATATCGACTTCGCCACCGCATGATCTCGCCACCTCGTGCGAACACAGCGATCTTGCCACTAGAATCTCGAGCTCGCCATGCCATCACTGCGCCATCTCTCTGCCCCTTCTATATCGAAATCTGCTACTCACCATCATCTCATCTCACGTGGAGACCTTATCCGGACGCCTAACGGTCCCAATCAAGGAGGCAACGAGCAGGTGTGGCGCGGCCAAGACGCCTCACGGTCTTGGCCGGATCTTTTGGCGGCGAGCAAGTGTGGGTCGACCAAGACGCCTCACGGTCTTGGCTGGATCTTTCGACGGCGAGCAGGTGTGGGGGACCAAGTCGCCTCACGGTCTTGGCCGGATCTTACGGCGGTGAGCAGGTGTGGGGGACCAAGACGCCTCACGGTCTTGGCCGGATCAGGGAGCGACGAGGAGGCAAGACCAAGAAGCTTCTCGGTCACAATCAAACCTGGCGGCAGCGAGATGGCGAGACGACAGCGGTGAGACCATGATACAGCAGCGGCGGCAAGTTGGAGTAATTCGGCGAGGTCGGCAACCAAGAGGAAATTCGGCGACGGAGTCTCCAATGACGGCGCAGACAAGGTCGGCGGTGCACGGCACGAAGGACTTGGGCGTGTCCGGCGAAAAAGCCATGGCGCCGGTGTCCTCGGCGAACCATGGCCGCAAAGAACAAGAATAGAATCGAAAAAAAAATTCAGAGATAAGGGAGAGAGAAAAGAAGCTTACCTTTTGGAAAAGAGAAGAAAGTTAGAAAAAAAAAATTATTAGGTCAAGGGAACATATTTATATGGGGAGACCAGCGCGTTGACCGAGGTCAAAAGAAAAGAAAAAACTCTAGTTTTAAAGCTTTCCCTACTTTCCGTGCCTCGGGAAATGTGCAGAGCACACAAGACTCCCGTTTAAAGTCCAACGGACCTCGAAAAACGTGCGTAATGCACTATTCATCCCGGAATCTCTCAGAGGCCTCGAAAAACGTGCGCAATGCACTATTCATCCAAGAACCTTCCAGAAGGCCTTGAAGCCCATAAAATCTTCTGTTCCTCCTGCAAGACAGACCTAGAGACGCCGAATTGTACCCGGCGGGCTCAAGCAAGCCATCACACATCGGACTAGGGGGACCATTGTTGGATATGGGTTTTGCCCCCAATATTTACAGAAGCCCAAACAAAAGATTTTAGGAGGTTTTGGGCCTAAAGTCTTGGATTTGGCCCATCAGGCCGTAGGGGTAAAATCATCATTTTACAGAGGGACAGAAGAAACCCTAGGTCATGACCACTATAAATACCTGATGTCATTGTCACGTCAGAAGATCCATTTTTTTGGGCAATTAGAGAGAGAAGAGCAATTATTTCGGTATTAACTGCGCTTAGCTCCTTAATTGTCATTTTCTGTAAACCCTTCTGAAATTCTACGTTAAATAAAAGTACCAGATCCGATTCATCCCATTTATATTTTTATCATTTATATTGTCGATTTCATAAATCAACAATTTAAATTGCTCAAATATCATGTTGATGTATGAAAGTGAAGACTCTATCAGAAAGAGAGGGTTCTAAGCCCAAAAGTGGGATTTCTTGAGTGTTTCAAGTTTCTATTTTCAACTCAAACAATTGTTATTCAATATCCATGGATTCAGTAGTACTTTAGATTTTTATTTTATTTAATTTTTATTTTTGAAAATAATGCTAAATTATATTCAAAAATAAAACTTTTACAACTAGTGCATCATACTTTTGAGAAATTTTTAGAAAGAGTACAAATATTCTGAATCAATATCTGGTTCCCAGCCAAAGAAGGAGTCCGTCCTTGTAGTGTCGATCTTCCTTTAGCCCGAGTGCCAATAGGTGGTCCCTTATGTGTTTGTCGACGACTTGAATAAGTTGAAGAGGCTGCTTCGGAGTGTCCCCATGTTTCCTCCCATTTCGCTCTTGCCAGAGCGTGTATAGCGTTGTGTACAGAACAGAGGATGCCAAGAATCTCAGAGTCCGATCACTCCAAGTGCTGTTGATAGAAGTAAGACCAGCTAGTAGAGTAACGTGTCCCAATGATTCGCGATGCAATATTTCCCCATATCTCCGAGCTATAAGCACAGGAGAAAAACAAGTGGTCACGGGTTTCAGGAGCATTGTTGCAGAGGACACATACCCCTATTTCACCGCTGGACCATTGTGCCATCCGGTCACCCGTGGAAAATTTATTACAGACGGCGAGTCATATGCAGAACGAGAACTTGGGTGTTGAATGGAAGAACCATACACAGTCGTGCCATGAGACTTCATCTGTTTATTATACTTTTAAAACATGAACAAAACATAATACTTACTTTCCTATATTCTTTTCATCTGTTTTCTTTCTCTCTTCTCTCTTCTCTCTCCCCTCCCTGTTGTTTTTATTTATTTATATGTATTATAGAAATATATTAAAATCCATGATAATCACCCAAAATACTTTTAAATGCATTTGAAAATCCACATAGTATATGCATCTAAAAACCTCATAATTGTGCATTGATCTTAAAAATCTACTATTGTTATTTGTTACTTCAAATCTATTTTGAAACTTTCTAAACAGATTTTGAGAAGAATAATTGGAAATAAATAAAAATAAAATTAGACTTCAAACTAAATCAATTCAACATAATATAAATAGATTTTTCTTTATTATTTATGTTGTTGGATCTAGACATGAGTGGGTGACCGGGATGAAGAATGGTTGGGTAAATTATAACCAAAAAATATAAAGAGTTAAAGGTCTTTTTCTAATATTTTGATTTAAAAGATAATTATTATTATCTTTTTTTTTGGTAAAAAATAAATTTAATTATTAGAAGAGAGGCGTATGAAAATACAATTTCCGAGAGAAAGACACGAGATAAATTTTGATCCCCTTGGCCTTGGTGTCTCCTCTCTCTCTCTCTCTCTCTTACAAAAAGATTTCAAAAACCCTAAATTTCACAAAAACTGATTAGGTTTCAAAATTCTCTCCGGCGATTTTCTCTAATTAAAATTCGGCTCACGGTGAGTTTCCCAAACGTCGAATTGAATTGATCGAAGAGGTTCTTCACTTTCAGAAAAACCTAATCTCCTTTTGTTTTGATTACGAAACGATCATCCTCGATTTTATCGAATTAGTCATTTGTTTATTCTCTCTACTTCCAATTGTGTTCTCTCCTCTTTCATAGCTTCGATCAATTCACGTTAAAATTGATTTTTTTTTTTCTGAAATTTCAATTTGATTATATCGATATTATTGATGGCAATTACATAAATATCGTATCAAAAGTTTGAATTTTTTTTTTTTCTGTGAGTTTACATTTCTTAGAGTATTTACGAAAAAATTGTTCTTTTGCTTGCAAAGATATGAAATTTTTTGTTTAATACCTCACGGTAGTAAGCTAAGATTGTTTTTTTTTTTTGGGGCTGGAACTTATAGGTACCAAGGTTGAGTTACTTTGAGCTTGAAAGATGAATACTCAAGAGGTGAGAGTAGTACCTCGAGGAAATCGACGAAGGAAAGCTGTGATTGATCTGAATGCTGTACCTGGAGATCAAGAAGGCACTTCTGCTTCTTCTGTTAGAGCTCCTACCACCGTGCCTACTGTTGTAGAGTCTCTGCCTGTTCCTACTCCGATTGATGTTGATGCTATTGAAGATGATGTTATTGAATCATCTGCAAGTGCTTTTGCTGAAGTATGTTCTCGTTTTTTTTTGCAGTGATGAATCGGATGTGTCTGTGTATAAGGTTCACTGATTTAGGTTTGTTTTGATTCCAGGCTAAAAGCAAATCGAGAAATGCACGTCGGAGATCCTTGATGGTTGATGTAGAGTCAGGTCAGTTTTTTTTTTTTTTTTTTTATATATTGTGATGGTTGGATTTTAGTTTGTGTTTGTTGTGTTGTGAGGTTGAGATATAGCTGCTTTAGAATGTTTCTTCATAGCTTACCACTTTTCTCTTACTTGGATGGGTAATTGTAGGAGGTACAACTAGGTTGCCTGCCAACATGAGCAACAAACGCAGAAGGGTTCCTTCTAATGAACCTATCATTGACTGTGAGCATGCCTCTGTAAATGTCGTTGAAGTCGATATGTTATCGGTAAGAGAGATGTGACTTTCTGAAAGTATGCACTGTACAGTTATGCTGCTTAGTTTTAGCTCACAACTTTTGTTTAATTGTGCAGAGACTGTCTAGATCGAAGGCTCCAGCTCCCCCACCAGAAGAGCCGAAATTTACTTGTCCCATCTGTATGTGCGCCTTCACAGAGGAGATGTCAACCAAGTGCGGTCACATCTTCTGCAAGGGATGTATAAAGATGGCAATATCTCGTCAGGGAAAATGCCCTACTTGCAGGAAAAAGGTTACTGCAAAAGAGCTCATTCGAGTATTCCTTCCAGCCACTAGATGAGATATACAGCAACATCACCAACCACCACCCTGTAAGTCTAACAAATGATAGTTTTTCATCTACGATTGTAGCAATTACTAGATCTTATTAAGTAAACGGGAATTTGGTTTCTACTCTCACAGGTCTAATCATTTGTCAGACTATCCTCATACTCACTTCGGAACATTGAAAGGGACTTCAGTGACTTTGTATTTTTAGGATGAGAAATATTCAGTTATCAAGAAGGCCCTATCATTTGATGGATACCATTGGTAATAACTCTTTGTTTTTAGTTGCTGTTATATGTAATTTAGGTCTCTGCAAACCTCTCAGTCGATACTATTTTCTCTTAATTGATGAAAAAGATATATGAAAGGAAAAAATATTGGATCTTAACCAAAATTCGACATACATTCTTAATCATGTTGTGTATGTCACTTCGCTTTGCTGATAAATACATTAAGTATTTGTGTATGTCAGTATGAGCAGATAGTAGGAATTAGAGGGGCATTTATTAGAATTCCATGCATTGAGAGTCTGAGACTAGAATACACTATGGTCGCAAAAGATAGATTACAGAAGCTAATAGACATAGGCTTCAATCGATGCTCTATTGCTCTGCCTTATTTAATCACACCTCAAGGTCACCTTGTAGTAGTCTTAACTATGCACCATCGCCTTGTTATGAAAACACGGTAGATGCAGCTATACTGGGGTCACTTGTAGTCTGAGATGCGGGCACAAGGTTCTGGTTGCTGAGGCCAGCGTTGAGAGGGAAATGACCAAACCGTCCTTTATGAAAGGGCCAGCCATAGTGTGGAAAACCAAACCAACCCGAGTGGTTATTGGCGAACCTCACTCTGGCTATCAGGTACATACCTCCCTCCTTCAGCAACTGATAGTAGAAGTGCCATACTGCCATCAGAAATAGTGCCAGAAGGAGCTTGGCTTGAGTGTTAGTCTTCTCCATTGTAGTTTGTATATACTTGTTTGATTTGGTTTCTCTTTTTGCTTGGTGATGATACTGAGAACTGGTAGCTGGATTTATAGCCAAGCTAGTGAATTGGTGGTGGTTTAGCTTTCCTTATTTGTGAGGGATGTTAAATGGTGTATGAATTATAGTTTTTGATCCTTTGGATTGGTTGTTCTGTACAATTAAATTCCGCCCTAGTCCACACTCCAGAGTAGTTTGAGTGATTAGGAATTTTATAATGGTAGGTGTAATTCTCTGTAAACCATTGATAACAAACATTCCAAGACCACCAAGTCTCCAACCTCTTCACTTTTGAATCTTCTAGTCATGTGTGTGATTAGTATTGAACTGTAGTGCTGAATGCTGATCATTAAGGTTAGTTCATTTCTTTCTACCGGCTGCATGATTCTGGTGACATGTCAAATATTAGAAAGATGGATATTGCCCCTTCTGGTTGGCCAATTCCACTCGATACTGTTCTCTATAGCCTAAGAGAGATGGTTGACCTTAAAGTTACAAACCCAAGTCGTCTTGTAAACAGTCGCACAACTAATTGAAAGACCCCAATCCGGATTTATGGCGGTGGGGTATTTTCTTTTCTGTTCATGCCACTTCTTGACCTTAACCACAGTGCGTCGTGTAATTATTCTTCTTGCTTTTGATCGAGATCGCATCCATTCAATAGTCTTATCTTGATTCATCAACGGATCGTGACTTGGTCTCAAATTAATCTTAGGGAAGCACAAGCAAACGGTTTACCCTGATCATCCCAACTTCGATCAGGACTTCGCCACTTCAATCATCCCATTTAATCATGGTTAAGTCTCTAAAAATTCAGATTTCCATTGGGCAAATATCCTCGTGGATTTAATCTTGATCATCACCGTTGATATATAGTAATAGCCTATGGGTACACCTTGGTTAAGTCTATCGTTCATCCTGAAACTCGGTGGAGTCATTAAGAAACTTATCCAACCTTGCTGTGCTATGTGTTTGAATTACCACTGAATCATTTAAAGGGTTCGGTGAATATTGACATGTCGTGTTTATTTTGCTACTCTAATGTATTCGAAGAAGGAAAAAATGTCAATTAAATCATGAACTTTCAAATTTGGCTATTTAAATCATGAACTTTGTTGTAGACCATATAAAACATCAACTTTTAGTTTTTTTTAAATATGAAGTTTCGTTGATCAAGTCAAAAAAGACGTGATGTTAAATCCGATAATTGACCTACTAACAGACGTTACTATACCGTTAGTCACTCTGTTACTAACAAAACGACGCGTTTTAATAGAAGTTTTAGTTCGAAAAATATCATTTAAACCATCAACTTTTAAATATAGACCATTTAAACCATGAACTTGTAAATTTTATGTCATTTAAACCATGAATTTTCAAGTTTATGTTATTTAAACCATGAACAACCTGAAAATTTTGGTTATCGAAGCAAACCGAAGAGAGAAAGCCTAACTGTTCGGCGCAATTGATTTGGATAATCGGATTTTGGTTCGGTAATTGGACCGATTGGTTTATTAAAAACCGCATAAGTATATAAGTCTAACCGGCTAAACTGTTTAACCCTAGTTTAATTTCTCTCTTCTTTTTTCGACTCTATCTCATGATACGATTCTGAAAAAGAGAAAGAAGAACATCAATTCATCTTTCTTTTCGATCTTTGTCATGTAATTTGTGTTTTTTTGTTTTTGTCTTGACTCCTTTTCATTTATTAGGACACTACACTAGAGTTTGAAAGATTGAGCATCTTGTTTTAAGACACTACAGTAGAGTTTGAAGGATTGATCGCCTTTTTCATGTATTATGGTTTAAATGACATAAATTTGAAAGTTCATGGTTTAAATGACATAAATTTACAAGTTCATGGTTTAAATGACTTATATTTAAAAGTGCATGGTTTAAATGGCCTATATTAAAAGTTCATGGTTTAAATAACAACTTTTCGAATTAAAACGATGTCGTTTTAGTACGTCAATTATCAGATTAAATGTTATGTCTTTTTTGCTTGATCAACGGAATTTCATGTTTAAAAAAGCTAATCAACAAAAATTGATGTTTTAAATAGTTTATAACAAAATTCATGATTTAAATAGCCAAAATTTGAAAATTCATGATTTAAATAATATTTTTTCCAACAATAAGCTTTTTTTTTTCTTTCAAATAGTTGACCAACAGAGAAGTCCAGAATAAAAAACACTATACGACAAGAGCGTACAAAAGAATATAAAGTTTTTTCGTCTGGGACGCAAACAATGAAACAACAGTCTTTAAGTCTGGTCAAAAAGGATCAGTCCGTATAAAAATATTACATGGTCCCAACACGCACACGCTTTTGGTACCACACGTTCAGAATCGGATGGAAAACAAAAAGACTTTGAACATATTAAAATCTAGAACCTTCACATGATATTAGCAGATAGTCGCATTTAAAACGTCTTACAAAATAAGCCTTCCCCCTTCATTCCCCGACAAATATTTATCTTTTCTTCTAATTATAAATTTATAATACCCGAGAGACAACATATTTATCTTTTTAATCTACCAAGTCTGTCTTTTTACTACCGTTCCAAGAATCATTTATATCCGGTTTATCACAAAAGAACCCAACCCGGTTTAGTATGAGTTGATGCTGGCGACGTATTCATTGCCTCTACGGTTAAAAGACCTTCCTCCTCCTCCTCCACCACCTCCCCTCCTGTAATCGTATCCATATCCATAACCTCCTCTTCCTCTCACTCCCACGTTTCTGTTTCCGTATCCACTTCCTCTGTGACCTGTTTACTCAAGTAAACACACAAAAAATCATCGTCCTCTTCTTTACATTACCATATCAAAGTTTTGCTACCTAGACCAACTCACCTCTTGATGTGGATAGCTTCTCCTCCACAAAAGCTCTCTGTCCACCAATTCTCACAGGTGAAGCCTGCATCATTAAGATGATTTCATATATACATCGATTCCAACGTTGAGACACCTAAAGCTGATATTGGTTTTCTATTATGCTAAAACAAGAATGTGAAAACTATATTACAGGTTAGAATATGTACCTCTATTGCTCTCTGGGCAGCATCTGCCTCCTCAAACTCAACAAAACCATAAGGATAACCAAGTCCCTGCCAGTCATACAGTAAACTATCATTCTTTTAAGAAAAAAAAAAACTCTATGTAAGATTAGTGTTTCATTATCCCCAGGAGAAAACTTCAAATACTTTTAAGTTAATTGGTCAATCTTACCCTTTGGCTTATAACTTGAATTCCACCATTGATAATAGCTCCAAATTGCTTGAATTCAGCCTCAAGCATGTCAATGTTGGCATTTGCAGGAAGATGTCTCACGTAAATAGATGTACCCTCAGCTACCACTAATGAAAAGAAAAAAAGAAAAAGAATAGAACCATCGAATGAATAGATAAGAGAAAATAGACGAAGAAATAACTGAAAACTTGAGGTTCAGCTATTCTGTGAACTCCTACCTTCCTGATTGTGCCCATTGTCAGCAGCATCAACAAACTCAGAAACTGTATCAGATTCCATTACTGGAGAAGGATCTAAAAATGCTTGTTGTCCTTGGTCGTTGAGTAACTGGCCTGGTGAAGGATCTGAAGGCGCTTGATGTTCTTGGTCTTTCTGTATCTGCTTCGGAGACAATGAAGAGACAGCTGACACTCCAAATTTAGTCTTCGTTACCTTCAACTGTTAGGAAAGTCATCAATTATAAATAGAAAACCCCAAAAGTGATATAGTAAACCCTAATATAAGGTGTAACAAAGTCGAGTATGAATCCTCTTAGGTGACTACTTACCACAGAGGCATACGATTTCTTGGGAACAACTTCGAGTCCATCATCTTGGTCATAACATTTCAATGACTCCTCTGCAACTCGTTTGCAAGTTATCTCCATCTGTGGAACTTCTTCATTAACAATCTCAGGTACTGGAACATTATCCTTAGCATTCTCATTATTCAAGGGTTTAGACACTTCCGTACAAACAGGATTTGCTGAAACACATGCAGCATGCTCAGAGCCCTTATTTCCTGTAGGAGTTTAAGTGTAAGACAAGGATTGCAATATACCGGCATTGGAAGAGTTAATAAAAAGAAGTGATGGATAATGAGTGTAAGTTTAACTTACCATTAATAAGACTGGGTCTTGTAGAGTTCTTCCCAGAAACAACTTGCCCATCTATGGCCTCTGGAACATTATTCTTAGCATCGTCATTGACAAATCTGAAGATGTCATTGAGAACAAAGAACCCATTTTCTTGCGGAGCAAGGAAGAAAGTCTGGGTGAATTTCCTTCTCAATGTCTCGTTTTGAGTGAAGTATCCAGTAACGACAAGGAGGAAACCCCCACTGTGAGACTCTTGGGTATCATAACTGGTAATCTCAGCGGAACTGAAATTTCCACAAGTCAGTGACTTAAGCTCCTCACTTATACCCTGCTCAAAGAATAAGCATCAAATGAGACCAACTTAAAGAGAATTACTTAAAACCGCATCCAGTTCCAACAAACCAATTCAACCCCTTGTTTGTTTACACGAGTAAATGGAGTAATCCTAACACAATGAAAAAAAGAAAAGTCTCATTCAACCAAACCCCAACTAAAACTACTGACAACATTTACCTCCAAGGTAGAGAAATAGCGCATAACTCCATCCTGTCCAACACGCCCAACCTTACTAATCTCTTGATAGAAGCGGTGAAGATGCTCAGGCATGTTATACAAAATGTGGTAGTACTGACTGACAAACGCTTTCCCAAGCTACATTAACCAACACAAAAAAATATATATATAAAAAATACTTAACAACACAAAAATAGATATGAACCAAACTTGTGAAAAAGAAAGAAGAAAACCCCATAAATTGAGACATACAGTAAGTGAATCAATAACAGGTTTAGGTGCAGCAGCAGCAGCAGCAGCAGAAGAATCCATAGTATCTCTATCACAAACCTCCACAGCAACCAACACCTGTGGGTTCATTAACAACAACAAAACTCTCAGAATCAAATCTAATCACAGAACAACAACCCAAAACTCCTAAAAATCACGGATTAATTTCCCAATCATTTCGTTAGACGAAACCTCACGAACCTAACACACACTTCGACAAAGCAACAAAAACTAACTACGAAACAACAACATACAACAAAATCTACTTCACATTTCGCTTCCAACACCACGAAATTTTACTGTAGATCACACACTCGGCGGAATCGGTCACATCAAGAAACGAGAAACGGAAATTGTCAGAGACGATACACCTGAAATTAGAGTAAGAGAGAAGAAGAGAGTGAGAGAAAGAAGTTACAGTAGCGAAACAGAGTTCCGATTTTGTAGGTCTGGGGGACCCCGAGAACAATGGCGGGACCTAGGGTTTGATCGAGAGGACGAGAGGGCCAAGTGTACGGAAAACAAAAAAAAAAAAAAAGCGAGAAGAAAAAGGCAACGGAAGAGGACTTTGTGGGGACTTGAGGAGGCTGTTTATATAGACGGAAAGAGACTGTGCGGGTGTGGTGGTCATGGACTCTTTCTTTTGACTCACACGTGTCAAGACTAAAGGTCTCTTGCACTTCCTCCACTCCACTACTAACTTCAGATTATTTACTGATCATTAAAATTAGATTATTGTAAAGATTTATAAACTTGATTAATTGGAGTTTAATGTATAATATAGTGCACACGTACGCATGTTAATTCAGAATCCGAGTAGAATGTATTTTTTTTTTATATCTAAGTTGTCGATTCAATCATTGGTTTCATATTTTTAAAAAGATGGCACACACTTGGTGGTACTCAACATGTGAAACATGATTCGGAACTTTCCTTTGAGTCCACCATTCTCAGTAGCAAGTTCATTGATTATTTTCTTTTCTCTACTAGTTCTTATAAATTAAAAGAAAAAAAATATATATATGTCTAAACTAAATAAATAAATTTAGACAATCAAAAGGAAAGTTTATGCCAAGGGTATGATATATTCAACCACTTCAAATCTATGTATGGATGTAGGCATGTAGCATTTGCAGCTTTTCAAGTTTATCTTCTTCTTTCTTGAATTTTAACATTTAAACTCCAATTTTTATTTCATGTTCAATTTATTCAAGAAATATTGAACCTGTTATATTTATGATACTTTGTATTTACAGTTACAAAAAGATATATTTTTACGTTTAAAATTTTGTATTTATTTATTAAAAGTTTTATATTGAAAAATCCGCAAATTAACTTAAAATGTGATTCTTTTAACTTTTTCTAATCTTTTTTAAAAAATAAGATACGTTATATTTTGTTTTTATTATAAAAATTATGAAACCAGTCACGTTTTCGGTCACTGTTCATTAAAACATATATTTTATATATTGTGCGTTTAATTCTTTGTTAATTTATGAATCATATAAGAACTAAATTAGTCACTATTACTCAGCGTGGGAATATTATCCGAACCGAACCGAACCGAGATTTTTGGTTTTCGGTTCGGTTTCGGTTAAGAGAAGAAAACTAATCGGAAGAAATTATAATATGTATTCGGTTATCGGTTTTATCGGTTCGGTTCACTCTAATCGATCGGTTACTCGAATTTAACCGAATTACCTGTATTACCCGAAATTACCCGACATTAACTGAGCCGAATTAACCAAATTATCCAAACTACCCGAAAATAATCGAAATTACCCGAATTTACCCAAAAATAACCGAGATTTTTGACTCGATTCAACTTAAATAACCAAACTAACCAAAAAATTAAAAACTTCGGTTAATTTCGGTAACCAAAAATAATAACCGAAAAACCCGATACCCGAACCGACGCGACCCGTTATTTAATTCGGGTATTTTCGGTAACACTTCTCTGATTCCGAACTACCCGACTATCTGAATTACCCGACCCGAAGTATCCGATCCGACCCGAATTTGCAGGCCTATTAAGAACAAAAGGTTTGCTTAAAAAAGCAAAAAAAAAAATCAACCTTTTTCCATATTCCACTATCAGTTAAAAAAAAAAATATATCAACAAAAAGTTGAATAAAATGACTATGACAAAAATATATATACTAAGTAGATGAATAATAAATTTTAGCAAAAAAACTTATACACATTTGATGAATAACATAAGGTTGAAAATGGAACATAACACATTCCTCCCCATTTTATATATGCATTGGACGAAGATGTCCACATATTCAACATCATCATAAGTGATTAACTTCTACTGACTGAGAAAATCTAATTTATTTAACCTAACTAATAGTTAATCTTTTTTTTTTTTTTAATATATAAACAACTCATGAGAGAAACATGAGATTTTGAAGACGTCTTCGTATTTCTATTGGTTGCGAGTTGACTATTAAACAATGAGACAATGACTTTGAGGAGTACATATGACTATTGGGCCGATAATGGGCTGATAATGGACTGAACACCTTAAAATGTAGATTTCAAATAAAAGCAACGATTTGATAGATCATGAGACGACCACCAAACCCCAAAAAGATTTGACAGAAAACAGAAAAATGTTCAACATATAGCAAAAAGCATCTCCTTCTTCCTCCTCCTTACCAAAATCTTGACGGTCTACCGGGAAAAATGGCTGCTAATTTCTGGAATTCGTCGCACTAGTAATCATTCTTTTCAACTTACACATCAAAATTCACTTATTCTTTTCCTTCTACGCACATCAAAGTAATGGATTTTTTTTCTTTGGTTTGGTTGGACAAAGCAGTAAACAGCTTTTGGATCCAGAAGAAGTCGATGTAGTTCACGATCTTGATAAAGAACGTGGTATCTCAATTGATGATTTCAAGCTCATCAAGTTCCATATGTCTAATCGTACGAAAGCTTCTTCCTTTTCTCGCAAATTTGTTTGTCTCTGTTGCAACTGGTTTGAATATCTTTTTATAGATTGATCAAAGTAAGTGTTGAGTTTATATATGACTCTTGGTTTTTTTTTTTTTTTTTTTTCTTATTTGTTGTTTCAGATATAATGAAACTGGCTCAGCACATTAAAGTGAGGCAAAGGTTAGTATTTTTTTTTTTTGCAATTTGGGGATCCAGTTTTTGCTAAATCTGAGATTCTACTGCTGCATTTTTTTTTCATTACTTTGTTTTCGTTCTGTGGAAACAGTTAGCTCTATATCTGTAGTAACCTGGAATTTAATGTGAATCTTTGTCCTCTATTTTGATACTTATGTAGGGTTGTGGCTACTGCAATTACGTATATGAGGCGGGTTTATATTAGGTATGGAATGTAATTTGTATATCCATGCCAATGTCTCAGTATGTCTCGTCTCGTCTCTGCCATCAAAAACCATAAGGTGTGCAACCGAAAGTTCAAAGTTCTCAGTTTTAGCCACTAATATCTTCTTTTGACATTTTGCTGTCTCAGAAAGAGTATGGTAGAGTTTGAGCCTCGTCTTGTGGCTCTTACGTGCTTGTACTTGGCTTCTAAAGCTGAAGAAAGCATTGTGCAGGCCAGGAACCTTGTATTTTACATTAAAAGATTGTGTAAAATCTTCTTCTACTGTGGTTTTTTTTTTTTTTTTTAAATATGTTTTTGACTTTTCAGTGTTGAGAACCCCTTTCAATATGCGTTTTTTTGACATTTCGACTACGATTCTTATGTGTCGTTGCAGATCCTGATGAGTACAAATATGAATTAAAAGATATATTAGGAATGGAGATGAAGGTCTTAGAAGCACTAGACTATTATCTGGTTGTGTTTCACCCTTACCTGTCATTATCTAAGTATGTACGCTTCACCTCTCTTAGTTATCTGCTTTTCAGAATCCATACAATTTGCACATGTTCGTCTTATTGTCTGTAGTTGCCTTTAATGTTTTTGAGTCCATTATAACCAGTGAAGTTTTTGGACCAATTTTATTTTAGATTCCTTGGTGAGAGTTTTGTGTGCCTTGATGGTATCTAAACCTATATGTTTTTCCCCTATTATGGAATCCGAATTCATTTTAGTTAGAAAATCAACATTTCATATCAAGAAGTCATTCTTTTGATTACTCAGGTATTTGCAAGATGCTGCAATAAACGATATAAATATGAACCAGATTACATGGTAAAGTCCTTCCCTATATGCGAAATTTTGCTTATTTCTTAGATCTCTGACCTGAGTAAAAAAAGCATTCAAAAAACTGATTTTGTTTTCGTGTTTCAGGGGAATTGTTAACGATACATATAAGATGGACCTCATTCTTGTACACCCTCCTTACCGCATAGCGCTAGCTTGCATATACATAGCAAGTGTCCACAGAGAGAAAGACATCACTGCATGGTTTGAAGATCTTCATGAGGACATGAACTTGGTCAGTCATTTTTTTTTACCAACATTTTGCATGGTTTGCTGTTTTCTTTACTGAAATTTAAAGCTTTCCACGGGGGCAATTTGAGTTGCAGGTGAAGAACATTGCCATGGAGATTCTAGACTTTTATGAAAACTACAGAACGATCACCGAGGAAAAAGTGAATTCTGCATTCAGCAAATTGGCTTTGAAACCGTAGCAACCGAGGGAATCGCCTCCATCTCCAACATTTTATCTCACAGAAAAAGAAAAAAAAAAAGATTATAGACTTTCACAAATGCCCATCTTAGCTTTGTGGCAAAACATGTAACATTGTTGTTAATTTGGTTACCAAACCGATTAATCATAAAGTAAACATTATTGTTAGTTGATCATTAAAATTGGTTTGTTTCTCTATTTTTATATTTTGTGTGTTCCTAATCTAAACCTAAACCTAAAGCTCTCTTATTGATGATGAGATGAAAAAAAAGATATATAAAATTGAGTAAATTAGTTTAATTATAGGGAAATTAGCATCCACACCCACTTTGGTGGAGACTTCTTTCATCCACACCCATTTTCCTTACTCTCTATACTTTCTCAAGTTTGGTGCTTATGTGTCCATGTTCTTTTTACAATTTTGTCCTCAATAAGAGAAAAGGTAAGTTGTAAGTTAAATTAAACACAACAATTTTTTTTGTCATTTTCCTTTTTTGTTTTCTTCTCTACTTTATTTTTTGGTTTTCTATCTCTTTTTATTCTTTTCTTTGTTGAAACAGTTTAATTAGCTATTATAAAAAATTATATGTTTATTTATATACAATCTATTATAATTATATTTTACTACAATTTAAGATGTATATTGTTATATTTTTTTTTTGAATTAGTTTATTATATATTATCCATTTTTAGTTGAACATTTGTTCACTAATAAGTGGATGACCAATTATAGTAAATTTTGTTTAATGTAACTGATCATCTACTTATTAGTGAACAAATGTTTAACTTTTTAGTTGAACTGTTATATATTTAGTTGAACTTTCTTTTGATGATATAAGTTTTTTCCATTACAAAATGTAGAAATACTTGAACAATACCACTTAATGAATTTTATTATTGTTTGCATTAAAAAATTTTGTTTTTATTTTTATGATTAACATACAAGCATATCCACCAAACTATGACCATATGGATATATATGATCAAGGTGTTCAAGTTAAAAGGAAATTATTAGGCTATGGTTTTGGAGGTGCAACACCTTGATCATATATATCTATGTGGTCATGGTTTAGTGGATATGTTTGGATGTTCATAAAAAAATAAAAACAAAAATGTTTTGGGCTATGGACTTGGGGCTGCAACACCTTGATCATATATATCCATTTGGTCATGGTTTGGTGGATATGTTTGGATGTTCATAAAAAAATAAAAACAAAAGTGTTTTGATGCAAACTAGAGTAAAATTCATTAAAAGGGTTTTGTTAAAGTACTTTTTACATTTTGTAATGGATAAAACTTATTTCATCAAAAAATTTCAACTAAAAATGTGACAATTCAATTTAATGTAACTGGTCATCCACTTATTATTGAACAAATGTTTAACTAAAAATGGACAGTGTATAATATACTAATTTTAAAAAAATATATAGCAATATACATCTTAGAAAAAATATAATTACAATATATTGTATAAAATGAACAGATAATATTTTGATATTATCTAACTGAAATGTTACAACAAAGAAAATAATAAAAAGTAGAAATAGAAACCAAATAATAAAATAGAGGAAAACAAAAAAAATAATGAAAAAAAAATATATATATATATATATATATACACTTTAGAGAGAAAGTTGATATGTGTTTGGTTTGGTGTAGGAGTAATATGTAATTTTAAAAGAGAAAAGTATAGTAGTAGTAGAAAGTGAGTGTGGGTGTTATTTGAATTTGAGAAAATAGGTGTAGATGCAATTTTCTATTAACTATATTAATGTTTTACCGTTTTTGCTATTTTTTTAACTGTATTTTCTTTTTAGTAACAAAGACACAATTTTTTGTTTTTGTTTTTTTTATGAATAAAAATAAAATTGGGATAATACTTTTAGAGTAGTTTTTTCCGTATGCTCTCTCAATATCCACAGCATAAAAATAAAAAACTTAGTATTTTTGAAGTTGAAGGATCGAAGAAGCTCTATGGCTTCCAATTTCTGGACTTCGACGCATTAGTAAGTTTTCAATCTTAATATCACAGATCGTTGTTTTGATTCGATTTTTATGTGTTCCTGATTTGATTCGTGTTCTGGGTCTTTTTTATTCGTACAGCAAAGAGCTAAAGGACCCAGAAGAGATTAATGTTGTTCATCCCATTGATGCTCAGAGAGGAATCTCTGTTGAAGATTTCAGACTCATCAAGCTTCATATGTCTACTTGTATGTTATTTTTTAATCATCTCTATGTGTTGGAATTTTGTGGTTTCATTGGATCATCAATTAATTAAACATTAAGGGTCTTTCTTGTTGTTCGTTTTCAGATATATCGAGACTGGCACAACACATTAAGATTAGGCAAAGGTGAAGTCTTTTCGTTGTTAGTCTTACAAAGAGATTAATGAAATGTGCTACCACCCTTTGAACGATGCTGACTGATTTAGCACTTATGATTCAGAGTTGTTGCAACTGCAGTAACTTATATGCGTCGTGTCTACACAAGGTAAGTATGGCTTGTTCTAGTTTCTGATGATTTGATGACATGAGGTTTGATCATTGATTTGATGGTGTACTGCTTTTTCTTGACAGAAAGAGTTTGACGGAATATGAGCCTCGGCTTGTCGCACCTTCCTGTTTGTATTTGGCTTGCAAAGCAGAAGAGAGTGTGGTGCATGCCAAGATTCTTGTCTTCTACATTAAAAAATTATGTAATTTTCTGCTTCAAGCTTGTTTGGTTAGAAAATTTGTTTGAGCTTTTCATGAGATTGGATGCTTCACTCTCTGCAGATGCTGATGAAAAGTTCAGATATGAGATTAAAGATATCCTGGAAATGGAGATGAAGATCTTGGAAGCATTGAACTTCTATCTTGTTGTATTCCACCCGTACCGATCTCTGCCTGAGTAAAGAGTCTTTTGCGTATCTTTGCTTTGGATCTTTTATGTGTCCACATCAAAATATTTTTTTTGCAATGCATTTCCTTTTGATTATTCTTCTTGCTTTACTTACAGGTTCTTGCAGGATTCTGGAATCAATGACACAAGTATGACCCATTTAACTTGGTATGTATCAAAAACTTTTGTCCTTTATTAAGCTTAGGGATGAAGTTTTGTTGAAATCAAGAAGTCACTTGTATATAAGTTACAAACATGTTTTTATTTGCATGCGAAAAAAGTAAATGCTCTCTTGACTGCTTTTAGTTTTCTTTGGAAACTATAGGGGTCTTGTCAACGACACTTACAGAATGGACCTCATCCTTACACATCCGCCTTTTCTCATCACACTCGCTTGCATTTACATTGCTTCTGTACACAAAGAGAAAGACATAAGGACATGGTTTGAAGAGCTTTCCGTCGACATGAACATTGTAAGTCTTATGTTTATGCCTTTACGTCATAAACGTTGTTATTGTCCTTTTAACTTTCTGTGAAGATATTAGCTCTGATTGTTACTAGAATGCATATGGTCCCTTTTTTAATTATTCATCGGTGTGTTGTGAACATATTGGCAGGTGAAGAATATTGCAATGGAGATATTAGATTTCTATGAAAACCATAGACAGTTCACGGAAGAGAGAGTTAACGCAGCCTTCAACAAACTCGCTACAAACCCGTAAAGTTTTAGACGACGAGGAATCTTTCTCTACTTGTCTCTGTTTTTGTTCCCCTGAGAAAATATAATGTTTTGCCAGACATTTTGGAAATGAGATGATTCGGTTTATAGTACATCAGTTTTGCTCTTCTTCTGTAAAAATATAACTCAGCCTATAACTGTTTTAAGAATATCTTAAAAAGAAGTTGAAGGTATTTTTCAAAACCCAACCTAATTTAATGATGCAAATATAAAGCTTTCAAAAGCTAACCGCGAAAATCACTAACGAGAGAACAGAACACAATCCTTTTTTCTTACGGAGCTTTGCCTTTATAAGCAGGCTTGTGATACTTGAAGAAGAGCATCCGACACTAGCCTTTTTTATAGCTCAGTGACCTCTGTGTATTGACTCCCTATGGGCTATGGATGTCTACCATGTGACCATAGAAATAAAAAAGTTTGAGCATTTTGGCGAATGCCCAAGACTTGTCATCCTCGTTAAACAAATGGACCACACTGTTCCAATCATGAACACCAGCAGCATCCAAACTTCTGCCCGTCTCTCAAGAGCTTCCTTCACATCCCTTTTTATAAGAGCTTCTCCAACTGCTGATCTGGATATCTTGGCCTCTTTCATTTCCTTGAACTCAGTGAGAACTCTCCATGAGTATGATTCTGAATCACTTGAGAGTGTATGTTTTTTATAAAGCTTTCTAATTGAATCCCTGCCTTTTGAGCATCTCTAAGAGGAGTGATGACACTTCTCTAGCTCGGGTTTCATGTTCTATGTGACTATCAGACTATGTCTTGATGCACGACTTAGGTAGTTGTATTCATTCTTTTTTTAACGTTTGGGGGTAGCTACGACTTCTGTTAAAACAATGAACAATTGATTTTGGTTCGGTTTTCATGGGTTTGAAATTAAAATTGATTTCGGTTCGGTTTACGTTGGGAATTAATTAATAAGGAGGAAAAAAAAACATTAAAGAATCACACGCGGTAGGCCTCAGACTCAAAATTGAGATCCGGCCGGATGCGGATCTGGATTCGGATAGTGCAAAATTTATGGGCCGGATGTCAGATTTGCCGGATCTGAGGCTGTGCTCAAAATTTATTAACCAATTCTTCAACGCTCTGCTCCACCCCGACATGATCGCTTTCAGAACTGTTAGGAAACGTTTGCCGGATTTCCCTTTGATCCCTTTGTCTGTTCTGAAAAGAAAGAGAACGAATACCATGATCAATGGTTTGTTGTATCCCAAAACTCTGCATTTCCACAATCACTTCAGAGATCCTTTTAGTGATGCCTTTGATATCTGAAGCAAATTTGTGGCGATTCATCAAAGCAAACAAGTCTTCTCGCTTGCTTCTTGATCCCTTTTTATTTTTCTCTAAGTCTGTTCAAAAGAAAGGATTCAATTATATCCTCAGCATCATAAACAATGTCTTTGACATCTTCTAAGAAGTTTTTCACCCTTTCACTTGCATGTTTCTTGACATCTACATCATTCAACAACGATTGTAACCTTCTCAGCTGCAGCTTTAGTCCATCAACCTTCCTCATCAATTCCCTACAATCGCTCAGATTCTCGACTCAGGAGGTCCCAAAGTTTCTCAACTCCAAATGACACAACCCCTCCAACCATAAAACACTCCTCCACAATCACCTACCACAAAACAAGCAAGAAGGCCAAGAAAAAAAATGATCTAAATTCTCAGAAAGCGATCAATTTTGTCAAAACAAGTTGACTCCAAATTAACCTTGTTCAGCCTACCAATCTATTGGCTGAGAGTTTCCCACAGTAATATATCTTGTGATTAAGGGTCCCATATGATTAATAAATTGATCAAATAAGATCTCTCTCTCTCTCTATATATATATATATATATATATAGGGTAGAATATTAAATTAGATGCTGCACATGAAGAACTAGTATCACAACTTACCTACCAAATTGAAGAAGCTGCTGCTTGGTTTTCATGAATGTTAAGCTTCTTCGTGAGCTTAGAAAGGAGAGATGATTTTTTTCTGGTTATTTTTTCATGTTCTTCAACCGATGACTCAGTCGTATCATTGACCTATTGGATTCTCCAGCTCATTCACACTGATGCTTGAACTCCGCAAACATATCACATATGACATATATAGGTTGTTATCTTCAGAGGCAAAATTTTCAAGAGGGGCTACACAAAACATTACACAGTTGACACTATTAAGAGGATTGTAATTATAAGTCAGAGTTAAAATAGTAAAACCTAGTGCTTGTAAAAGAAAATGTAACTTGAACCGAGCATATTTATTTACTGTATTAAATCATTCCAGAGTGAAAAAAATACCCATACACCTTACTTATTCTACGTCCTCGATATTGCTTGAATATCCCGGGGATAACAAAATCACGAAAACTGTCCAATATGTGTAAGCAGAGCAAAACGGCCACAGATTGATTGGTTAATAAGCAATATTTCATCATAGTACATGACTACATAACCAGACGCACAAATACAAAGCGATTTTAGATTACCGTTTTAACCGGAAGAGATAGCTTTTGAGAGAGGAAATAGCAATATAACTTTTCTCTCCCATTTTAGTACTAAAACCAATCTATCTTTAGGCAAATATGCTTCTGTGTGAGAAATTGAAATTCGATCATTGTACTAAGACATGAAAACAAATTGAAGTTGGCAAAACTATATGCCTAAACAGGAATTAAACTTGCTTACAAGGTTTTGAATTACAAAGATATCTACGTGACCAAGACTAAAAAGGGAAAAATGCAAAAAAAAATTCTGAAGTTATTTTTATTTGAACGTTTAATACCTAATTGTTTAATATCTCCGGCAGAGACGATTCTTATCTTCTCTATTCCGTCGCTTCTATGACTACTTCGACTCTCAACATCGTCTCTCCTCCATCCATTCATACAAAGTTACCTCCGTCGACAGAGTCAGATTTCTCTCTTCGTATTCTCGATTCTGTCGACTTCACTCGTCGGCGTTCTGGTTCATCAACGTTGGTCTTCCAATCACTAGGTACTTTACATTCCGTTAGATTGATGCTTCTGGACAATGTCTTTGGTTTTTCTTTACTGATTTTGTTCTTTGTTTGTAGGATGAAGATTTGTTGACTTGTTGTGCGTGCGGCTGAGACGGATACATATAAAGGTTTGATTTTTATTTTTTTGAATTATGATTTTTTGCATTGATTTTTAAAATTGAATTTGTCACCAGCAGGTAGTGGTTCGAGCATTAACCAGCTTCTCGGTAGGAAAAGAGCATCTCAAGAAAAAGTAAATTTCTTCTTCTTCTCGCCACTTTTTAAAATTTGGGTTTTGAAATTGATGTTATTGATAATTAATTTATCATATTGTGCATAATGATGTGTAATTTGGCATAGTTTAGGTCTTTTCTTATTAACGTTTAGCTACCAAATATGTCAAAAAGAGGAGGAGTAACGAGGATATTAGAGAGAGGAGGAAGAAGAGAGAAAGAAAATAATTGGGGTTAATTCCCAGTTTTACATGGTTAATAGAAAACTAAAAAATTTTATATTAAAAATTAATAATTAATTAAATAACAGGGATAAAATTAGAATTTTGATTTTGTTGAAAAATCATAGGTATGAAAATAACAATACTAAAATCTTCAATGGATGTGGTTTTTCAAATGTTTTTTGGTTTTAGATTTTTCAAAAATCCATTTTTTAATCATTCAAAATTTTATGAAAAATGGTTTCCGTAGAAAATAGGAAATCCAGATTCTTGAAAATTTTACTAATTTCTTAACAAAATCTAAAAACCCACTTCAACGAGTTTTTGAGATTTCCACTACGAAACATTTTTTTTTCTAATTTTTTGTTTTTTTTTAAAAAATTTATTTTGCAAAATCTAAAAACAAAAATCTGAAAACAAAAATCTATAATCTAAAAACTACCTAAAATCTCTCAAACATTCATGACCATCTTTTGGGTTTTAAATGATACATTTTTATTGTTTGGTGTATTTATTCTAATCCAAAACAATTGGGTATTAAACGTCTAAATAAAAATAACTTTATTTATTGGGCAATTGACAAAAATAGCACCATTTTAAGTTTTTTTTCCACAATTAGCACATGTTTCAAATGTTCCAAAACTAGCACATGAAAAATAACACTAAAATTATTAATTAAATATTAAGGAAAAATCTCCATCTTTATCTCTGCAATAATGAGATTTTATTTTTATCGGCGTTGGAGAAACCTCTACGATTTCATTTTCACCGGCGTCGTCTTCTCCAACTAGCGAGCTCATGTCTCGATTCCTCCAGAACCAGGTCCCAATCACAGATTTCTCGCCAGTCGATGTTCATCGCTGATCTATCGTCGTTGTGTTCTTGCCGCCCTGTTCGCAGCCGTGTTCTCATCACCGATATATCTTCCCCGATCTCGCTTGGAGTTTCGATGACGTGTTCTGATAGAGTTTGCCTAGTGAAGCATAGGACCGAGATGTTATCGATTTCAGATTTTTGGGGTGTTGGTGACGGAAAGACCTTGAACACCATCACACTCATTTCGGTGACTGATCGAATGAACTCCAACATCAATGATGGAACGCTTTTGCTTGTGCCTTGTGGTGTGTATTTGACTTAGAGATTCAATCTTACGAGTCATATCTCTCTATACGTCGCCGATAGAGCGGTTATCAAAGCCCTTCAAGTGAGTGATTGATTCTGCTAGAATGAACCTTTTATGAAGAACTTAATTCAACAATTATGTTTCAAATTGTTTAGTTTGTTTGTTCTCTAATGATGGTTGATTTTTGAAACTGTGATTGTATTTGGAGATTTAGGTATAAGTGTGTATCATTGTAAAAATGCATTAACGTTCTTAGGTAGTTGGTTTGATCTTGTTGTGTTATTTTGTGTGTGTGTGTATTGATTCAGTTTATAACTTTCTCTTGATGGATAAATTGTATTTCTGTAACTTTTTCAGGATAGCTCCAACGCTCTGTTTCGTCTTTGGAAAGTCTGTAGGCTTGAAGACAATAATGTAATCCTTTTAGCTTATTGTTATGTACTATTTCTTAAGTTCAAACCATTGAATTTGTTTGAAGTGCTCTAGACAATGATCTTTACTCTATGTATCCTTCTTGTTTAAGTTCTCTGTTTTTTAAAATCCCTTATCCTGTTCTTACAGCTTGAAAATCAGCACCCAACATCCAACAGTCCTTGAAAATTCAGGAAGGTTCACACAAAATTCATGAAAGATTCTTTTAAGTTCAGGATGACTTTCATAAAAAATTTGGATTTCAGGATGAACTTAAGGATGGATAATCATATAACACTACAAATTTCTTTCCTTCATGTTTTTTTTCATCTTTGTTGTATGTTGGTGTTTAGTTTGCTACTAGTTTTAGGACTGAGTAAAAATCTTCATGATTCTCTTATTTTTTGAAGAAAAGATAGTTTAGATGCTGTATCATATTGATCAGATAGATGAGTTACTAGTAAAGCACCACAAGGATATTGTTTCTAGAGATTTTTGCTAACACAACAAGTAAATAAAATTGAAAGAGGAGATGATGAAGCAATGCAACCACATATACTAATACTATATTTTAAATTTATTTAATAAAATTATTATTCATAGATGCTTCTTTACTCAATACAAACTTTTGTTGATAGCTCGTAGAATCCTCTCTCATGTTTTTGCAACTTGAAAAACCATCACCTAACACTTGTTGAAAATTCAGGAAGGAATCCACAAAATTAAGGAAAGCTTCCTTAAATTTCAAGATGACCTTCATGAAAAATTTGGAATTCATGATGAACTTAAGGATGAACTTCATAAAAAAGTCTGAATATTGGTAGACACCCAAATATGAAAAAATGATATCATTTATCCTCACTATTGGAGTAATCTTCCACATATAGAGGCAAAACACCAAAAAGAGGTTTAGAATTATATTTATTTAAATTCAGGAAGGATTCTATAATATTTAGGAAGAAAAGCTTAAGCTTTAAGATAGCCTTAATAATATATTTAGAAAGATACAAAATCAAATTATTACTCACATATATCTATATATATATATATATATATAATACCATGATAAAATCAAATATCCCTACAAAATAGAATAATTTGTGATACATTGCAAAACAATAATTAAAATATTCAAAAACACATTTCTTTAGATTTAGGAAGGATTTCATAATGTTAGGAAACATCTTTAAGGTTTAGGAACGTTTTCCTAAATATTCAGAAATCCCAAAAATAGTGATGACTATAACCAAAAGATTCTCCCCACTCTCTATACCTCATCACCACTACTACCCTACTCCATAACCGACAAACTACAAGTCAAAGATTACGAAATCAACGACGGTGAAGAAATTTCTTACTATTTACCAACTCGTTTGTTCTCAATGTCATCATATCAAACACTTGTTATACAACACTTTTGGTGTTGACACTTGCGGACTTCACACAACACACAGCCAAAATTTTGTGATTCATCAAAGGTTTAACTCAAAACTTCAGTTACAGCCAGAGGTTGTGAAACCCAAGTATCTCCATGTTTGATTCATTTTCTTCAATTGAACAAGATACAAAACAAGAAGCATTCTTCTCTTCTCATTTTTGACCCAGTTGAGAAGATCATCATGACTAGTAGTTGTACTCATGTGAGCTACTTTACCATAATCACCCACTCCTAAACAGCTTACACTTCTTCTTAAAAAAATCATAAGGATGCTTAAAACTCTCCCACATAATCCCACCATTGTTTCTATCATCTTGTAGTATAAGTTTCCCAGAATTCATTATCTGAACTTAAGTAGCAATTCGGTTGGTGATGAAACAATTAGTTGTATTCATAAGTCATGATACTATAAAGAACAATACTTGGGTTCACCCCTAGGGGTGAACCTCTCCATTCACCCCCTTATAAAATAAGGAAATAAAATAGAGAAATACCCTAAAATAGCACTAAATCAAGTTTTATGGACAATTGTAGCACACACTTCATAAATTTCCAAAAATAGCATTATTTAACACATTAAAGTATTTAAAATTAATTTTTAGAATTTGTTTTTTTATGTTTGGGTTCTCAATTTCACATTTAGGGTATTGTTTTGAGAGGTAGGGTTTAGTATTTTGAATTTAGGATTTAATTTTATAAGATTAATTAGTGCTATTTTTGGAATTTTAGAGATGTTGTGCTAAATTTGGAACAAAAACTTATGTTGGTGCTATTTTTGAGAATCTCCCAATAAAATATGTATAATTATAAAATTAAAAACTTAAACCGCTCTTTAATAAATCCAAACCAACATATATTAAATCTAAATCCTAACCATCTTATTTGTGAACCCAAACCGACATATAATTTCGTTCTAATTGTGAAATCTAAACCCTAACCATCTCATTTGTGAATCCAAACCGACATATAATTTCGTTCTAATTGTGAAATCTAAACCCTAACATCTTATTTGTGAATCCAAACCGACATATAATTTCGTTCTAATCGTGAAATCTAAACCCTAACCATCTCATTTGTGAATCCAAACCGACATATAATTTCGTTCTACTTTTAAAAATCTAAACCAAGCCAATATTTAACTTTCCTTAATTAAAAGTATACAGAATTTGTTTCCTTAATTTGGTTTGCTTTTTAATTTAATTTTGATTTATTTTTTAAATAAAATATTAGATAGAAGATTTTGATTGGATGAGAGAAGAGGGGGTGAATGGAAAGGTTCACCCCTAGGGGTGAACCTAAGTATTTTTCTACTATAAATTCACCTAATTTTTCAATTAAACGCCATCAAAATCACAATTTCGTCGAGAATCTCAAAATCTGAGATTGATTGGAATTGATATACACGAAGAAGAACAAGCTTCGCCGGAAGCTTTGCAAGCTTCGTCGGAAGCCTCTATTCCAGTTCAAATGGATCGGACGATAGAACTTGAAGAACTTCGCCATAGATTAAAAGCTTCTCAAATCACCTGTAATTGCTGCACTTTGTTGTTCTTTTGAAGATGATATGTAGCGTTGACGAGAATTGGGAGATTATCCAAAATATTATTATTAATTTTGTTCTTGTATATTATAATTCTATTAATTTAATAATGCTACTTTTGGAATATTTCAGTGTGTACTAGTTTTGTAAGAAAAACTTAGATGTGTGCTATTTGAAGGTATTTCTCCTATTTTTAGCATTTTCTCAAACTAAAAATAAGAAGTGTATTAATCTATATATATAAAGTTTACTTTACTCACTCCTGGTGCTGCCACATCAGCCACTCTATAAGTTTAATAAGCCCAATTTTTTGATACAACCCACTAAGCAATTGATATTTCTTTAAAAGCCCAGTTTCATATTTTTATAAAAGTTCAATCCATTAGTAATACATGTTTTATATGCTGTAAAAATAAAACTCTTCTCCAGTAAGCTCCACTCCATCGACCGCCGGTGTGCAACCTGAAGCGTCCCTTCTCTTCTTAATTCTTTCGTCTCGGAACACCTAAAGGATATCTTTCAAATTAATTTTTTAGCTTAAGAAAAAAAAGTAAAATTCACACTAATGTTATCATCCTCTAAAAATTTCCAAAATTCAAAATAAAAGTATTTGTTTTCCTCCTTCATAAACATTACCTACGCCTTCAAAAGAATTTAAACAAGAAAACGAGAGAACATAACTGAAAGTATAGCAAGAATACAAACGATTGGGCAAAAACAAATATCCACCATTTACCATGACAAGAAAAATAGAACATACAAGATCAACATATATTAAAGAAACTTCCCACAAACTGAAACAACCCGACCATTTTTTTTTTTTAACAAACTAACCCACACACACTAACCAACCAATAATAAACCAACATCCAATAACATGCACAACGGAAACATATCAATAATACAAAACCAATACAATAACATTTCTAACCATTCTATCCAGCAACCTAACATAACACTAACCAAGGTTCCAACAACATATCCAATAAATCCAATATCACACAAACGAGACCCTAGATCATCCTCCTCCTCATCGCCAGGATTCCACGATCACACTTTGCCTTTTACCTGCACACCACAAACAACAATTGAGATGCGTAAGTATTATCATAAATACTTAGTGAGGCCGTCCTCCCATCTACTAGGTTATACACACAAGCATATGAGACCCTCATGTTTAAGCAAGCAACAAAACACAAGCAATACATCAAACCAGGAAAACAAGTCTCGATTGAGACTGGTGTCGACCGATGCCACTAGAGTGTCGACCGATGCCTCACAAACAATGGTGTCGACCGATGCCACTAGAGTGTCGACCGATGCCTCACAAACAATGGTGTCGACCGATACCACTAGAGTGTCGACCGATGCCTCACAAACAATGGTGTCGACCGATGCCACTAGAGTGTCGACCGATGCCTCACAAACTGGTGTCGACCGATGCTCCTAGGGTGTCGATCGATGCCTCTTTTGCAGACACGATCTGCGCGAACACGAACGTCGAACTCTCCTTCCAAATCATCTCGAATCCGTCTCAAACTCACCCAATTACCTCAGAAACCTCTGGGGATCACGAAAACAACGAACCCAAGCAACAAAACAACACAAACAACAAAGAAAACACCCAAACAAAAGAAATCTCATGCTTAGATCAACCATGGTTGGACTGAGAAACGATGGAATCAACACCTCCAGAAGCTTCTCCTTTGTTCCCAGCAACATATATCACTTCTACAACCTTAGATTTCTCCCAAATCACCAAAAACAAGCCCAGAAAAATCACAGAAACGTTTTCTCTCCTTTCTTTTTTTTTTTTTCTCATTTAACGGCAACCAAAAGAGACTTCCCAAAACCCTTAATTCGACTTAGACACAAATAAATAGGATTAGGGATTTTAATTGAACCAACCGGACCAAACAGCAACTAAAACAAACCCGACCAAACCGTGTCGATCGATGCACCAGGTGTGTCGATCGATGCACCAAGTGTGTCGATCGACACCCACACCAAAACCACAAAAATTGGTTCGCGGGTGTTACACAAACAATCTCAAAAACAGGTCTAAAAGTATTATGACCACAAGGAGATAGACATATGCAAAAAGGTATTTAGGTTCAGGGGCACCTAGATCATAAAAAATGTCAGCTTCGAAAAACATGACTACATAAAAACCAAAAGAAAAAACAACTAAAAAAAAAAAAAAGACAAGCACTTAGAGAGGATCAAAGAAACACAACTAAAATTCAATTTAACATTAGTCGCCAGAAATTGACAAAACCATCACCAAACAGAAGAAAATATACGAGATACATACACAGTTAGTTAAGAGAAAAGATGCTGAAATTCGAAATCTAGATTTGTTCACATTAGACTTAAATTGAATGACTTACTAAACCGGCCACAAAAATATACACCCCAATTTTTTTTTTTTAAAAACATCATAGAAGCAAAAAATAAATTTTACAACACACAATTTACATCTAATCGAAAACCACACTCTGTGTCCAACCGAAACAAAACTTAAAACTAAGATCTCAAAGACAATGGATAAATTAAACAGGAAATGAAAGGAAGAAAACAATTAAAAAAAACAGATTTGCACACCAATTAACACTTAACTGGAACGAAACATTACGGGAGAACCAATTATCCCCTACAGATGCGAAGCAAAGAGAAAAACACCCAAATACACCAAAAAATGTGTACATCGATGAAAAAGATGAATGAAGAAGGATAACAAGCATCAAAGAAACAGTTTCAAAACACTTACTATCCTATAGATCGCCAAAATGACTTCTCTGCTATCCGTTCACGAGACATCACATTTTCAAAGGGAACAAAGCAATACCAACCTCCATGACATACCACTAAAAACCCAATGGACCAACACAATTTTAAGGCTTACAGAATATAAGGCCAAACGGCATAAACACAAAAAAAAATGAAAAACAATGAAAACAAAATTGTAAGTAATTGAGATTTTTTAACATTTTTAATCAGAAACTACTAACTTATCACTACAAACACAAAAGTATTGACAAAAATCCACTCGCACAGGTTACTAATTAAATAATAAAATAATTAAAAAATTACCTACAACCACATATAATAATACCAAATAACAATCCAACGACAAAATGATAAATAATTTTAATTAAACTAACAACTAAAGCGGGACACAGCTATTACTATACAAACTTAACTTTTAATTCTATATTTTTTTAAAACAAAAAGATATCATGATGATTTAAATTTATTAAAATCGAAAAATTAACTACATTATACTAGAAAAATTAAATCAACAAAAGAGCAAAGGAAAACATACAAACAACATAACCAAATAAAAAGAGGAAAAATACATAACCAAATAACAAATTAACAAAACCATCAAAAAATACCTTTATCTAATTTTCGCGGGTAGCGCGGATGAAATGCTAGTAATTTAATATAGTGCGACTGAAAAGCACATGTCACCACTAAGAGAACGTAGCAACTATATTGCATTAATGAGAGAGAGATTTAGAGTTGAAATAAATAAATGTGTTTACTAAAATTTTACACATTACACAGTTGGGCATGAAGCTAGTAATAAGAAAGGTTATATAATACCAAAAATCTTCAAGGTTTCGTTAGTATCAAAGAGAAGATATTCTCGGTTTTCTCAAGAATACTCGTGTACCAAATCCTGATAAACCAACGATCGCTAGGATTGAGAAACAAAGGGTTCAGTTACTTAATATCCACAACGATTCAAAAAGAGTTTGGAATTTTTCGTTCCTAGTGATCATTGCTTTAGTCAGGATTTGGTAGTGATCATTGATGTAGTCAGGATTTGGTACAATAGTATTCCTGAGAAACCCAAGTCTATCTTCCAACTCAACGATTCTGATGAAAGCATAAAGATCTCTGGCACTAACCTTCTTCCGTGATCAATCTGATAAACACGTTTCCATGCTCAGCAACACACACAGAAGCCTACTCTTTTTTCTTTTCTCTGGAATATACAAACTTCATCTACTAATGTTGGTGTGATGCAAGCAGAGAATCAAAATTGCGTGCAGAACCAAAGGCCACACATATTCTTGTCCTTATAACACAACATGTCAAACAACGAGTCAACAACAAAATCAACCTCTCTATCGATTTACTCTACTTACATTTTCTTCATTCATTCTTTTCCCCACCCATGCAGAGCTTTGTGGGTGTTCATATTATGGACGTATAACATATTTTATCTTTGCTCATACACTTTGAGGGAGCTAGGGAGTGCTGTGTCGCTCTTCATAGATGCTGATGCTAACATAGCAAACACTTCTGCAAAGTGGCGTTGTGTGAGGGATAATTCTCCTCCTGGGTTGTGGCGTAGGAGCATCCGAGAATATAGTCACAGCTAAAATGGAATAACATAAGGTAGAGATACAATTTCCGCAGATTCTATTCTGAAAGCTTGGTTCCAGACCTGCAAGGATTCCCCAGAATCTGGAGTATCTGTTCTCGCCTTTTTTAACTTGACACCCGACTGACCAAGTAGCCATTCTTGGTCATCATCAACCTCCGGCAACAGCTCCCTTGTTGGTACATTGAGTATCTGATTGAGATACTTTAGGTCAGGATGAGGCGGCTTTATGGATGCTTCACCATTTTCTTTTACTTTCACTTTCATCGTTGCAGCCAAAGGGCTTGGTGGACAGACTTTTTGTTTTTCTCCAGATACAGCAAAACCGTTAATCCTAACTTCTTTGACTTGTGGCTTGCAAGTCGTTTCTTGCACCTTAGATGCAGGCATTGGAGGAGTTCGGGGTGCACCTAATATTCTTCCATTTTCCACAGATGGTGCAGAAGTTGAGTGCCTCTGTAACTTGTGTGGCGTGGTTCCATTCTCTGCACGAAAATTAAAGACTAATGTTAAAAAAAAAAAGAGTGAAGAACATTGTCAACGTTTCATTAGTCCAAATAACTACCACACTACCCAGAGAGCAAGAAAATGAATTATCTTTTTAAGGTAAGAAAACATACCATGATTGGATAAAACTATAAGGTGCTTTTAAGTACCAAGCCATATTATCATACTATGGTTAATATGACAACTACACTCCTCATTCACCAGACAGAGAATCGGATCAGGGAATAAACTCACCATACAAGAATCCATTTGTCTCATGATCTTTCCGTTTGCCAAGATTTCCCTCAGTAATAACGTTCTTGACGCTAGCCCGTGAAAGGTCAGGCGGTTTGCTATTTCTTATATCCAGATAGTCCATTTCCCTCTCCTCTAATCTGGGCCCTCCTATCAATTTTGGTTTCTCCTGGCGAGTTTTATTTATTGACTCTATGTTTTCCTCTTTCTTCTCTTTAATTCTGTCTTTATATTTTGCTTCATTCTTCTTTTCCCCTTCTTGATCCCTGGGTTTATCACTCTTGGTCACACTTTGCTTGCGGTGACTCTTCTCCACTGATTCTGTTTGCCTCGCCTGGTCTCTGTTCTCCATTGGTTTACTCATCATAACCTCAGTTCTTTTCTGATCTGCACCTAAGTATACTCGAGAAGTAGCATTTTTAGAACTTTTTACCGCTGCAAAATTCTTCGGGGTATCCAACCTATGGCTTATCTCCTCAACTGGGCCATTCTCAAATGCTCTTCCAGTTATTCCTAAATTTTTTGGGTTGGGATAATCAATCTTTTGTGCACTCTGACTTCCTGTTGCTTCTTCGTCATATCTGATCCTTCTTGCCAGGTCCTGTACATACTTCGACTCTCCATTGCTATTCTTCTGCACGGCATTTGTTACAAGTTTCTCTCTGTGCCCAGTGTTTGTCAGAACCTCTGCTTTCTTCTCCTCCACAGGTTTGCTTTTTTCTTTATCTTTCTCCTTGTCTTTCCGATCTTTATGTTTGTCTTTCTTCTCCTTTCTTTCCTTCTGTTTGTTTTTGCTTCTATCTTTACTCTTTTTCTCTTTACCCTCTTTCTTTTCTTTATCCTTCTTATGCTTCTTTTCCTTGTACTTGTCCTGAAATTCACATCCCATGAAGAAACATATAAGGGAGGATCACAAAAATTCATATAAACTTATAAGGCAGCAGCATATAGTTCCACTTCCACCTATAACAGACTGTACTCTATACTTGTTAAAAGCATAAAAGACAGAAAACAAAAGCATTTCAGCATAAAACTGTCATTTTCTAGAGGAGAATTACACTTGAAAGAAAAACGAAAGCCTCCAAATCCCTCAACTATTATTTACCATGCTTTGGTAAATAGGACATTCAAAACCCATATGAGCTTATATACGGCTGCGGGCCAAAAATAGTCAAAAAGATGGATATGCCTTGTTTTTCTTTTTCTTTATCTATCCTCTAGTAGGTAACTAGTCTGATCTATCTGCCGTAAACTACTACCAGTAAGTTTAAGCTCCATAACTAACTCCTAAAACTCCTCAATATTATTTCTGAGTACCATTTCCTGCAGTGTCTTAATTATGGCTATGCAATCACCTACATCAATGCAAAGCACCCTCACTACTTCCTGATCCTTAAATAGTCTAATCTTATACCGATTGTGAAAAGAGATACTAATATGGTCCTCAGGTCAAATAAGCAAACCCTTGAGAAAATAATCAATGAGATAAATAATTCTAACATCTAACACAACGAACTACATGAACAGGCAACAGCCCTTCACTTGAAAGCTTACAATTCCCCATTTAAAGTCAATCAAAGATCCATCACCCTTAATGTGTTCTATATATAGTAGGAGACAAAGGAACATTCTCGTAAATTTGGAAAAGAAAGGTACAGTTCTATAGATGACACGAGATACATCTCTAATGATTTCTCTCACATATAAGTACCAACCAATCAGCATCAGCTATACTCTCGTAAGAGATAGTCAAATTCTTCCTATCGAGCAGTTTACATGAGAATACTCAAGGTTTGATCAACAAGCAATGAGGTTACCATAATAGCAAAAGACTAAAATTCTCCAGAGTCTAGGAATCACCTACTCAAACGGTTCACCAAGAAGGTCTATAAGTCCTAAAAAACAACACAAAACATTCCACAAAACAATGAATCCAACAAACCCATTAGACTTCAGTCTCATGCAATCCTTGAGTTTCCTCTAAAAATTGGTTTGTAATTTCTAAAAATAAACAGAATGACGGGGATTCAAAGTAGAGTAAGTTCTAAGAGTTGACATATGAACCTTTACAAGAGGGTCAGCTTCGTCAGTTCTAATTTTCTTCTCATATCCTGGTGGAGGAAATGGGAAGCAGCGAGACATGGCACTTGTCCGTGGGAACTGTAAAGTAGTATACTTTAACCACTCTCCTACTTTTTTTAGCTCATTTATCCCAACACTTGAACAGATCAGAATCTATGATCCTGTACACCATTCCAGCTCAAAATTCACTTTCCGACCCGCAGTAATCAAATTCCAAGTCCACAGTTTCGAAATCTCTTAGGAAAATTACACTTCTGAAACGCTCTGATATGGGTCAAACTTGAATTGAATTCAGAGTGGTACCCTCAAGATTATATAGCCTGCCACAAAACCACATCACCAGAAATCAAGATCAGAACCACTTTACACAACTCACATTAACAAACTTTTGGAATTATGAGCATCTCACTAAAAAAAAAAGCACCTTTAAGTTCAATTAATCAAAATCTCAACTCCGTGGCAAAGCTCGAAATGAATGTGAAGAAACCCGATTGGGCAAATAATATCAACTCCCGCATAAACAGCTGCAATTTCAATTCTCACACTCCAAGAATTGAGCTTTCACTAATTAGGGTTGATTCCAAAAGACGATCCAATCAAAACCCTAAAATAAATCAAATTGAACAAAAACAAAACAAAAATGTCAAGTGAAATCACAAAACTTATGCAAAGGAACGTAAAGTCGAAGCTATGTACCAATCCTCTCCATGTGGGTTTGAAGTAAAAGAAAACCAAAAAAAAAAATCAGAAACCCCCAAAAATCAAAGCTTTTTAGTAATCTCTTCCCCGATCCAATTTCAAAACTCAAAAATCCAAACTTTATCAGTAAAAGAAAATCGAAGGATGTTGCTTCAGTTTCATATAAAAAACGTGCGATTTCGAAAAGATCTCAAGAGTGAGAAAAATATCAAATCTCTCTCTCTCTCTTCTCAATCTACATGTGTTGGCATAAGAAGTGTATATATATATATATATATATATATATACCTTCTCTTTCTGTGTAATAATATATATGTAAATGTTCTTCTATGAAAGGTTTTATTTTTGAAAAAAAAAAAATTGAAACTTTTACGGGTTAAGTTTTGATGGGTTGGCTCTTTGATGTGGGAAGAAGAAAACTCTCTCTCTCTCTTCTTTGTGTTTCTCTCTCAAAACCCCAGCCAAGGAAAGAGAAACTTTGGCCAGAGAATGGTAAATTTGTATTTATAGACCAAGAGAAAGAAGATGGATACGTGTCATTCGTATACTTTATTTCTTCACATTCTCTTTAAGTAAAGGGGCTTTTTGGACTATTTTCTTCATTGGGCTTGGCCCGATATTGACTCTGTTTGATTGATTCTTCAAAACTTCTGATTTTGTTACATATTTAGGCTTAAAATGATAACCATAATTTAGAAAAAGAATGAAGAGGAATGTGATATTCCTCTTTATTCCACAAAATTTTTACCATTTGATAGTAAGATTTTTTCCAATGCATTTCTCTAAATTGTTTCTCCCCAAAATTGATAAGGAACAAAAGGAACCAAAAACAGAATAAATATTAAAATTCATTTTTATTTTAAAATAAATAAAAAAATGTTTATTAATAATATTTTAATTTTGTTGTATAAGAATTTTCATATTTTTACAATGTATTGATAAAAAAAAATATTTTTGATATAAATTTCATGTTAAACTAATCTTAAAGCTATATTTGCAAATTATATGACTAGTAATATAAATTTAAGAGACTCATGTTTATATTGTAAATAAAAACTAAAAGTATTTTAAATTACTCCTAAAATTTTACTGTAGGTTATTATTAATTATTAATATTTAATATGACATATCTAAAAATTTATTTTAAAATCAAATGTGAAATTCATTATATATACATTGAAAGTAGTATTAGTATTATCATTGAATTTTGATTTATTTAATATTTAATATATTTTAAAATATATTTTTATTGTTTGGTTACCATTTACTATTTTGTTTTTTCTCTGCAGATTTTCTTTTCATTCCTCAAAAACTGTTTATTCTGTTCCGTATTGTTCTTTTTATTCTTTTTCCTTTTGTTCTTTTAATGGTTACCAGTAGGAGCCTTATTGTATCAATGTTTTTTTTTTTTAAAGTTCACTTCAGAGTAATAAGAATTGTGTGATTTGTGAAAGCTTTCCGTTTCATGGAAATGTTTAAAGAGTATGTGTGAAGTTGTATATACTATATAAAACGATAAATGGTGTTATGTAAGAGAGAATAAAATGGTTTTAAGTTTCAACAGAACTAATTGTCAATCAAGAGACACTCTCTAAATTATCATCATGATCAACTCTAAACCTCTATGAGCCACCGATTATTTCTTACTTCCAATGTGACATTTTCTTCTTTCAAAATATTTTCAAGTTTTCAATCTCATCATTTGCATGTGTACATATAACATTTGGATTAATATAAGTAGAAAACTTAAAAGCAAAACCGAGAAATTAAATAAAATTAGTACATTATTGTTATTTAGTTTACTTTTTAGATTATTCTAAAAAATATAACGTCTTACAGAATGTCATCGAATGTACACCGACAAACAGAATTGTCACAACTAAATACATTTTTCATTTTCTCAATACAATGATATGCACATTGTTGGCAAAAAAGAATTTTCATATCATCGGGAGAGTGTCCAACATTTTCGTCAGTTGGATCAATGTTAGAGCTTAATGGAGGAGAGGAAATAGGAAGCTTTCCTTCTGAAATAGATTGTGTCATAATATTTGATACACCTATAGCTAATTCAAAAGAAAATGAAATTACTAAGTTAATATATTATTCTCGACTATAAATCATGGTATATATATATATGTAATATTTAAATATAATAAACTTACATGATGCAATAAGAACTGCAAGAGTTAGGAAGAAAAATGTTGTCTTCATTTTCTATAGAAATTTCAATATTTTAACCCTAACAAAAACAGAAGGATTTTGTTTGCTAATCGTTCTGAGTTTTGGTTGTGATGTTTTAAAAGCAACATAGTAGCACATTTATATGTGCATTTACTTATGTTACATAGTAGTTACTAGTTAATGTACATATTTTATTATTAGTAATAGTTAAAAAAAACTATAAATTTAATTTACACTTTCTGTTTAAAAGTTTTAAATACAACATAAATACTGTCCCTATTTTCAGTAGTGAATTTATTACTTCAGGTGAAAATGAGGAAGATATATAAAATTTGGATTAGAATACAATATAGATTGATAATCTTAAATATTATAATAAAATTAATGTTCAATTTTTTCTTTATTGGGCACTTGGCATCTCAATGTATTATTATTTTCATTTTTAATTTTTTCCTATTTCATTTTTAAATTTTATATAAATGTATTTGTGTAACTGTTTTCTTCTTTCTTATTTGTGGTTTTGAATACAATAGTTAATATTAAAACATTTATGTATTGAAATCATAGTCATAATTACATAAATATGTTTGCTTACCAGTTTGATTTAGTTTATTGTTTTCTTAATTGCAAATTTGCATTAGGTAATATTATATGTTTATTTTAAGAATATAACCGTCCTCATTTTAATTACAAAATTGAATGGGAAATTAAAAAATATCACAATAAACACAATTCAGTTTAAAAAATATTTTGAGAGTGTAAAAAGTGGATACACAAGCGAATTTCAGTCTGACTAAATACTGAATTGGATTTAAAAAGACGTAGATCTTTCAAAATGATCCAAAAAGGTCAATATACTATCCTTTGAGACTAAAAATTTATTTTAAGAAAATATATATTTTATGTAGACCAAATAATATCTATATATTTCAAAATACTAATTAGTTTTGCTACCATTATACATTTCTGTCCCCCTATTATATCTGTTTTTATGTCCTTATAATTTTTTAGTTTAGCTAAGTCATTTAATATACTCGGTAACCTAACAAAAAAAAGATTCATGCAAATGCATAAATACATAACATTTGGGTTAATATAAGGGGAAATGAAAAAATAAAACCAGAAAATAAAGAGAATAGTACATTATTATTGTTTTAATTATTTTTTATATGATTCTACAAATATAATATCTTACAGAATGTCCTCGAAGGTACACCGACAAATAGAATTTTCACAACTAAATACATTTTTCATTTTCTCAACACAATGATATGCACATTGTTGGCAAAAAAGAATTTTCATGTCATCGGGAGAGTGTCCAACATGTTCGTCAGTTGGATCAATGTTAGAGCTTAATGGAGGAGAGGGAATAGGAAGCTTTTCTTCTGAAATAGATTGTGTCATAATATTTGATACACCTATAGGTAATTCAAAAGAAAATGAAATTAATAAGGTAATATATTATTCTCAGCTATAAATCATGGTATAAATATATATATATATACATACATATATGTAATATTTAAATATAATAAAATTACATGGTGCAATAAGAACTGCAATAGTTAGGAAGAAAAATGTTGTCTTCATTTTCTATAGAATTTCAATATTTTAACCCTAACAAAAACTGAAGAATTTCCTTTGCTAATCGTTTTGAGTTTTGGATGTGATGTTTTAAAAGCAAGATAGTAGCACATTTATATGTGGATTTACTTATATTACATAGTAGTTACTAGTTAATGTTTTATCAAACGTATTTTATTATAAATTATAGTTAAAGAAACTATAAAATTTAATTTACACTTTCTGTTTAAAATTTTTAGATACAACATAAATACTATATTCAGTAGTGAATTTATTACTTCAGGTGAAAATGAGGAAGATGTATAAATTTAGATTAGAATACAAAATAGATTGATAATCTTAAATCAATACAATAAAAATAGGATGTGCTTCTCTCCAATGCTGACACCTCATCTGCCCCTCAGGAATTGCCAAACCATCTGACTCTTCACACATTCCTATATGAAGGTTTTTTAGTTGAAGGAGGAGTTGACACATCAGTAAATACATGTGACCAATCAAATTATAACAATTAATACAACTCAACATTTTTGTCCAATCAGAATCATCTCTGCCATATCAGCAACTCTCTCCTCAAAGCCCTAGCCACTCTCTTTATCTTTTCACTTCACAACTGCTCTTCTTCTTAGAAAGCTAAAGCTTGAAAATGTTTTGTGAGCTTAGTTCCAAATGTAATATTCGCGAACCGGAAATCCCGGTTTGGGATGTCTATCGATCGATGCTGGTGATGCATAGGTCGATGCAAGGTCTCTTTCGAGCGGTTTGACTTAAGTTAAACGCTGCGTTATGGGTTAAGGAAAACCCTTAAGTCGAAGTTTTGTCGTCATTAGGTTTTTTGGCCGTTTATGAGACAAAAAGAAAAGGGAGAAAACTGTTCTTGAGGTTTTTGTGGGATTCTGGTGATTTGAGGTTGTTCCTGTAGAGATCTGTAGCTGAGATCGTTGTAGGAGTTTCCTAGGAGCGTTGTTTTGCTTGTTTGAGGTTCAGAAACGTCTTTGGCAAAGGTGAGTGCATGACCATGGCTTATCTAAGCTGAGATTTCTCTGATCTGCTTGTTTCTGTGTTGCTTGGCTTGTTAAAACGTTATTTGAGGCTTTGTGAAGCTTTCTTGTGGCTTGGGATCGAGTTTGATGGTTGTAGGAACGAAGATCTGGCGAGACGTTCGGGGAACTCGATGCTCGATCGGCATGTGCATCGATCGATACACTTTGTGCGTCAGCCGATGCAAGTGCGAGGATGGCGCGGTTTGACCTAGGAGCATCGGTTGTGCCATGTGGAGGCGTCGGTCGATGCAACTAGGGTTTTCCGTGAAATGTCGAGCATGCATTGGTCGATGCAATCTTGCGTCGGTCTATGCATCCCCTGTTGATGTCGGTTGATGCATTGTTGGCGTCGGACGATGCAGTCCTGGTTTGTTGTTTGATGGATAGAGTATCTCATTGCTTGTGTGTATAGCCCAGTAGATGGAAAGATTGCCTCACTGAGTGTTTATAAAATACTAATGCATCTCAGTTTGTCTTTGTGATGCAGGTAAAGGCAAAGTGTGATCGTGGAATCAAGGCAGTGAAGAGGAGGATGTTCTAGAGGCTAGATTGATTGTTGTCTAGCGATTGTTAGGGTGATAGAATTGAGTTGATAAAACATTGTAGGATGTTGGAACTTGATTATTGCATTGTTGGTTATTGGTTTATGATATTATTGGATTTATTGGTTTAATAGAATTATTTGTTATCCACTGTTGTTGATTGTTGCTAGGGTGTTAGTGGGTATGGGACCACTAGATTATTATTATTATTATTATAAAAAAACCGAGAAAGGCTGTTTCACCAAATTTAGGCGAATAAGACGAAGAATTGATAAGAGGGGGACGCTCCCAACAGATCCAGCAATGTTTGATCTAACAGAGCACCAAAGTCCACCAACGGAGCATGTGTTTAGACTCATAGATGAGATTTCAACTCTGTCGCTATCAGAAATCTTCAAATCAGAGACAAAGAGTTAGTGGTGCGAGTGAGTAAACTAAAGGTTAGAAGACTGTGTTTGAGATAAATTTGGAGTAATTTGATGATGAAGCTAAAGCATTGGTTGAGAAACTCCTACGATTTCATAAACATTGTTAATTGCAGTAACCATGTTTTTCTCTGCTTTTCATCTTACAGCCACATGATCTGATATACTCTATTTTCTTTGTGATATGAAAGAGAACTACGATTGAAGTGCCAAAACAGAAAACCGAAGACTAAGTAAATCAAAGGTGCAATTAGAAGTCCGAAACAGCGAAAAAGAAAACTCACAAAAAAAGAGTTCATACGCACAAGGTAATTAATCTCCCAGACAACTGTTTCGCTATCTTCTGATTGCTAAGATAATTCTGGTTTTGCTTTTGCCTCCAATATTAATTTTAAGGTAATGATAACAATTGGGATCATAAAGAAAGTTAATATACATTGGAATATGCGTCGGAGCGTATGAAGTTTATGAACTAATTGGGTGGACGATTGGATCACTTATTTAGCCTTATAATAATTTTCTAAAAGAAAATGATTCGGATATGTTCAGACTGGAACAAAATTGTCGAGTTAGAAATTGACTATGTTGTCTGGATAGAGAGATTAGAAAACTTCATCATGAATGAAAATCAATCACTTTCCACTTTCACGTGCCAATGATTTTGTATATTTTTCTTTTACGATTTCACACGAAAAGTTCCAATGAAAACATAACCATATATCTATATATGACTAAATTATGGTTATGTTAATACGTCTCATAGTATTTTCGTCACTATATTATGACGGAAAAAAATCATAACCAAAGTTTGTCACAATTAGTGACGAAAATGGTACGATAATATTAATAGTCACTCTTCTAAATACATTGTGACCAATATGTTGTTGCAAATTAGTTATGAACTTATAACAGATATGCAAGTCAAAGTTTGTGACACTAAAATGAGTAAACATTATTCATAAAATAATATAAATTGTTATGTTATTTACACAAAGCCCATTAAGCCAATTCTCTAACCCTAATTTAAGAAGACTTATTTAAGAGAGGGTTAGGGTTTTATTCTTTATAACTTCATGCCTCCTAAACCGAGAGAGAGAGAGAGAGAGAGAGAGAGAGAGAGAGAGAGAGAGAGAGAGAGAGAGAGAGAGAGAAACCATTTAAGAGAAAGAGAACAAGGAGTTACAGTTGAGATTAAGGAATATCTTACTTTTCCTAGGAGATGGTGGAAAAGAAGGGGTAAACGAACTCTTTTATGGACGAATTTTGGTGAGCAATTTTCCTACCCATAGATGAAAGTTTTCCCAAAGGTTTTTGTAACACCTTTTTTAGATTAAAAGTTAAACATGTTTTCTCAAACCTATTCTGTGCAGATCCGCGAAGAAACATCAGTCATCTTGTGAAATTGTTTCCCACTGCTTCAAATTGAACAAGAAGCTGATCTACCCGCCGTTGGAAAGATCTGAGTCTTACATTTCCATATGAGTTATAATATGAAAGTTATGGTAGAATATGTGCATCTGGTCGAATTTGTGATTTATTTTCTTTGTAAGAATAAAAATAGATTATAATGTATATATAGTGTTTATGATTATAAAAATTTGTATAATTATAAATTTTTAAAATAATATTGTTTTGAGATTAATTTTGTTAGTTATAATTTATCATATGCAATGAATTTTTTAGTAATAACTTGTGACCATTTGAAACTAACTTATAATGATGGGATTGGACATTATGATGGTCACAAAATATAATGATTTTTGAGTATTTGTTAAAATTCTGCGACAAATTTTTAGTTATCATTTGTAACCATTTGAGACTATAGTTTCGTAATAATAAGATACATAATTAAAATATTATTTTAAACACAAATTGTGACGATTTTAAAACGTTTTGTTAGTCTTTAATTGAGACAGTTTTGTTACTTTTTGTGTCGTAATTATTTATGACCAAATGGTTACTAATATATTCGTGCACCTCTTGTGACATTTTTGTTACAAATAAAAAGTTGTGACGATTGTATTGCAACCTTTCAAAAATCGTCACAAATTCGTAACTATAGTTATATTATGACTAAATATTACGTCTTAATAAAATTATTTTCTTGTAGTGTAAAGTCAATGTAATAAACTTTCATATTTTTTCAAGTTCTTTACGTTATCTTATGACATAAATTTATGTGGATAACCTTATATGTATTTCTCATGGCATAACAAAGATGAAGGGTTAAGGGTGTGTTGTCAAGCTCTTAAAACAAGCACTTGTATTGTAATTATATTGTTTACCGTAAACATCTTTTTCTAAACAAATCCTCCCTTTTTTATAGTCAGCTTGGATTAACAAGCTTCAAGAAAAACTTTGTTTTTGGTTTGTTGTAAACAAATCTTTCCTTTTTTTTAAATAGTCAGCTTGGCTTATAAAACAACTCGACTCGTTTTTTTATAATAATAAATACAATATATAATTAAGCATCCGATACTACTTAATTAAACCAACCCAAACCACATCTCATCATTAAACCAGCAATAACCATTAAGTACATCGAAAACATACTAAGAATACAAAACCAATATATATCATCAATACAATAACATTCCTAATCATTCTATCCAGCAACCTAGCATAACTCTATCCAAGGTTCCAACATAAACAATATAACAAAGACCACCAACACACGAACGAGACCCTAGATCATCCTCCTCCTCATCGCCATGGTTCTACGTCATATACCTACACACCACAAACAACAATTGAGATGCGTAAGTATTATCACAAATATTTAGTGATGCAATCCTCCCATCTACTGGGCTATACACACAAGCAGCTGAGATCCAAATGTTAAACAATCAACAAATAATCACAACAAACCAGGTAATCACGCAACAAACAAGCTGGTGTCGACCGACACCCCAACTGGTGTCGATTGACACCGACTCCGTAGACGAGTTCTGCTCAAAGCCGATCATCGAATTTACTTTCCAATCCATCTCCAATCCATCCAGAAGTCGCCCAAAGGCCACAAGAACCAACAGGAACCTCAAAGCAATCAAAACAAACAAGAAAACACCAAGAACCACATCAAACAATCAAAACATAAGAGATCTCAGGCTTAGATCAGCCATGGTCATGCAGTCACTTCTTTTGCAGGAAGATTTGATTGAGAAACGGTGGAAACAACACCCCAAGAAGCTTCTCGTTCGTTCCCAACAACCACACTCCCTTCCTTAGCCCAGATCACACCAAAACCACCAAGAACAAGCTAAAATCTCTCAAAAACACAAACTCTCTCTTTTCTCTATTTTTCCTCTGCAAACGGCGACCAAAAACGACCAAACCCTCGACAAAACCCTTATATATGTCGGTTTTAGGGATTTAATTGAACCAAACTGAACCAAACAGGAAACAACAATTAAAATAAACCGGTCGAAGCCAGAATTGGTAGTGTTGATCGATGGTGCAAGCTCCGGAGGAGTGGCCAGCCTTCTCAACGCTTCTGGAAGAGTTTCAGGTGCTTAATGCTTCAATGCCTTTTTTCACCCTTATCAAGATCCCAAGGACGTCCAATGTGAAGGCTGATTGCTTAGCTCGTTCTTCTAGAGGTTTAGTTTCAGAGTCATCCTTTGTAAATATTTTTCCCCCAGTTTGGGCAACCAATCGGGGTGTTTCATTTTAATTATATAATGTGAGGTTGAAAAAAAAAATTAATTTAAAGTCTTAAAAGCCAAAATTTTCTGTATCATGTTTTCATTGCTTTATTATTTTTAACAGTTTTGAAACTCTAACTGTCCATTTTTTTAGTTTGTACGTACAAATCTTCAAATTCACAAATGTGAGACTTTTTTAGCTGTAAAAAAAGTAAATAATAATAAAACTGTATTTATTTTTCTCTTTTTTATTTTTCATGTTTATTGAAACATTCTTTTTCAATATATGTATAATTTATCACAAATATATTTTAATTCATTAAAAATAGATTTTTATTTCTGTTATTTTGAGATCCATTTTTCATAAATTTTTTTGCATCAACAACCATTATAACACATAATCAATTAAATCATATCTTTATATTTTTTAATTTGTTGAAAATATTCATCTATTCATTTTTATGAGTTTTTGTATTTTATTAAAAAATTATTTTTTTAAAAAAATTTATTATGCTGCCACATAAATTTATTCTAGCATAATTTATATTTATGAAAAACATACAATAAAAATAACATTCATGTTAAAGTTTTAACAGTTAAAGTTTCTAGCAAAAGTCTCTACCGTCAAAGTACCACAAGTAACAACTGTTACCAATCAGGGCCATAATTACATAAATATGTTTGCTTACCAGTTTGATTTAGTTTATTTTTTTCTTAATTGCAAATTTGCATTCGGTAATTTTATATGTCTATCTTAAGAATATAACCTTCCCCATTTTAATTACCAAATTGAATGGGAAATTAAAAAATATCACAATAAACACTATTTAGTTTTGTTCAAAAAATATTTTAAGAGTGTAAAAAGTGGATACACAAGCGAATTTCAGTCTGACTAAATATTTAATTGGATTTAAAAAGACGCAGATCTTTCAAAATGATCCAAAATGGTCAATATATTATCCTTTGAGACTAAAAATTTACTTTAAGAAAATATATATTTTCTGTAGATCAAATAATATCTACATATTTCAAAATACTAATTAGTGTTGCTACCATTATACATTTCTGTCCCCCTATTATATCTGTTTTTATGTCATTATAATTTTTTAGTTTAGCTTATTCATTTAATAGACTCAGTAACCTAACAAAAAAAGATTCATGCAAATGCATATATACATAACATTTGGGTTAATATAAGGGAAATGAAAAATAAAACCAAGAAATAAAGAGAATAGTACATTATTATTATTATTATTATTATATATTATTCTAAAAATAGAATATCTTACATAATGTATTCGAAGGTACACCAACAAATAGAATTTTCACAGCTAAATACATTTTTCATTTTCTCAACACAGTGATATGCACATTGTTGGCAAAAAAGAATTTTCATGTCATCGGGAGAGTGTCCAACATGTTCGTCAGTTGGATCAATGTTAGAGTTTAATGGAGGAGAGGGAATAGGAAACTTTCCTTCTGAAATAGATTGTGTCATAATATTTGATACACCTATAGATAATTCAAAAGAAAATAAATTAATATAAATTATTCTCGATTATAATATGGTCTACATATATATACATATAGAATAAACTTACATGATGAAACAAGAACCGCAAGAGTGAGGAAGAATAATGTTGTCTTCATTTTCTATAGAATCTCAATGTTTGACCCAAAATAAACATAAGGATTTTGCTTGCTAATCGTTTTGAGTTTTGGTTGTGATGTTTTAAAAGCAAGATAGAGCACATTTTATATGTGCCTTCTACTTATGTTTTGTAGTAGTTAATGTTTTTCTAAACTTATTTTCTTAATAAATGATAGTTCAAGAAACTAAACTTTAATGTACAGTTTTCCTATTAAAGTTTGAAGTAAAATATATATAATTACTATATTCATTTCATATACATAAATATTAAATTGTTTTTCACTATTTTGTTTTCTATTCCTCTGAAGACATGGACAAATTAGGAAGAGAGGATACTAAAGCAACAAAACCAATCTACTGTATATTACTCATTCATTGCAAACTATACACATTATTACGCAAGCTATAGACAAAATTAATTTCATATAGCCATCATTGACACTATAGAAACCTTTCGTTACTCTCTCTCTCTCTCTCTCTCTCTCTCTCTCTCTCTCTCTCTCTCTCTCTCTTTATATGCAATGTCCACCAAAAAGGATATTTCAAGATTTTTTGTAAGCAAACTGATTTACACACTGCTATTTTCTTCTTCTTCTGCATTCTCATTCTCTTTGAGGTTAAAAGCACCATCTACATACTCCTCTGTGTCCCATAAAAACGTACCAAATGCCACAGCCTCAAGAAGCAGCCTCTTCAGGCTAGAAAACGATGTCACAATGCTCTCTTCGCTGCTTCCCTCAGGACTGAAAAGAGCTAAGCACTGCTTCTCTATCAGGCTTTTCACTTCGTGCGACCTTGGCTTTGCGCATCTCTGCAGTATCTTGGGATCAAACTCAGAAATGTAATATCGCAGTTGCTTGGTGAAATTCCCATGGTTTTGTGATAGTGAGCATTCGGGTTGGTTCCTTAGGGAAGCTGATTTCAGGAAGTATCCATACAAGACGGAAGCTGTGTATACTTTACTGAGATTATTCTTATTAATCTTTGTTGTTGCGCAATCGTTAGTCAAACTCGAACTCACTCTTAAACTGACGACCGCGTTACTGTGTTCTTTGATGAGTTCAAGGACGTCAAAGCTATGGATGACTCTAGTTCCCAGTCTTTTGAAGGCGAGATCTCGAGTCTTCCATTGTAGACGCAACTGAGAAGCTTTGGAACAAGAGGCACTCTTATCTCTGAAAATTTGTATAAGATTAACATATACATTATTTCTTCAATCGTTCTTTGGCAATCAATCTCTTTCAGTTGAGCTATCCTTCTGAGAAACCACAGAATCAAATCAAGGTATCAGAATCCATAGAAACCCAAAAATACAAACTAAAAACGGAAACAACTAAAACATGGAATCATGATTTTTACAACATTCAACGATTCCCTAGCCTGCAGGGTTAATGACTAAACTCAAAGAAAGTGTGCAATTCTTCTACAAGCCTTTGCAAAATAACGAACTCAAATCGTGGTATCATAGTACATAGAAACTCCAAATCATGAACCAACTGAAACATCAAATCAACCAAAGAATATATTTTCCAAAATCATATGATAGAAACCTAACCAGAAATATATGTGCAATCGTGATTTAACCATTAAGTAATCCACAAGATTAACTACTACAATCTAAGAAATATGCAATTCTACAGAGTTTTTGTCTGACTCCCACAACTAGACGATTCCATAGTGGTAATCAAAAATTGTAAGTTACAAGTTGTAACCATTGATTATCATCAATTTCTGGATCAATGACTACAATCATATAATCAAAGTTTCAAACATTTCTCAAGGAATCAAACGTTCCTACAATTAGGAAATTCCATAGTGGTAACAAACACTTGTAAACTATAGATTAGCATAATTTCAAGATCAACGACTAAAACTAAAGAATCAAAGAATCAATTATTTCTGGATTATTCAATTTCTACAGCTTTGTTTCCTATGATAACTAAGTGATTCCACAGTGGCAACAAGTACTTGTAATTGTGAATAAGGAAGAAGGAATGTTAAAACTAACATGTGGAGAGAAGCATCATAGGAACCAGAACTAAGGAACATACGAGATAAGGCAGCTTCCTTATCATCAGCGAGCTTTTTAAGCAAATCAGCGACAGCGAAATGAAATAGTTGCCGTTTTTTCACCAAAACACTGCTTAGAAACCTCCCCTGAGCCGAGCGTGGAACTAGAGGCGCGTCTAGGCTCGGTCCCGCTCCTGAAGCCGCAACCACCACCAACAAATCGTAACGTACCTTACGCGGCGAAGGGATAACAACACAATCGCAGCCGCCGAGGTTTCGTCTAACGGAGTTGCGTCGCGAAGGGAGAAAAGAGAGAGATCCGTGGTGGGAGAGAGAGGTGTCCATTGAAAGAGAGAAATCGATTTAGAGATTTTTGGGATTGTGAAGATTGAAGAAGAAGATGAAGAGTCAGTGGGCGCAGATTTGGATAAGGTAAAGGACGGGTAAATCTTTTATAAGTTGGTTTTTTTTTTTTTTTTTTTTGTCTTTTTTTTTAAAAAACATTATTGTAATTATTTTTGGTGTGTGTGTTAAAGTTCATTTCCATTTTCTATAACTAAAAAACCTTTGATGTCATAGATAGAAAAAACCTTTAATTCTGATGTCATAAATAAAAAACTTTTAAATTAAAGAGAAATACTCTAGAATAACACTAATTTATGTTTTTCTTCCAAAGTTAGCACACAATTTCAAATATTTCAAAACTAGTATTATTATGATTTTTTCTTAAATAATAAAATTGATTATTATTTTGTTACTTACAATTTTGAAAGCTTAAATAAAGCTTGCAATGATGCTTGAAGTGAAGCTTCTGTTCTTCTTCTTCTTCTTCATGCATCAATTTTGATCTTAGATTTTGAGTTTTCTGACGTGATTCTTATGGCTTTTAATTGAAAAATTAGACAAATTTGCAGTCAATCTGATCTTTTGATTATTGGAAGAAGATGTAGAAGGAGAAGCAGAACGAAGATGGAAGAAGAAGAAAAGGAGGAACGGCGATGGAGAAGAAGAGAAAAAGAAGAACAAAGATGGAAGAGTTTTGAGGAGAACAAAAATCGGTCGGAGAAGCCACGCCGTTACCATGTAACGGAGACAAGAGGTCCTTGTTACTCTGTTCTCAGCCATAACCTTCTTTGAGATTCCATAAGAAATTCTTCTACGATATGTACGTTTAATTAAGAGTGGTGGTCTCAGAGCTAAACCAACTGTTGGGTAATGAATGAAATCTAATAATGAGTGGTGGCTTGAATTGTTGGGTATTGGAATATGAACTGCGAATGAAATGGAAAATCATGGGTAATCTTGAAGCTGAAATATGTATTTGAGTGCTACTCTCTCCTATGTGGACACCAAAGTTGTTGTATACCAAGTGTTTGATATAATGTCATTGATAACAAAGCAGTTGGTAAAGAGTACGAAAGTTTGTCTTCGTCTTCGATGTCGATGTCTTCGGCTTCTTCGGCTTGTACTTCATCAATGATGGAGTTGGCTAGTAGTGTTGATGATCCGGAGTACAGCGGGGGATGATCTTATGTTTATGATCATCGTCAATTTTGGGATTTCTGAATATTTAGAAAAATCTTCCTAAATTTCAAGAACGTCTTCCTAGACATCGTGAAATCCTTCCTAAATCTAAAGAAATGAGTTTTTGGATCTTTTAATTTATGTTTTGCCATTATGTATCACATATTACTCTATTTGGTTGAGTGATATTTGATTTTATTTTGTACACATCATGATATTTATCTATATATGAAAGATTAAAAATTTGATTTTGTGTCTTCCTAATCACGAAGTTTAAGGTTTTCTTCCTAAATATTATTGAATCCTTCCTAAAATTTAAATAAATGTGTTTTTCGGTGTTTTGCCTCAATATGTAAAAGATTACTATATTAGTGAGAGAAATGATATCATTTCACAATATCCAAACTTTTTAGGAAGGTCATCCTTAAGTTCCAATTTGAAAACTAAATCATATCTGAAAACTATAGTATTACAAAACATTAGGTATAAGTTAGGATTTGTAGCTATTACAACCTTAAGTCAACTAACAATGTCGCTTTTTCAATCATAGCAAACATCATTTGCTTTTTATGAAGGTCATCCTGAAGTTTAAGAAATATTTCTTGAATTTCGTAGATTCCTTCCTAAATTTCCAAGGAGTGTTGGACGATGGATGTTGGGTGCTGATTTTTCAAGTTATAAGAACATGAGAAGGGATTATGCGAGCTATCTACAAAACTCAATATGGTGGCGTGTATGCTCCTTCTTTTTGTTTTTTTTTTTCCTTTTAATGAAAGTCTTCCTTAAATTTAAGAAATCATTTCTAAATTTCTTGTAATCCTTCTTGAATGTTTGATTGAGAACATTTTTATATGCTTACCGATGAAGATGTAGCTACCAATCCAGATATTTAATACAAAACCTTCTTGAGTATGTTTTAAAACAAGTTTTATGGTGAAAACCATCCAAATTAGTTTTGTTATCCAAAATCCCAATGAAAACAAACACCATATGAAAACATCATTTGAGATAATTAAAGCCCCCATCTTGACCACTACAACATCACAAGTAAACAAACGCCACACATGGTGTATATGAACCACCATTGATACATCTAAAGCCCACATCTTCTCCAATCTTGTAAAAACACACACACACTCGTAAATTTTTAACCCATCCCCAAAGAGTTAGAAAATATAGTAGCTTTGTTCAAAAGAACCCATCACAAATTTGAACAATTTCAAAACTAAGAAACACAATGAACGGCCAAAGTTAAAAATTTGGAATCTTTTTGGGAATAGGAAAAGATGAGATCTTTATGGTTACCCACATCAAAAAAGGACCTAGAAGAGGATTCTCTTTCATAATCTGAAAAGCAAATTTCAAACTGCAACAATGGCTTTTCTGGGAAGAAACTTTCTTCCACAAAACTCATCACTTCCTCTCCACCACCAATGTATTTCTCTTTCACAAAAACCCTCGACCATAACACCCCTGCTGCCAGCGAAACATCACCACCATTATCTCTTTCTTGGGCCATTAGATTTTGAAGCTCTTCTTTGAATCCACATCCATCGACACGTCTCTCTCACATACCACCACGCCAAAGTTATCAATCGCAGCTCTCACGGTAGTTACGACTCCATCGTCCGCCGCATGCCGCACAACGACGTCGTGTAAATTACAACACGATCCTCTCCGTCGTTGCAAAATCTCAGGGATTCCTTCACTATTCGGATTTAATGGCTTCAAAACCTCTTCGTGTCCAGTGATGGATTTGTAGGTGGTGTTCAAATTGAGATCTGGGTACAGGATGAATCGTGTTGGTGGAGGCTGAGAAGAAACAAAATAAACTTTAATTTTATTAATAATTTAGGTTTATTCCAAAATTAAGGATATATTAATTTGTGCTAGTTTTGGAACATTTGAAAACATGTGTTAATTGTGGAAGAAAAACTAAAAATGGTGTTATTTTTGTCAATTGCCCTAAATTAAATGAGGGTTTTTATTTCATTTTATAGCTTTATGTGGTGTGGATGTGTGTGGGACCAAATTGTTGCTGATTTGACAAATTTGACTAGATTGTATATGCCATTAGTCAACAAAGTAAATAATCAGATAAATAAGTTATTCAATAGTCATAATTAACGTGCCAAATTTAAAAATAACAAAATATATTGACTTTGAATAAAGAATCTCAATTTTTTTTACCTTTTTAATTACTTAAAATTATATAAAAGGATACACAAACTAATTGTGAAACATACACTTCAAATTTTAATGGCTTCCAATCCAAATATGTTCATAACATCTGATCGCATGAACCATGCAAATTTGTTTGCTTCTTTTCATTTTTCTTCTTCTCAAAACTCATATATCTCTGATTCAAACATGTTTGCAACATCTAGTTGTATGCACCATGCAAATTTGTTTGCTTCTCCTCCTTTTTTCTCTTCTCAAAATTCATATGTCTCTTCTTCTTCTTTTTCATTTAACAATTCATATGTGAACTATCAGAGAAGAAACTTTGATTTTGTTTATGGTGCCAAATATTTTCCTACCAATACAATTGACAATATCCAAACTGAAATTAATTGTGTCAATCTTGTTATGAATTCCAAACCCAATATTTGGACTCCTCTATTTCGTCCTCCAATTTTTCTTGGTAATAAACGTAAAGTTTTGAATCCGACACCTATTAGTGTCGTTTATCCAAACCAAGATTTTGCTGATCCTCATTATTCTGATATGTATTCCTCATCATCAAAGTGTAGTCATGTTTCTAAAGATACTCGATCTTTGAAAAATATTCTTAGGCCAATAACTATTTTTGATTTTGAAGAAGATGAGAAAAGTGATGATGATGAGTATGATGGTCGTACACATAGTATATCAAATGAAAAAAATGGTTCATATACATGTCCTAAGTGCATTGGTGTGTTTGATTCTTCTCAAAAATTTGCTGTACATGTGTTACATCACTACAAGAGTGAGACGAACAAAGAAAAAGCTCGGAGACTTCGTGCCAAAAACAAAAGAAAATATCGTAAGCTTATGACGAGTCTCAAAAGATCAAGACAAAACGTGGAATTGATAGCAGTGGAATAAGCAAGAAACAATGTTTCCAACATATTTGATCCTAAAAGAAAAGCTTATTTATGATATCTATTTTCTAAGTTATTTTACTTTTAAAAAAATGTCTTTTGTTTATAGTATTTTATCTTATTTGGTATTACCAGATACTTTCGTATATGAGTTAAATCATAATTTGCTCTTTACAATTTAAGTTTGGTTTTTCTATAAAATAATTTATTAAATTATAATAAATTATGAATTTTATATTATTTACAATTATGTATATTAAGGCCCAATTATAATTTTATATTATGTATGCTAACTGTTATTTTAAATATGAAAAATCTATTAAAAAGAATAAGTAAACATTAGAAGTATCTCTATACTAGAATATAACTCGCGTAAACCTTTGATAGTATGGATATTTCTAATGTACACTAGAGTTTTTCATTCGTTTTTTATAACCCATTTAAGTGAAAAAGTGAAAAAATTAGATGACATATCAAAAGAAATTCAGAAATTTATTGTTACCCTTAACTTTCTAATTTTTTTTGACATAATTTCAAATTTGAAATTTTGTATTCCTATTTTGAATGAGTTTTTCTTTCTTTGTTTATATTTTATCGTTTAATTTTTACCATGCAAGTTTGTACTTCTTTGCTCATTATCTTTTGGATAATATCTATTTTCTGAAAATTGAAAAAACAAAATTGAAATTAGAGAACAGTTAAATAATCAGAAGAAGCTAAACGAATTGATAAATGCAAGAATAGTATGTCTTGAATAATTCTGTTTGAAAAAACCTATGATTCTGGTCTTAGTTACTTGTTTATAGAAACAGACGTGTGGTCAATTATTGTTTAGCATAACAAACCTCATTTGAAGAAAAAAAAAACTATAGAATGATCGTGTAGGTTAACTATATAATTGAGATAACCTTATAAGAAATAATAATATAGTGACAAAAGAAAAAAAAATGACAATAATATATCTATATTAGTATTTTTGCAGCAGTTTTTGCTCAAAAAAATACTTTTTGGAAAGTTTTTACATTTAATGCAATGACTTTCATGTTAGTTACCAAAACTTCAAAATTAATTATAGGTACGATTTTGAAAAATAAGAAAATCTTTCTACCTATTCAAACATAAATATATGATTCCCTTTCATTTTAGTTTAAATTATCTTGAATTATTCTATAATATATAAATAGTTAATAAAAATTGAGATTTTTTCCTGCATATGATGTAATACAAAATTTTTAAGACGGACATATATTACTCAATAGATGGAAAAAAAATATGGGTATAATATCCCATATCGTCTAAAAAAATGGCAATGGTTCAGAGTCATACTATAATAGAGACCAAAATGATTTCAAATACAAGTGAGTAGAAAGTTTGATTTATCAGACATTCAAACATTAAAGACTTTTAATTAGTTTATTCAGGTTCTTTATTTTAATTTTTTTTTAAAAGCTAAATATGAAAAATATTTAAAATTTTTAAGAAGTTAAATATGATAAATATTATACCATAGATACACAATAAATATTAAAAATTAAGATGATATAATGTGAGTTAAAATATTCCGGGACATGATTATATAGCAGGACGGGTTTTATCGAGATATATATAAATTAAAAAAATATCATTAATTTGGTGTCACAATGGTGAAATATCATTTCATTATTTTGTTAACACTGTCGGTATCAGAAAATAGACATATCTAATTAAATTGATTAAATAAATATTATGGAAAAAATAAATTATATTGCAGTATTATATGGTTTATTTAACAATTATTATATAATTATAACATATTTAACCAATAAATACAACTTATAATTTAAAATATTTTAGTTATAAATAATTTTGTCCCGCGGTATACCGTGGGTCCTAATGTAGTATCTTTTAAAAAAAAAACTATACCGACAGATTGAAATTGAAGCAAATGTGATGTTATTTGAACAAATGTGTTATTTAACTAGAAAATATGATAATTTTTTACTTTATATATGTTATATTCGAGGTAAAGTCCCAGGGATAGCGATTCACGATTAATAAATACTTCCTCTGTTTTTTTTAGTCGATATTTTAGGTTGTTTCACACAAATTAAGAAAATATATAAATAGTTTATTATACTCTTATTTGACCATAAAACTTCTAAAATATTTAATATTTTATTTATTTAGTGAAGGATAAATAAAATAATTTTCTATTAAAAAGTGCATTGGAAACTGAGAATGACAAGTAAACTGAACCAAAAAGTTATGCCTAGAATCACAAGTAAATAAAAACAAAGGGAATAGCCTTCATCTATCCTTAATATCTTATATCTCGCACATATGAGCGAGTTGTTGTATTAGTTATGTTAATTCATTTCAGTTTATTTAATAATCATAAAACTATGAAAATTTTCTGAGAATATTTTTCTAAGAAAGTTTTTTTTTTTTAAATGGTATTTCTGAAAAATGGTATTGAAAAATATGTATTTATGAAATTCTCTCTAAAAATACATATATAACAAACAAATTTCCTAAATGTCAATAATACATTTTATTTATTCAAATCATACAATATCAAAATATACCACTTATTTTAAAAAATATTGTTAATGATAAAAATAAAAATTTACTATGATATTCAATTTACCTAAAGTATTTAATAATTAAATTTCAAAATTAATTTTTTAGTATCAATTAAATATATTTCCTATAAAATAATATGAGATGAAATTAAAAAAAAAACTCAAAGATTAATTTAATATTTAATCTCTTTTACATTCACCTTAATTTAAGCTATATTGCTAGGTTAAATTCTAATGATTTCCTCTGTGTAGTATAATTTTGGAAATGGAATATCAATTATATTTTGGATCATAAGAACTAAATATAATGATGAGGTAAAAAAAAACTCAAAAATATGATTTAATAAGTCTATTATAATAGTTTATTTTGTTAAAACATTGCATACTTTTAAAAATAAAATAAATATACATAAATGAAGATGAGTTATTTAGCTTAATTCTCTCATTGGGCTTTGATCAAAATTAATATTATTGATTCTGCATTGATAATTGTTTTATACAGCTACCAAAATTTTATTATACATATGTAATTAAAAATTGAAAATAATAAAAAGACAAAGAAGGAAGGAAGAAATACATAAAAACAAAGAAATAAAATTGAACAAAATATAATATAAATCTAACAAAATATATAATCACACTCTTACCATGAGTTTTGAACCCATGGAAGAACATAAACAAAAGAATAAAAATATTTAGAATTTGAGATATGGTGGATGATGATGTGAGAATGGTTATTTTTAGGATTTCAAGAGATGAAAGTTACATTTCTCAACTATTTTATTATACATATATAATTGGAAAATAAAAATAATAAAAATACAAAGAAGGAAGAAATACATAAAAACAAAGAAATAAATTGAACCAAATATAATTAAATCTAACAAAATATCTAATCACACTCTTACAGTTTTTAACCCATGCAAGAATATAAACAAAACAAGACAAATATTTAGAATTTGAGATATCGTGTATGATGATGTGAGAATGGTTGGTTATTTATAGGATTTCAAGGGATGGAAGTTACAATTCTAAAATAAATTAATCAGAGGAGTTACATTTATAATTTATAGTGTGTTTGAATGAAAATGAATGGAAAAAAAATAGTCTATTCATAATTTATGTTATTTCAGTTACAATTTAGTAGTAAATTGTGGATTTAAAGTATAGATTAATATACATTATTACATTTTTATTTAATTAAATAAATATTATTTTTCAAAATTAAATGTTAAATGAATCAATAAGGAGAGAATGAAACCTTACTTTTATGTAATTTTTCTGATGATTTTGCAGTTGCTGGAATTAGTGACGAAAGCATCCATACCTTATTTTCAAGCTATGACTGTTGCTTGTTTAAAAACCATGGACAGGGCTTCAGAAGAAGATGGATCTAACCCAAAAAACTAATTTTAAATTACTTTTTCTTTCATAATTGGTAATTTTATGATCTCTTTATAATTACATTTTATAGTATTAATAATTCATGGGTAATCTTGTTTCTTTTAAAATTAGTAAAATATTCTATATTTTTCTTATAGTAATCATACCAATATAATAGTCTATGCTATTTTAGAAGTTTGTTTTCGTTTTATATGTCTTATTTAACAAAAATGTTTTGAAATCACTAATTGATAGTCATAACACATATCGTGATCATATGAGTTTAGCAAACCAAGGTTTGTATAATAGGATTATACTAATTTTTTGACTTTTTGTCAAGCTAGAAACTTTTAAATCTTAAAAATATTTTTGCTTGATAAATACAGAGACTTAGAATATTATTCCCTTATTTTGTAAGAGTTGACATGTTCCACACAAATTTAGAAAATTATGTAAATTTTTATCATCGAATTTATAAATACATTTTTAAAAATTTCTAATTAATAACCCAAAATAAAAAGGTTTTAAAAGGATATTTAAATGTAAAAATTACATGGAAAATACAAAAAAGCCAATTTTTGTAAAAAAAAAAAAAATTTGTAAAAAACACTCATGGCAAAGCAGAAGAAATATAAATAAAGATAAATTCATACACAAAAATATAATTTGGGTTAAATAAAATCAAAGGAACACTTTAATATGGTTGATTAGATGACTCATACCGAACTCTTTCAACTTTCAAGTAATAAGCTTCAAGTTTTTAGCACATAAAAACAAGCTTCAAGCTGCTCATAATTATGAAATGCTACTATTTCTAGGAATGCATTTAATATTTTTCTTTTGCTCGTGCAGTTCTCATAAAGACGAACAGTAGGAGGAGCAACATCATCCAAACATAATACAGTATTTTTCCAAGTTAGAAAAATGGACTAGGAGAGCAGTAACTTTGTTCAAAAAAAAAAAAAAAAAAATGGGCTAGGAGAAAGCACAACCACATCACACTTAGGCCCAATAAGAAGATATTGTCGCTGAGATGTGAAACAACCAAAACACTGAAGAAAAAGAAGAAAGCTGAGAAGAAGCGATTATGGCGAGCAAGATGTGTCTCCGTTACTCCCTCTTTTTGATCCTATTCTCTCTCATTTTATTCCAAGGTTCTGATTCCTGTTTCGTTTATCAAAATTCACTTCCTTCACATTGTCTGATGTGCTTGAACATGATCTCTTTGTTTCAACCTAATCTCAGTTTCTTCTATCTAATAATTCCTTGTATTGGATCTGTTCTTTTTTCATGTTTTGTCACTGTATAGGTTTTGCTAAGAAGACGGCAGACGTGTCTGAATTGCAGATCGGGGTTAAGGTAAATTTATTACCTTTCCATCACCAATTTGTTTTTGCTTGATCTAAAAAAAAGCATTCTTCTGATTTGTTTAGTGGTTTTGATTGGTATTGTGGTGTGTACTGTTTTGGTTTCTTCTTCTGATAGGTAGTAGAATATAGTAAGAGCATATTTGACCATTGTGTTTAGTTGAAGTGGTTGGATCTTGTCAGCAAATTTGCAAGATACTTGAGTTTCTTGATTGAATTCAAAGATAATAAAGAGTTATATCTCATCATCTTGTTTCTTTGCAGTTTAAGCCAAAAACGTGTGAAGTTGGGGCTCACAAAGGTGATAAGATCAAGGTGCATTATAGGGTAAGCTTGGCCAGATTTACGACAAAATCGGATTCAAATCATTGTTATGAAGAGGTGTTTGGTGTTGTTTTTGTTGTGTAACTTGGTGTTGTGTGGCAGGGGAAACTTACTGATGGAACTGTATTCGATTCGAGTTTTGAAAGGGGTGATCCGTTTGAGTTTCAACTAGGAAGTGGTCAGGTTATTAAAGGTAGTGACTTGGTTCAACCCACTTGCTTTTAGCTTTTGCGTCTCTCTCTTTTATTTTTTTGGTTCCATTCTCTTTTTGAATTCTCCATTGGTAAGTGATATTCGGTTTTGTTGCAGGTTGGGATCAAGGTTTGCTAGGAGCGTGTGTAGGTGAGAAGCGGAAGTTAAAGATTCCTGCAAAACTTGGATATGGAGAACATGGCTCTCCGCCTACTATCCCCGGTATAAATACCGTTTCATCTATAAAATGTGTGTATTCATGTTTTTGAAAAATATGGTTTCTTTTTGACATTTAAACAAAATTTTCAGGTGGTGCAACATTGATATTTGACACGGAGCTTATTGCGATAAATGAAAAACCAACTGGCGGAGAAGAAGATGGAGGAGATGAAGACGGTGAGGGATATGGTGATGACGAGCTATGATTCGGTATACGTTCTCCAACGTTTTTTTCTTTTCTTTTCTAGTGTTTCAGCACTTGAGTTTGGCTTTTAGGCGTAAAGACTGAGGATGATTGTTGTGGCGACATTTAACTTTTTTTTTCATTTTATAATTGACTCATCCTTAGTTAAGTAGCCAAATCAACTTACATAGTTCGGCTTTATCGACAACGTCAATGATAGGATTGTAACTAGTTTGGAACATTAGAACGAGCTAGTAGAACTAGCTCGTTCTAATGTTTATCATTGTGCGCTACTGCTAAACTCTTCCGGGTAGAATTTAGTATACCATCTAATCCAATGATCAACCCTATATTGAATAACACTAAAATTAAAAAAAAAATCTACAAATGATCTGAAAAACACTAGAATTTTTATGAATTCATCAAATGAATTGAAACTTCTCTTTCAATATAGAAACGAGAAAAATATATTTAAATTGTCCTATTTTTTTTTTTTGGCTGATATAATAAATCTTTCAAACAATGTATTTAAATTTCATTTGATTTTACTAATTCTAAAAGCTAAGACCCGCTCAAAGAAAAGAAAATTCACGGTAACGGTGTCTGGAAACATCGGGACACATCTTCTTTTGGTTGGGGCTCTCTCTCTCTCTCTCTCTCTCTCATTCAAAGTTAAAAAATGAAATCAGAATTCTCTAGAAACCCCACAAAACACACACTCTCTTCTCTCTATAAAATCTCAACAGCAATTTCTCAATCGATCTCATCTTTCTCAACACTTGTTCGATACGCTCTCATCTTTTCAGCTGCTTTTCAAACTTTGATCAGAAATGGAAGACGATTTCGACATGCAGCAGTTTCCGGCAGAGGAACAACCGGAGGAGATGGATATGGATCTCCCAGACGACGACGAAGCTGACTCGACTCCTTATTTGAAGATCGGCGAGGAGAAGGAGATTGGGAAGTCAGGATTGAAGAAGAAGCTTGTTAAGGAAGGTGAAAAATGGGATACGCCTGAGAACGGAGATGAAGTTGAAGGTAAACTTGAATCAAATTAGTCCCTTTTTTTTTTTTTTTTTTTTCTCTTTTTTTTTGTATGTATCTGATCTGATCTTATGGTGTATGAGCGATGAGGTTCTGAGATTGATTTCTTTTGCAGTGCTTTACACGGGAACATTGTTAGATGGAACGAAGTTTGATTCAAGCCGTGACAGAGGAACTCCTTTCAAGTTTACTCTTGGCCAAGGTAGAGTTTTGTGTTTCGTGGAAGTTGGTTGCTGTTATCTGCTTTTAGATTAAGCTTTTGGATGGTGTAGTGATGCTTGACCATTTGTGGGAAGCTTCTGGTGAAACGATCTCTACGCTGTAGTCACTTTTGAGGTTGGTTTTGTGTGGATTTGTCCAAGTTGAGAGTCTGTTCTGTGATATCTCTTGTGAAGTAGTGTGTAACGTTTTGATCTGTAACTGTTGTTCATGTTGATCACGCCAACAACCTTTCGCTTATACATAGTTAGTAGGTTTCAACAATGGGTCATATGTATGGCAGAGAGAGATTGTTCGATTTTTGGGTTCTGATATTCTCTCGTTTGGATTGGTCAGGACATGTGTTAAAAGGATGGGATTTAGGTATCAAGACAATGAAGAAAGGTGAACATGCTGTTTTCACCATTCCTCCTAAGTTGGCTTATGGGGAAACTGGTTCGCCTCCAACCATTCCTCCGAACGCTACTCTTCAATTTGATGTGGAGTTGTTATCATGGAGGAGTGTGAAGGATATATGTGGTGATGGTGGGGTGTTTAAGAAAATAATTGTGGAAGGAGAAAAATGGGAGAAGCCAAAGGATCTTGATGAAGTTTACGGTGTGTTTTCTTTTGTTTCCATGAATTTACTATGAGACATAATCTTGTAGACATTGGTTCTGATTGGTTTAATCTTTAATGGTATTGATCTGCTGCAGTCAAGTATGAAGCTCGGCTCGAGGATGGCACCATTGTTGGAAAGTCTGATGGTGCAGAGTTCACTGTCAAGGAGGGTAAGTATTTTATGTTCTTTATCCGGATGGTAGTCGTTGTTCAAAAGGTTACGCATTTGGAATAAGGATCTACTACACCTTTCGTGAAATAGGCCGTTTATGTCCTGCACTTGCTAAGGCTGTCAAAACCATGAAAAGAGGGGAGAAGGTTCTTCTAACTGTGAAGCCACAATGTGAGTTTATTTTAATTGGTGTTTGTCCTTTGTTTGCGGCTATGCAGTGAATTTAGATATGGTCTGACTTGTGTATGTGACTGATACAGATGGCTTTGGGGAAATTGGAAGACCAGCTTTTGATGGTTTTCAAGCTGCAATCCCACCAAATGCGACCCTCCAGATTGATCTTGAGTTGGTTTCTTGGAAGACAGTCGTGGAAGTGACTGATGACAAAAAGGTCACTAAGAAAATACTGAAAGAAGGAGAAGGGTATGAGCGTCCCAATGAAGGAGCAGTTGTCAAATGTTAGTGTCTTTATGAGTCTGATATGAAAAGCTTATGTATGCTATATTAAAGTTGTGTCATCTAATAACCTAGTTATGTTGTTTTGTTGCAGTGAAGTTGATTGGTAAACTCAATGATGGAACTGTCTTCTTGAAGAAAGGCCATGAAGAAAACGAGCCATTCGAGTTCAAAACCGATGAAGGTACATACATTATAGAACCTGGAATCTAATTTTCTGTTTGTATTTTGCATGTCAAGAACTATGATTTTAGAGTGGCAGAGGATGGTGTTCTGTGCAGAACAAGTAATTGAAGGGCTCGAAAAAGCTGTGATGGGCATGAAGAAGGGTGAGGTAGCATTCATCATGATTTCACCGGAATATGCTTTTGGTTCTTCTGAATCAAAGCAGGAGCTGGCTGTCATACCACCAAACTCAACTGTATCCTACGAAGTTGAGCTGGTATCCTTCATCAAGGTGAGAACGCTTCTGAGTGTTACCTCTTTCTTCATGATCTAGGTTATTGGTGTGCTAAAGGGTATCGTCTTCGTCTGAACTGATGCAGGAGAAAGAGTCTTGGGACATGGACACGAAGGAAAAGATAGAAGCCGCTGGCAAGAAGAAGGAAGAAGGAAATGTACTGTTCAAAGCTGGAAAATACGCAAGAGCTTCAAAGAGATACGAGAGGGTTTGGATTTGATCCTTTTGCCTCCACAATGTTTATATATTTGTATTCAGAACTAACATCCAAGTTTGGTTGCAGGGTGTCAAGTACATAGAATATGACTCAGCTTTTGATGAAGAGAATAAAAAGAAAGCAAAAGTTTTGAAGATTGCCTGTAACCTGAACAATGCAGCTAGCAAGCTGAAGCTGAAAGATTACAAGGAGGCTGCAAAATTATCCACAAAGGTAAATTAAAATATTTCGGTGTCAGTAACTTTGGAAATATTAGAGAAAATGTAAAGAATGAAACAAATGTGTCTATAGGTGTTGGAGATGGACGGTAGAAATGTGAAGGCGATGTATAGGAGAGCACATGCGTACATGGAGACAGCTGATCTCGATTTGGCTGAGCTTGATATCAAGAGAGCTCTTGAAATTGATCCAGACAACAAGTGAGCAAAGTTTTTTATTGGTTCTTCGTCTTTTTTTTTTTTTTCTCCCAGGTGTAATGTATTCTAACATGTATGTTTTCTCCAGGGAGGTGAAGCTCGAATATAAGAAGTTGAAGGAGAAAGTGAAAGAGTACAACAAGAAAGATGTTAAATTCTACAGCAGCATGTTGTCGAAATTGTTGGAGCCACACGTAAGTAGCGTTAATAGGGGAAAAACTAGCCTTTTTTGAACAGATATCAAATAATTCATGTTTGTAATAACTGTTGTGACGTGTCCAGAAAGAAGCTCAGAACGAAGCACAAGCGATGAGTATTGACACCAAGGCTTAAGTTTGCAAATCTCTTAGAGAGGAGCATTCATCCCAAAAAGTAATAGTTGAAATCTACAAATATCTGTGTTACTTGTATTCTTGGTGTGTATGACTTTTACTTTGTTGAAATAAAAATATAAAACAGACTTGTAATAAACAAGGATCCGCTCCAAGTACTTCAAGAATCTTTAAGGGTTGGACCAATTCCTATTGGAGACCCATGCAAATTATGCGGTCAAATAAACAGTTGTTTATACAACACCACGTCCTGAAACAGTTGTGGCATAAAAGATGTTAAAGCCAAGTCCTGAAACAGTTGTGGCATGAGCACCATTCCTAGTTTGCCAAGTTCATTAAATCCTGAATCAGAGGAATATCTTTGGATGTTTGTTGGATCAACGGGAGGTTCTGATCCAGTATATGCGACTTGATCGGCCTCAAGAGGATATCCCCGGCTATTTAGTGACTAGTGACTAGTGACTACCAACTAGTAAGAACGTCCAAACTTAAATAAACTATCCTGACCCCAAATTAAATCTGGTTACAGACATGGTGTTCTCAATCGGAACATATGGGACTTTGAAGGGGATAGAGCTGGGATGATGTTTAACAAAGAGCAATATTAGTAGATGACTATGGAATAAAAATAAATTAAGTAACTAATCTTATGCCATATTTCTTTGCAAATTAACTCTTTTAGAAGTGGGGTCAAGGTGAAATAAATACTAAAATATCCTTTAGAGTTGTGGTAATTACCAAACTATATATTTGTGGAGAAAAATAAAGAGATAAAAAACAATCTAATGAACAGAAGAAAAACATAAAATAGCAGCGGTGGAGAAGATCATATTGGTGACAATGTCGGTGGTATATTGACAAAATATATATGCTGGTTGTGTAGAACTGCTAAAACTCATGTGATTATGTAAAATAACATGATACATGGAGAAATACGTGTGCTGACTATGTAGAATTGTTAAAACTCACTTGATTATGTAAACTAACATGATATATAGACAAAAATATCGTGTGATTTTCTTTCATAACATAAATTATTTATAAATTATATGCGTTTTGAAAATCAGATCTAATCTCATATGTTACATCGATGAGTGGTGGAGAAATCTGACGAGAAAAGAAAACAAAGAATGAAATAGGGGTGAGAGAAGGAGAGATTTCTATAGAGAAAAAAAGAGAAAATTAGAGGTAAGGAGATTTGATGAGAGGGAAAAAGGATATAAGAGAGAAAAAAGAAGAATAAATTTGATGGTGATGACAATAAGAAAGAAAATTGAGAGGACTTGAAGAGTTTATAAATTTGGTGGTGGCTGGGAGTGGGAGTGGGAGAAAGAAAGAGGAGGTGAATACAGAGGAGAGGTGAACAGAGAGAAGAGAAGAAAGAGAAAATTGAAAAAGAGAAAGAGGGAGAGCTACGTAATTATAAGTCCATGACCGACATACATACATGCTACATAGTCAGTTTATTAATTCTTTTCAATTCCATGGTTATCTGTTATATATACTTTTTAATAAATGAACGAAACAGAAGAGTGTGAACGAGTAGAATGGGAGGGTAAGCTTGCACAAAACAAACAACGTGGAATTACGATTTAAGTAACTCTATAAATGAGAATAGCTGGAAACATACATGTTAGTCTGCCTTATTTTTAATAATATATATTTTTTCAATATAAAAAATAACTAAATTTTAAACTCTAAACTCTAAATACTGAAAGTCTAAAACTATACCTTAAATGTAAAAAAGAGAATCCAAACTTAAAAAAAATATTCCAGAAGTTTATTTAACACATTGTAATTATGTAACAGATGAAAAAATGAAAATGACCAAACAAATTGTATTTTAAAAAACAGATATATACAAAAGTGTATTTCTAACAATTTTTACTTAATAAAATGTCAAAATGACAAATATTGAGAGAAAACAAAAGAGAGAAAACGAATACAATGACCAAAACAAAAGTAAAACAAAAGTAAAGAATTGTAAACTATAAAACTAATTGAACTAATATTAGCTGCTATTTGTCTTAACTTAATAATTTTACAAGCACACAAAGGTAAATGTGCAACCGAAATTCACACAACTAATTTAACCAGAAAGTTAAGAACAAGGAAAGAAAACATATCTTTATTGATCAAAATGAGTTTAATTTTTACAAAAGAATTTCAATTGGCTTAGGTAGCATGTTAAAACTTGACATCCATTGGAATCTTATAAATTTATGCATATTTTTATATGGACTGGTAAATGATTGTTTAAATATAATCATAGTTCTTTTAACACATATTCTAATTAACCAAATGAATAAAATTATTATTGTGATGTAATAAAAAGGATTACGATTTAGAATAAGTATTAACAACTAAGAAAAAACAAAACATAAAGATATGGTAAATCTCAATTCGTAGTAACTGATATTGTTTTGAAAAAAATGAGAACTGTTGAAAACAAATTTGCTAACCGCGTCCTTTTTGTGGTTTGATTTTTTTTTCTTCAATTGTGATATTTTTTTTTCTCTCCTACGTTTTTTCTTCAGCATAGTCTGTATTCTCCTCATATCTATTCACTATATTCAATGAGTGGCTCATCAATGTTATTGCCCACACAAGCCACAAATTGCTCTTCAACACTCCTAATCATCTCTTGCAAGTTACACATATATTTTGGATGCAGTAGTTCTATGTGGCAACACTCCTAATCATCTCTTGGTGCTCACAACGAAGCTATCTCACGAATGTATCAACTATGTGGAAAATCTTGATGTGGATACTATTATTGTTTTTTTGAAGCCATGTGAATGGAACTTACCAAGAGAAAAAAATCAGAACACTTTTTTTAGAGCATGCTTTTGTAATCGAGTTAGAATATTCTTTATTTATTTTAACATCAATTATTTACTCTATTTTTCAATGTCGTACATTACTTGCACTCCAAAAAATAAGGATTCATAAGTTTTCTATTTATTTATTTTTTTTTTTGTCAACAAAGAATCAGCTCAAGCGAGCCAATTTGAAGGAAAATTGCCTACAAACAAAACATGATGCGGAGATAGGCGCGCCTGGCGAGCCAAAGAATCCGCTTTTATATTTGCATTTCTAGAAATATGAAATAAAGAGAAAGAAGAGAACTCCTCTTGATCCGTCTTAATTCCCTCCAAATATGTTGCAAAGGCCGGCCAGTCTTGAGGGGAAGACACCATCTTCACCAGATCCAAACTGTCCGTAAAGAAAGCCACCTCTCTAAAGTCGCGGCCAATCATACACCGCATCGCCCAACAGAAAGCTTCCACTTCTGTATGCAAGGGAGATAGACTGCGCCGAAAATTGGTTGCTCCTAGAATTGGTGGGGAGCCTTGCGAAGAAGTACAAAACCATCCTGCACCCACAAAAACATCTGTTTCTTTCCAAGAGCCATCAACAAAACATCGATAGCCTGAATAAACCAATGGAAGGGAAGGGTTCCGCCGTTGAAGCCTTGGGCTCGGAACCATAGGGGGGGGATTAACCTCCTCTCCCTCATCTTCCACCTAGGCCTGTAACCAAGAGGTCGCTTCCCCTTGCGCTACCCGCACAATATCATCCGGCCGTTCCGTCTGATTCTCAAACACACAAGCATTTCTTGCTTTCCAGATATACCACATAAGCCACGGGAAAATCGCTACACTGGAACCCGGATTCGTAGGACCCAAAAAGTGATCAACATTTGCATAAATAGAAGCCGTTGGAAATTGGTTAGGCCCCACAGGAACATGGGCCAAAGCCCAGACCTGACGGGCAGGCGGACACACAAAAATAGCATGATTAACAGTCTCCTCAGCCGCCCCACACCGCATACATCCAACATCACATTCTATGCCCCTCCGTCTCAAATTAACAGACACCGAAATGCTACCCGATAGCACTTGCCACATGAAATGTTTTAGCTTTGGGGGACAGTAAACCTGCCAAACCTTAGCAAGAAGCGGGGTGATCTCTGGACCACACCCACTAGCCTGGAAAGTGTTTGGAATACCCTGACGTGCCGTTTCATACCCTGACTTAACCGTATATTTACCAGACTTTGTGAAATGCCACCCTAAAGAGTCTGCCATCGGCAGACGACTGAAAGGAATAGCCTCTATCAAAGCGACATCTACAGGATCGAAATGTTCAACAAGCCGATCACGACGCCAAGAGTTCGTGTGATGATCCATAAACTGAGATAATCGAAGAGATGTGTCCATGAGCAGACAGTTGCTTAGAGCTGGTCTTGGGAATTGAGCTGGAACCCAGGGATCAGTCCATATAGAAATGGTGTCCCCTGAGCCAACCCGTTTAATAAGCCCTTTGTCTACCAAAGATCGAGCAGATACGATGCTTCTCCACCCATAAGAAGGAGAGTAGGACCGTATTGGTTCCAGCGGACTGGAGTTGCGGTAATACCTACTTTTAAAAACCCTGGCGAATAGGAGTTCGGTACCTCAATTAGTCGCCATAACTGTTTTGCCAACAAAGCCGTGTTAAAATCATCAACATTCCTAAAACCCAAGCCACCCATCTGCTTGGAACAACAAAGTCTCTCCCAGGCTATCCAATGCATACCCCCAGACTGACCATTAGAACTCCACCAGAAATTCGCCACCGCACTAGTGAGCTTGGATGTTATTGTTTTCGGCAAACGGTAACAAGACATCACAAAAGTTGGAACCGCCGTCGCAACAGATTTGATCATTACCTCCTTCCCCCCTTTGGACAAAAACTTTGCCGACCAACCTGTGGTCCGGCCCTGTAACCTGTCCCGAACATAAGAAAAAACCTTTGTCTTTGATCCTCCCAAGTTCTCCGGGATCCCTAAGTACGACCCCATACCGCCCAAGTTTGTAATACCAAGAACCCCTTGTAACTCCAACCTAACCTGGTCAGCCACCGTATGTCCGAACTGCAGTGAAGATTTTGTAAAATTTATCTGTTGACCTGAAACAGCCTCATATTGCTTGAGGATGTCCAGAACCACACCGCATTGCTCCTTATCCGCTTTACAAAAAAGGAGACTATCATCGCAAATAATAAATGTGTTATCGGCGGGCACTTATTTGCCACCTTAATGCCTGTAATCCGCTTATCAGCCTCCGCCTTCCGAATATTAGCAATTAGAACCTTCATACAAAGAATGAACAGATACGGGGATAGAGGATCACCCTGCCGAAGGCCCCGCCCTGGTAAGATTTGACCATTAGGTTGCCCGTTAATAAGGACCTTGTATTCCACCGAAGAAACACAATACAAAATCCAAGAAATCCAGATCTCCGCGAACCCCATTTTCCTCAATAGTGCCTCCAGAAAACCCCACTCAACCCTGTCATATGCCTTGCTCATATCTGTCTTGATGGCCATAAACTTCCGTTTACAGGAATTATTGGTTCTCAATCCGTGAAACATCTCCTGAGCTATAAGGATGTTATCCGAGATCAACCGTACAGGTACAAACGCAGATTGCGTTTCCGAGATGAGACCAGGGAGGATCTCCTTAAGTCTGTTACGCAGAACATTCGACAGGACCTTATATCCCACATTGCATAAGCTGATGGGACGTAATTCCGCCATCCGAGTCGGTTTAGCCACCTTCGGGATAAGACAAATGTGTGTTTGATTTAACCGCTTGTCAAACATGCCCTCCTCAAAAAACTGATTCACCAGAGTCACCAGATCATCCTTAACAATCCGCCATGCCTTCTGGAAAAACAAGGCAGTCATTCCATCAGGCCCGGGAGCCTTATCCGGATGCATCATAAATAAAGCCCGACGGACCTCTAACTCCGTGGCAGGGGCCGTCAACTGGACATTATCTGCCTCTGTAACAACCGTGTTGACTTCTCGTAAAGCATCCTCAAAATTTTCCGGATGTATCGAGGAAAACAATTCCTCGAAGTATGACACTGCCGTATCGCAAATTGCGTCATCCTCCGTAGACCAGACATCATGTTTGTCGAAGAGACCGACAATCCGGTTACGGGGCCGTCGCTGCTTGGTTTGGGCCTGAAAATACTTGGTATTTTTGTCCCCCACCCGCATCCATCTATTCCTACTCTTAAGGTATCAATGGATCTCCTCATCCCGATAAGCCTCTCGCAGACGGCTGCTGAGATCTGAGATCACCTCCGGGGTGGACAAGTCATCAGCCTGTGCCATCTCCAATTGCCTTTTTAGATCCTCAATCTACTCCCGACCATACGGAACCTGCGTTTTACGCCAACGAGAGATCTCCCGTCGACATCTGATGATCCTTTCTATATGAAATGACTTTAATGTTTTTAATGCTGTCAAAAATGTAGAATTTAATAAGCTACTCTGAAAGATGTTCTGATTTTTGGAGTACTCAAACGAATTTAATAATTTGCTTTCTTTTTAATTAATAAATCTTATTATATAAATCTTCATAACAAAATTACTCATTAACAAGATCGTAACACATGTCAATTATATCATTCAGATGTTGACATATCAATTCATTATTAAAATTTTAAAAAATAAAAATGTAAAAATTCAAAGCCTAAACTAAAAAGGTTTTATATAAAGGTAAATAGATATAGTAAAACCTAATTTATTTAAAATCTAATTATAAGAGAAATAATTTATTCAAAAATTACTAATTAGATTCTATGTTTATATAATGGTTTCAAAAGTTACTAATTCATAAGATTGCGACATGTGTCAAAATTTTATTACGACATGTGTCAAAATCTTATTATGTTGTAGATTTTTTAAATATTAAAATATTAATAAAAATCCATATTCAAAACCATTAAAAAATCATACAAATAATTTTACAATAAAGATACACATAGTTATTGTGACAACCCGTCTCGTGGACCCCGCTAGCCTCACTGCTAGCCGCCCAAACGGACCCCAAGCTGGCCCTGCAGGGCATCGATCCTAACCCATCACTGTGGATATCCCAATCGACCAGTAGGTTATTGGTGCGCGAGGAGTTCCTTGAACCCTAGTCCTCACCCTTTAACAAACTTCCCACATGACAAGTTGCCCACCAATAATATTAATAATGTAAAAAGATAATTATCAAAAAATTACAAAAATTTAAAAGTTTTTTTAAAACAAATAATTATAAGGAGATTATATACATATATTTCATAAATTTTGAAATCATAACATTATTTACTTATTTTTAATTTTAAGTTATTAATTCTACAAAAGCAATAGAAAAAGGATTACGGAAAATATACAGTTAACTATTATTCTAAAATTTGTAAATGCTCACTTCTATATAAACATAGATTTTCTCATATTTTTCATCTAACAAAATAATTTATTCAAAAACATTGCTTTCAATTTTGTTCTATTTGTAAAAAAATTGAAATGGGAAAGTAAAATTTTCCTTCTTTTTTTATACCAAAATTTTCTTATACTTTATGCTTTTTCAGTTCGGAATAGATAAGATTAATATATTGACCCAAAACAAATAATAATATATGCATCTTTTTTTTTCTAATACTGTATTTTAAAATTTATTATAGTATTTTATGATTATTTTATTTAATTTATATTTTCATCTTTGAATTACTTGGGATTTATATATTACCATGCGTATAATTTTCTATTACTTCTTTAATTATGTCAAATCAATTTTTTTCTAATTTTTCAACCGTGACACTTTTTTTTGTGCAAACATAATTATTAACATTCATTCAAATCCCAAAAGCAGATAACGAGTAGAAGCTCATCAACATAATTGTTGGATAAAATAGGCTAATAAATACAAGCTTACAAAAAAAAATAGATAGATATATTGGAGATACATAAATCATTATTGAAAGATCTATAGGAGCTTGGAGACTATGACACCCTGGTATTGCAGAAAGGTTTAAAAGAATTGATTTGACCACCTATGTCACCAAAGTGAACTTATCTTTTCAGTCAAGGGTCCTGAGAGAACTCCAGAGTTAAGCGTGCTTGAGTTGGAGTAGTTTCATGATGGGTGAAATTTTGGGAAGTGATTGTAGGAATTGCGCGAGTGAGGACAAAACACAGAGAAATATCATGTGGCGATTTGTAGGGTCGGTAAAGTATTTAAAGCCTCTCAAATGTAACAGACCGGCTGTCGGATATGGATGGGTCCACGAGTCGGGAGTGGACGTGGGGTACACTAAGGAATGTGGCTGTCAGGGCGCTACAAAGACAGAGGCTACATCATCGTATGTCAAATATATTAAGAAATTTAACATTATTTACTATCAAAAGATTTTGTGACGTTAGAAAATGGTCTTTAGTTTCTTTGGTTGTCGGAGCAAACCATTTTGAGATAGCTAAAAAATGTGAACATGTTCCTCCAAATAGGGAGTGCAGAGCCGAGGTTCTTTTTATGGTGGAGGAGGTTGGTCGCAAGGTTATCTCCCCAAGGAAATAAGGTAAAGAAGGTTGTACGCATGGTTATCTCTCTAAAGAAGGAAGGCGGAGCCAAAGTTTTTTTCATGGTAGATGAGGTTGGACACAAGGTTCTCTCCATAAAGCAGGGAGGAGGGTGGAGCCAATGTTTTCTTCATTGTTAATAATACACTATTGTGATGATACATCATTGATTAGTATACCTTTTTAACAATAATTGGTTAGTATACTCTGTAATATATTTTTTATTTGAAATATTGTTTGAGCCAACAATTTTTGTAATTAAAAAAACTAAGCAATAGTGAAAGTACAGTGATATATAATAGTTGGCTTAATGTGTTCATATAGACATTTCTTAGGTGGTGATAACGAATATATTTGTAACATACAATATATTTAGGTGTAAAAAATACACTTTTAATGGTAACATACATAAAAAATTTGTAAGTAGATATAAATCAGTGTATTATAGCAAAAAAAATTATAAATAACATAAAACAAATTTTAATATATTTTCGTTAAATTTAATTTTATTTATAAAATTTTAAACTCGCACATCGTGCGGATCTTTATATAGTAAATATATATTTTATAATAACTTAAAGACTCTTTTATTCGTTTTAACATCAATTATTTATGACTGATGTAAATACTTTACATAACTTGTTATTACCATTGTAAATATTAATCATTTTAATAAATTGATGCAAAATTAACATTTTTTTTTTTTTTTTGCAGTTAATGCATATTAACATCGATTACAATAATCAAATCAAACAATTATTTCGACCAATGCAAAATATTTGTATCAATTATAACTGATGTGAATAAATAAAATAAGTGACACAAGACACATTTAGGCAGATGTTGAGTGAGATTCGTGGTAGAATTTGTCTCACTAATGATCTGTGGAGAGCAATCATTGTGGAGGATTATTTATGCTTGACTGCTTATTTTATTGATGCAAACTGAAATTTACAGGCAAAGATAGTGTCATTTTATGTTTTTCCTCCATTTTATTCGGGTATTGCATTGGCTATGAAACTGATAGAGCTATTGAAAGCATGGGGTTTGGATAAGAAAGTGTTTACCATTACTATATACGATGCATCTTCAAATGATAATATGTAAAGGGTTCTAAAGAGGCAACTTAGAAAAGATTTGGTGTGTAGCGGGGAGTTTTTCACGTAAGGTGTGCAACTGATATCTATGCATTTTAGCATTGTATTTAGCTCATGTTTAGCATTGTTTAGAGTTATATTATCATGTTTTCATGTCTTTTATTTATAGTTTATGCATTAGAGTAGAATTCCATAGCATTTACATGTTTTTTTGCATAAACAAGTGTATTAGGTGATTTGGAAGCACTAAGAAGGAGTTGATAGCATGAAGAGATGCTCAACAAAGGAAACGACGCTCAAAGAGGAAATAAAGAGGACTCGACCAAGGACTCGATCCTGCACACAACCTAGCATTCAAAGCACTCGAACGTGAGAATTTAAAGAAGGAAAAGGCACTCGACCAGCAACCTGGACGAGCAGACGGCCGAGCGTGTGTCCGAGTGCGTGTCTTTGACCAACCCACCGACTCTGTATTTTTTTCTTCTAGTTTTTGGCCATAGATATCTCGTTTTTTTAGCTCTAGGGTTTTATTAGCTCATATTGTAACGCCCGTGTTCCGGAAAATAATGATATATTAGATTTATATAAAGAATTGAAGTGGATTCAGTTTAATCTCTTCTTGGTTTGTTAAGCTGATCAATTTATTGATTAAACAAAAATTAAACCAAAAGGATGGTTTAAATAATTATTGGTTTAGTTAATTTTAATTAAACTAAAAACCTTATTATTTATCAAGTGACGCTTTCTTCTCTTCTGCTTGGTGGCTATTGTCGTTGCTTTTTTTTTGTGAGAAAGAGAGACATCTGGGCCGATTTGGTGTGAAGGAAAAGAAGGAGATCAACAAAGCTTTGTTTTAAAGAGAAGGAAAGGAAACTGAACTGTTAGGTTTGGGAGAAGGAGGGTTTGACTGCTGAAATCGTTTTCTAAGTTTTGTGGGACACGTTTTGTCAAACGCGAGTTGGGACCAACGCGGGTTGTAACTGCGATCTTGGTCCCGTCTGTTATCCAATCGGCACGATATATTGTGCGAAACTTCGTGACGTCTAGCAATAGCTTTTCATCATATGTATTGGGAAGTTAACGGTTGGTTTTTGTTTTAAGGTTTTGTCTTTGAAATTGTAGTTTTCTGTTGTTTCTGTCCAGTTCGCTTCAAGGTTGTGTGACTTGTTGTAGGACGTTTCTTGGTTGTTGCAGACGCAAGGAAAGTCTTTCCTGGTTGTAATTATTGTTCGAATAACTTGTTATGGTGAGTGCGTGACCGTGAGGTTATCTGAGTGATTGGGTTGTATGACTTGTTTTGTGTGATGATGTGTAGGTGTGATGAATGTGTTATTGGGTGTTTTATTTAATGACTGGTTTGTTATGTTGTATTTGTGGTTTTACTCTTGAGTTGCTTGTGTGTATACCTTGTAGATGGGAGATGTCAATCCAACATGTTGGATTGACATCCTAAACAAACATATTGGCTAACAACATATTGACAGAAATGATGGGAGAGAGAGAGAGAGCCAAGATGATGGGAGATTAGTTTGTTTTAATCCAGAAGAGATGTCAATCCAACATGGTGAATATGCAAACACTCAAGATATGAACATGTATTCAAGTTAAGCCAATATCAAGTTGATTTGTGTCTAACAACCTAATGACAGAAATGTAAATGCAGTGAACTAACAACTTAAACAATACTAAATGCAATAAGAACAAGGCATGAACAATGCAATAAACAAAGCAAATGCAAATAAACTAAAATGAAATGAAACAGAGCAAAACTAAGTATACTCGAGCTGGTGCTCGACCAGACAGTATGAACTGTGGTCGAGCTATGCAGAACGAGGAAAAAAAGCAATTTAAACAACTTTAACATAACAAAATGCAAATAAACAAAACAGGATGCAAATATAAGGCAATCAATAAACAAAGTAGGCTCCTAGAGATGGATTCATGGGCTAATCTGAAGCTATGGCTACCTAAACTGATCAACAAATCTCAAGCAATGAGTTATCTCTAGATAATGATCTCATAAACTTACTAATCCATTCTCATAACAATAGTAATCAGGTTTAAAAACTTTTTGACCTAGTTCTCACTAGCTAAAATATGGATAAACAGGCATTAAAAATCCAAATCATTACATGTAAAAAATAGCCCTAGAAAACTAATCTCTTAGGCTAGGCACAATAATCTCCAGCAAATGTATTATCTAGTAACCTAAACATTGGTATGATGCAAGGAAGCTTAAGATCTATTTTGAACTTCTCAGAACAAGAATATCATAGAGAACACCAAATCTGGAAGAGATATATAAATAAACAAAGCTTGACCAGTCTAAGCAACCATAACTCTAAACCAGCCTAATTCATCTCTAGAACCCTAGCTTACTACTCATATCTACAAATCATGATGATGATGAACACAAACCCAAAATGATAAAACGATCTTCTGTTGCGATGAAGCTTCAGCAACCTTCATAAAATTTGTAGGTAATCGAGTTACCTTTTCAACCAATGGCGGATCCACGTAGAGCTTAAGAGGGTCAACTGACCGAGTAAAATGTTGAAATAGTGTTTTTTTGTATGTGAAGTTGTAAATTTCCAGTAACATAGTTGGTATTCCTTTAGTATGATGACCCCCCAAACCTACGTTCGACTCCTCCATACTACACACCAATATTCTCTTTTTTCAATTTAAGTGGCTTTAATTTTTTTTTTGAGCTGGGTAAATTTTTCTCCTAGGTCCGCTACTGTTTCCAACGCTGGTGGTTTTAGGTCAATCAGAGGTGTAGTAAAAGAGTTATCTCGATATTACTAAACGGATATCATCCCAGATCGAAGAGTGGTGCTACTTGACGGACCAACTACACCATGCATTCGACCGAGCACATGGTCGAGCACTTGCAGCCGACTCTCTGTTTTGTCCTCTAGCTAACTAGGGCTTCCCCCTCTTTACTATATATATGTGTACTGGCACTTGTGGCCGTAGAGAGACACCTCATAACCTAGTTTTTACTATTTTGTAGCTTTCTCTTTACTTTATTGCATCATCCTACTTTTATCCTTGCTTTTATCTTGTTATTTCCCAAAAATTGAGAGATTTGTAAGCTTTACAACTTTTGATCTATTAAGAATCTGAATTTATTTCTTTATACAAAGTTGTTGATCTCTCTTTTATCTTTCCAATCATTCATTCGAATCGATCTTTCAGGAGCTCGTTATGAATCTGACCGTGTGCATGGTCGAGTGCCTTCTTTTTCCTTCCTGATACTTCCAATCCTCTTGTTTAGCTCAAGAAGTAATACCAAGTCCCTTCTTATAGTCTTTTAGAGCTCTAAATCACCTAATAATGCTCCAAATGCACAAATGTATGCAATGCATGCTCCTAAACATCCTAAGTGCATATTTGGACGGAAATGGCTATAAAACCTAAGGAATTACTTCTATATGATGCAAAACATGAACTAAACAAGGCTTAAAACATGATAAAATATATGCACATCAACACCCCCAAATTTAGCCTTTGCTTGCCCTCAAGCAAACAAACAAGACATAAGTAGGAAGAAAAGTTTGAAAGTGGGATCTCAGAACCTAAAACTTGCTAATAAACTAGCTAGAATCAATGTCCATATTACTAGTACTATGATGTAAGGTGAATAAGCTATACTTAAATAATTTAGACAAGTCTATCACAACCTTAACTGATTCAAGCCTTAGACATCCACATGCATTTAGATCAATCATTTCCTTTAACATTCATTGAACAAGAACATGAATCGAATTATGCAATGCTTAAACTCATTTGGCTTGGTAATAAAACTTTTAGAGACAAAGATGATCTCTCTTTAGGGTGAGGCTTATCAAATGAGGGTTCTCTCAAGAAAATTAGATTGAAGTTTAGTAGAAGGCTAAAGGTAAGAACACATAGACAAATACAAGTATAAAACATTGTCTACTCAAAGGCACCCAAAGTGTTTATCCTAACATTCTAATCCCAAATGGTCCTAGTTTTACCCTTTAACTTCATCTCTTCTCTTTTACCATTTTTCTCTTTTGTCTTAAGTCTTAAGAGAGGTTTTATTACTTAGCTATCTAGTGGGACGGGGGTTTCTTTCTTATTTGCTATGGTTCTCTTTTCTTCTTACTTAACAAGACATAAAAGCTTCTTGCTATACTCTTTTTTTCTTTGACCAAAACCATCATTTTCATTTTAAACTTCCCCAAATCCTTTAACTAGAGCTTAATTTCACTTAAACACAATCCCCTCCTAAAGACTTCAACCTTTTCTCTTTCTTTTCCCTCTTTTCTTTTCTTTTTCAATCACACCAAGTCCCAAACCAAAAAACAAATCCCTCCTAGTCCTATATAGTTTGAAAAATGCAAACTAGAACTACACAAGGCTTTATTCCTATCAGCTCAAACCTAACGCTTTCTACCAAGCTTAATCAAAAAGGCCTAACACTCAAGAAACAACATAGCTTGAAAGAAGGGTAGGTAAAGGGTAGGGGAAACTGATTTAAAGATGAAATCAGCTACTTGGATCAGCAACAGTGGTAAAAAGGTGAAAGAAGACCCAAATATGTATAAAGTATCCATGAGTTTAAGCAATGCACAATCAGATAATTAAAAGTCAATATTATGTGCTTATAAATAGGAAATGACATCAAATCACAACATGCTTCAATTTGGACCAAAATGCAATATAGGAATTCAAGACTTGGTTCAATTTTATGTTTCTAGCTTACTCAACTAGCATCAAAGACCCATAAACTTGGGCATTGATCCTAGTCTAACAAATTTAAACAAGTTAACAAGGCTGAATTATCATAACTGTCCTATATGAAACATACTAACAAGATTCTAAAATGCAATACAAACTACATGAACACTCTGTTTTTAAATATTTTTTTTGCAAAATTTTTTAAATTTTTAGGGTTTTTCTATGCTTTAGATGAAATGCAAGTACTAGCATTTGAAATAAGAAAACAGAAAACAAAGTCAAATGTCATCTCAAACCCTCCCCCAAACTTAAATTACACAGTTCCTTGTGTAAGAGATTTTTGAAAGAGGATTTGAGAGTCAAAACAACACAAAACAAACAATGCAATGATATAAACAATGGTAGAGTTAGAGAATTACTTGGGATGGGCTCAAACATTACATTGCTCCTCTTATTCATGGGTCAATGCTAAAAGAGCTGCTTCTTCTAGTAATATTGAGACCTTGCCTTGCTTTCTTTGGAGAAGAACTTCTTACTTTACCATGAAGCTTCTTGATTTTCCCACTCATCTCCTCCACCTTAGTTGTCAACTCCATTAATGAATCATATAGAATGTTGATAGTTTGAAGCTCAGACAAACCATCAGATGAGGGATTTCTTGGCTCTTGTTGTTGGTGAAGCTTGGGGATGAAGTTTGGGCATTCTAGGTGACTTGGTACCACTCGGTCAAGTGACTTAAGGGGCTCGGTCGAGTGGTAGGTTGAGCAATAGGTCGAGTGACCTAAAATCTCTGTTTCTACCCCATTCACACCCTCAAAGATTTCAGACTCAGTTTCATGACCTTTCTCTTCAATCCTGAAGATCTGCCCATCAATAGTTGGCTTCTTCTGCTCAAACTCTTTAACTTGTGGCTTGTCCTTTATTTCAACATCTTCTAACAAAGGTTCATGACTTAAGACCATCATTGCTTGCTTATCAATAGAAGCCTTGTACTTTTTCAGCATTTGCTCTTTAAACCGTTCTGGAAATGGCAAAGGTGACTGATAGGGAGGAGGAATGAACATAACTGGCTTGTTAGATTCTTGAGCAACGACTCGATCAAGCACTCGACCATGTGCTTGACCGTGTGCATGATCGAGTGAGTGGTCGAGTGGTGTCTCGAGCTCAGTTATCTTTTCATTCTGTACCTCTGGCTGAAGAGAATCCCTCCCATCTTGGTTGCCACTGTCTTCAGTGAGCTTTGTAGGTAGTTCTTTGAGAGAGATAGCTTGGGCAGTGGCAAACTCCTTTATATTTTTGATTGCTGTCCCATTGAGTTGTCTAGAAGAAGAAGATTTACTCTTTCTCTCTAGGTGAAGTATTATGCAAGTTAAAGCTTCAATCTTGATATTAAGGGCACCATATGTGCAGTCCATCTCTTTTTTTTTTTCATCTCTGTTAGCTTCTTACTTATTTCCATATCTCCATTAGCTTGGCCTTCTAGGAGTTGATGAAGCATAGTCTTCATCTCTTGATCTAGAGCAGGAGCTTGTTGGGGTTGTTGTGGAGGATAGACTGGGACCATAAACTGCTCATCTTCACAAACAACATGTACTTTCTTTTGCTGGGTTAGAAAGAGCTTATCTAGCTTCTCAAGCTTCTCATTTAAGGCTTTTAGTTCCTTTCTATGCCCTTCCTCAGAATCAACACCTTCCCTTAAGCTTCTATCATATTCCTCACTGTAATTTACATTGGACTGAGCAAGGTTCTCTACTAAGTCTCAACCTTCATCTACATCTCTATTCATGAAGCTTCCATTGGAGGTTATGTCTAGGAGCGTCCTGATCTTGGGAAGAACACCTCTATACAAAGTACACAACAAATATTCATTGCTGAATCCATGATGTGGGCATTGTCTCTGGTAACCTATGAAGCGCTCCCATGCTTCACTAAAAGATTCACCATTCTTTTGGAGAAATCATGAAATTTCATTCCTCAAATCTTACAATCAATCCAAGAGGTGATTTTCCATGAGGTAAAGTCTTCTCCCACTGATGGGCTTTATCTCCTAGAGAAAAAGGAAACAATCTCAGCTTCAAGGCATCCTCACTAACTCCATTTATATTGGTGAGGCTACAAAGCCTATCAAATTCATCAAGATGTGCAAGGGGGTCTTCAGTACGCAAGCCATGAAATCTGTTGCTATGAACCATTGGGATTAGACTACTCTTGATTGTGAAGGTTGTGTTGTAGACAAGAGGAGGCACTATCCCATATCTCTGAGTATGAGTAGTGGGAGCATCACTATCACCAATCTTCCTTCTCCTTCGAGGTTCATTCTGATCCTGTGGGAGTTCCATTTCCACCTCTTCTTCTATGATTTTGAGACTTTGAACAGGTGCTCGACCAAGTGTTATACCTGACAATGGCGCCAATTGAAACATGTATTTATCTGGTGTAAACTATACTTATGCAATGAATGAATGCAAACATGCAAACAGAGACATAAGCAAGGATGGTGAATGACAAGGTGTTTCAATTCCCTTATGCAGTTGTAGTATAAGAGATGTTAATCCAACATGGTGAATATGCAAACACTCAAGATATGAACATGCATTTAAGTTAAACCAAATATCAAGTTGATTTGTTTCTACAAACCTAATGACATAAATGTAAATGCAATGAACTAACAACTTAAACAATACTAAATGCAATAAGAACAAGTCAGGAACAATACAATAAACAAAGCAAATGCAAATAAGTTAAAATGGAATGAAACATAGCAGAACTAAGTGTACTCGAGCTAGTGCTCGACCAGACATTATGAACTGTGGTCGAGTGACAGGTCGAGATATGCAGGACGAGGAACAAAAGCAATTTAAAAAACTTTAACAGAACATAATGCAAATAAACAAAACCGGATGCAAATATAAGGCAATCAATAAACAAAGTAGGCTCCTAGAGATGGATTCATGAGCTAATCTCAAGCTATGGCTACCTAAACTGATCAACAAATCTCAAGCAATGCGTTATCTCTAGACAATGATCTCATAAACTTACTAATCCATTCTCATGACAATAGTAATCAGGTTTAAAAACTTTTAGACCTAGTTCTCACTAGCTAAAACATGGATAAACAGACAATAAAGATCTAGATCATTACATGTCAAAAACTACCCTAGACAACTAATCTCTTAGGCTAGGCACAGTAATCTCCAGCAAATGTATTATCTTGCAACCTAAACATTGGTATGATGCAAGGAAGCTTAAGATCTATTCTTAACTTCTCAGAACAAGAATAGCATAGAGAACACTAAATCTGGAAGAGATATATAAACAAACAAAGCTTGACCAGTCTAAGCAACCGTAACTCAAAACCAGCCTAAACTATCTCTAGAACCCTAGCTCACTACTCAGATCTACAAATCATGATGATGATGAACAAAAACCCAGAAAATGATTTTTAAAAAAAAAAAAACATGATTGGAAAGATAAAAGAGAGATCTACAAATTTGTATAAAGAAATAAACTCAGATTCTTAATAGATAAAAAGTTGTAAAGCTTACAAATCTCTCAAATTTTGGGAAATAACAAGATAAAAGCAAGGATAAAAGTAGGATGATACAATAAAGTAAAGAGAAAGCTAAAACTAGTAAAATCTAGGTTATGAGGTGTCTCTCTGCGGCCACAAGTGCCAGTACACATATATATAGTAAAGAGGAGGAAGCTCTAGTTAGCTAGAGGAAAAAACAGAGAGTCGGCTGCAAGTGCTTGACCATGTGCTCGGTCGAGTGCGTGGTCGAGTGGTTGGTCCGTCAAGTAGCACCAGTCTTCGATCTGGGATGATATCTGTTTAGTAAAATCGGGATAACTCTTGTACTACACCTTTGATTGACCTGAAACCACTGGCGTTGGAAAGGTAACTCGATTGCCTACACAAAGAATGCTGAAGCTTAATCGCAACGGAAGATCTTCGTTCGAATCGATCTTTGAGGAGCTCGTTATGAATCCGACCGCGTGCTCGACCGTGTGCATGGTTGAGTGCCTTCTTTTCCCTTCCTGATACTTCCCATCCTCTTGTTTAGCTCCAGAAGTATTACCAAGTCCTTCCTTATAGTCTTTTAGAGCTCCAAATCACCTAATAATGTTTCAAATGCACAAATGTATGCAATGCATGCTACTAAACATCCTAAGTGCATATTTGGACAGAAATGGCTATAAAACCTAAGGAATTACTTCTATATGATGCAAAACATGAACTAAACAAGGCTTAAAACATGGTAAAATATATGCACATCACTATCAAAGACACATAGCAAATAACCGAGCCTCTAGAACATCCTCCACTTCATAGTCTTGATTCCATGATCACACTTTGCCTTTACTTGCGCCACAACACAAATGAGAGGTGTAAGTATTACCAGAAATATTTAGTGAGGAAATCCTTCCATATACTTGTCTATACACACAAGCAATAAGATCTCTCATGCCATAATCAACAAACAATAAAAAAAAACCAGGCAATACACAAAGCAAACATCTCACCAGCCGCTGCTGAAGGTTGGTGTCGACCGACACACAACATGTGTCGATCGACACTGACACTCGATGGAGGAGGTGTCGACCGATACAATCCTTGTGTCGATACCCGCATGCTCAACATTTCACGAAATCCCTAATTGCATCAACCGACACCTCCATATGGCATCGATCGATGCTCGTAGGTCAAACGCGCCGTCCTCGCATTAGTGTTGATCGACACAAGACTTGTATCGGTCGACACTAATATCGAGCATCGCCTCTTCATGAACAGAAACTCTGAATCTCGCCTCCAAGCTTCTCTTTTTCGTCCTTCACGATCTCGGGAACAATTCCAAGCCTTAGGAACCACGAAAAACACATAGAAACTCTCAAGAAACAATTGCACCTCACACAGAAATAACATAAACAGAGATCTCAGCTTAGGCCATGTTCATGCAATCACCTTAGCCAAACAGAGAAAAAATCGACCAACCACGACCAGAGAAACACCACAACAAGCTCCTTCCACGTCCTTAACCTTAGATCTCCAAACTCCAAGCACAGGTCTCTCAAAACAAGCAAGGAACCTCACAAAACTCACAGGGAAAGCTTTACTTCTCTTTATTTTCTTTCTAGAATGACAAACGCCTGAAGAAGAAAGAAAGACGTCGACTTTTCTCATTTAAACTCGGGTTTAGGGTTTCCACAAAAGCAACCACACAAACCGGAGAAATAAAATCGAACCGGTTGAACCAGCCGAACATTGTGTCAATCGACACCACAAGCTGTGTTTCGCATATGTTACAATTCTCCTCCACCTGCATAGATTCGTCCTCAAATCTAGCACTAAACGAACAGTCAAGGATCTTCCGTGCAGCCAACACCATGGCCCGCACATCCTCTGACTAACTATGAGGACTCAATCAGGCAAATAACCTGCATCTCGGACATTATTCTCTCTCAACTCATGCATCTCTCCCGCTCTCAGGTCTCAGTCTTCGAGTCTTACCAGGTCGCTATCGGGCCTCGGGCCTCCAGCTATGGTATTTGGGAAGTCTAATCTTGCTCTCAGGCTATCACCCTACAGCGCACTTTCAGATCACCATCCGAAGTTGATATACAAATTATACTTTCAGGCCACAAAGTCCTTCGAGATAACGGTACAAAGGAACCTAACCGTCCTCTCATGAGTTGTTCGAGATCTCATATCTCTAAAGCAATAATTCTGAGCTCGACCGAGTATTACGCTGACCAGAATTACCTCTATGGCTCACGTAGGAACATCGCAATGTCCTACAGCCAACACTCGCCACGAAGGCCACAAAGACGTCATAAAGACCCTAAACACGTCATAAAGACCACATAAACGTCCTGCAGGACCGTCACTAAAGCCACACAAATGTCCAAAATGGACCGTCACAAAGACCACAAATGTCATTAGGACCGTCACCATGGTATCCGGTGTCATTAAAACCACCACCAAGGTACCTGACGTCACCAAGACCACTACCCCTGACCAGCGTCACGAAGAACTCTGTCACCAAAACTACTGTTAGGGTACAAAACTTCATAAAAAAACACTACCACTAACAAGCGTTACTAATATCTTTGTCACCAAAACCACTGTCAGGGTACAAAACGTCTGTAAGACCACTATCAAGACACAAACGTGGTAATGGGTTAACGCTTAACAATATATTGTATCATCAGAAGAATTACTAGAAAAATTTATATGAATAAGAATATTTAATGCGTTAACACTATCTTCTTCTTCATTTTTTGTATCAATGTGAAGAAAAGAATAAGCTTTGTTAGACATAATACCTAAGTAGTGATTTGCCACTATTACAACATCTGTAGACATAAAAAGTATGTCACATGTACACTGTGATTACTTTAACCATTTTTAAATGTCATTAAGTTTCCGATTGAGATGCAACAACTCTTCAATAATAAAAATATAAACGACACCCACATTCAAAGCATCTTCTTCTTTGTATTATAGCGATCAAATTACAATGGATTAAAGTATTAGTAAAATAAATTCAATTAATTCACCCTACCTATTCCTACGTCCAATAATTCAGTGTCTAATTCTAAATTATAACTAAAGCTGCAACTGAAGACTAATAGAACCATAAAGATTTATATATAAGTTTAGAACTTCTAATTAACATGAACTTGAAAGTAGTTGGTGATTAGTTTAATCGAATATCGTTATTCTGTGTGCAAAGTCCACGAATCAGAGTGCATACCCCATGTGATTGCTATATTTTTTTGTTAATTCCCCTTTCACACTATACAATTCATCACTTAATCTTCAGATAATCAGAAATGATTAATACACCTATCATTTGGTTCTTTTATTACGCTAATGCTAGAAGAAAATGCATTTTTGAAATGTCATATGTATTTTACACTAACTCGCCGTTGTATCAAAACTGCTTACATATTTTTGAAATATTATATATGTATGAAGAGTCCTTAATTACTTTCACTAAATTGAGAAATTCTTACCAAAAGTGAAAGAGAGTAACTGAGCCACCCTATGGAGTTTAATAATCGAGAGATTCTGCCTGCAATGCATATTTACCAAGAAAAAACTTACCCGAAACCAAAGATGATCAAGGAAACTGATAAACAAAAAAAAAAACAGTTACCGGAAGCTGGTCAAGGTCAACTGATAATAAATTTGTGCAATTGTACAATTCACACATGACCTAGAATTGTGTTTGGAGAACTGCAAAAAAAAAAAAAAATATTAAAAGTATCTATTTTATATAAGAAAATATAGGAATTGGCAGTTTTTATTTTTTTCTGCACCAGGAATTCGCATATTTCCCATAATAAACTTACATCAATTTATAAGACAAGATATTTTAGTACTTACACACCATTTTTGTACTAGTACTTACACACCAGCGAATGATCTTTGAGGCAATTTATAGTCGTGAAAAAATCCGTGACTAAGGCCAAAATTTTGTGGCTATATGAGTATATAACCAAACAACCACGAAAAGACACGAAAAAAATTATATCTATACGATCGTGATCTAAAATGTTTTGTGGCTTTACGTGACACATAACCACGGTTGAAGTACGCGTAATTCGTAGTTTTGTCAGAGTGTTCCGTGACTAATTTGTAAATAACTACGGAGTGACTGTGATCCCGACGTTACTATACCATAAGTCTACTTGTATATACATGATGAATTAGTCGATCCAGAGATTAAATGTTTATTCCAAGCTATGGAAAGTTTTTTTTTTTTTTTTGGGGGGCAAAGCTATGGAAAAATTACATTAAAATAGTTGGTTGATCATCGAATCATTGGTTGATTACGGATTAAACCGGTCAAAGAAAACATGAGAGGAACGTAAGATTTAATTTTCAGAAATCACAACTTGATCCCACTCTACTATAATATTTGTTTTCAAATCCTTCCTCTACTCCAAAGACAACAAAGATAAAGACATAACACCTCACACAGCTGGTTAACATTACCAAATATCAAATCGAAACGAATCTAGGAATGAAGGTGATGTTGACTTATTAGCAAGTAACAAAATATAAAAGTCAAAGTTTCGTAATTTTGATAAATTAGATTATAGTCCATCATTACGAATTTGATTAATTATCTAGAGGTTACTTTCTGTCTAATGATATTTGTCGGGAACTTCTTTGTCCTAAAGTTTCTGATGTAAATAATTAGATCTAGATAAGATTGCATACTATTTGACGTTGTAAACTAGAACACTTGATTTAAATTTTTTAGAAAATATTAATTATGTGGATAGTTTTTGTTTTGAATAAATACTAAAACCATAATAAATTAATAACATTAGGAGGAACTATGATACTTTATTAATTTACAGAGTTATTTTTTTTTATAATTTCGCTTAAAATAGAGTAGATTAATTATCTTCAATTGTTGTGGAAGGTAACAAACTTACAATGATATTACACTAGAAAAGCAAAAGGAATCAAAGGAAACCAAAGTATATGTTAATTATAATAGTATAATATAATTAACATAAGGGTAAAACAGAAAGAAAAAGTGAAGAAAAAAAATCACTTTCAATAAGAGACAATGGCAACTACACATATTTTTCCAATACTTGTTTTCATTCACACCCATTTTCCAACCATAGTGTACTTTTGAAGAGATTTTTGCAAGTTTGACATAAAATCTAGACAACTTTGCCCTTATCTCTCTTTTAAACACATTAGAAGTTACTTTTGTGGTAATTATGTGTGGTCCTTAGGAAGAAAGATCCAAAGACTACAAAGGAAATATTTAATTAAAATGTAACTAAAAGAATTTTGTCTATTTGTCAAAAGAATTTTGCAATTTTTCCAAATAATAAAAAAAGTGAAGTTTTTTTTTTCTTATTCCATGATCTACTCCTCTCTCTCTCTCTCTTTTTCTCTCGTTTTTTCTTTTTTATCTTTATTATCATTTATTTAGTTATTATTAATAAATTTTGTATATTGTTTTACACAAAAGATTTTTTTTTTATCAACCATTGGGCCACAACTGGTGTGATGGTGCATTCTACAATTAGACTTACCTCCTGCCAGTGCACTAAGGTCACTTCACTGCACAAAAGATTATAATTACATTTTTTCTACATTTTAAGATGCACTTTGCTATACTTTAGATGAATAAGTTATATACTATCGTATTTTAGCTGAACATTTGTTTTATGATAAGTGGATGGTAAATTATGGATACTTACCTGATTAGACTATTAAATTCATAATTTGAGTATGTAATGTGGTTGGTTGGATGTGGTTTTGTGAATGCACTTTTGTGGATGTCTTTCGCATGTGAAGTAACATGAATGACTTATGGTTTAGGGTTTAAGTTTTAAGGTTTAAGGTTTAGGTATTAGGGCTTATGTGAATGATATGTCTATGTTTTGGGTTCAGGATTTAGGATTTAATATTCAAAGTTTTGAGTTTAGTAATACCCATCAATTCCGGTGTCTATGACCACGAGTTCACATGGAAACATGTTTATTGATCGGGGTTATAGTGTAATATTTTAGATAGAAATATATGTTTTGTGGAAATTTTTTGTAGATACCAATGTACACAGACCAAAAAATCATAATACAACAACCACACAATCAAATCCATAGACAGCACGAGCTCGTTGTATCATGTTTTGTGTTGGAACAAAAACATATACACACAAAATGGTTCATAAACAAAAACAAAAAAAAGACAACACTGATTTATTTAAAACATTGGATATCAATCATGTGGATGAGTAGCTATGGATACTTATTTCATAATATCTTGCTTCTTCGAGATGAAGAAAAATTTGTCAAGATAAATTAGCCATTTAGATGTCTTTTATCCATACATTTTTGCATTATTTTCTCATCTAGATCTAGGAATGTTAGAAGTGTCACTACAAGCATACTACACATGCATGGTCATTAATCTCAAAACCTATCCACCAAACTTTGACCACGTGGTCATTAGCCTCAAAATGTTGGCATGTGCTTGTTGGACACATGCATGAAAGATGTATGTTAGAACTCAGAACATCATTTAAATTATGTTCATGGGATCACTAATGATAGTTTTTAACTTAGAACATATTTGTTCTAATCAAGTATGTAGTTAATGATAGTTTGTATCCATAATAATATGTCCACTTGGACTTGACCACAAACATAGTTATATGCTATCCAATTTTAGCTGAACATTTGCTTGACGATAAGTGGATGGTAAACTGTGGATACTTACTTAATTAGGCTATTAAATTCATAATTTGAGTATGTAATGTGGTTGGTTGGATGTGATTTTGTGGATGCACTTTTGTGGATGTTTTCCGCATGTGAAGTAACATGAATGACTTATGGTTTAGGGTTTAAGGTATATGTATTAGGGCTTAGGTGAATGATGTGTCTATGTTTTGGGTTCAAGATTTGGGATTTAAGATTCAGGGTGTAAAGTTTAGGGTTTTAGGTTTACGGTGTTTGATTTTGGATTCAGAGTTCAGGTTCTAGAGTTTAGGGTTTAGGATTTAGAATTTAGATTTTTTGGTTAGGTTTAAGAATTTAGGTTTTTGGACTTAGGATAATGTATGTGGATTCATTGTCTATGTTTTGGGTTTCTGTTGTAGGGGGTAGGGTTCAGGGGGTATGGATTCAAAGGTACTAACTCCATATGGATTTGAAGGTACTATCCACATGTGTAACTTGTATCCACAAATTATAATGGTATCCACATGACCATGGTCATACAGGTTCGATGTGTCGTTGTACCCAAACCATAATCATGGTCATATCCACATGATCATGGTGGTATAGATAAGATGAGTTTTTAAAATCAAATTCAAGGGAGTAGCAGTGGATATACAAATTCTAGTTTATTTCTAAAATCATAGTCGTCAATTTTTTTTTTGGCAACCGAGTTTATCCTAAAAATTTATAGGTTTTATGTTAAATGAAGTTTTTAAAATTAATTTCAAGGGAGTGGTAGTGAGTGTATGAATTCTGGGTTTTCTTTTAAAATTATGTTCTTCATTTATTTTTTATTTTTGCAATCCAGTTTTTTTCGAAAATTATTGAGTTTTGATGTTCAATTTTTTTTTATTGTTTTGAATTTCTTAGAAAAAAAAAAAAGTGAGGCTGGAAAAAAAAAAGAGAAAGATGAAAGAGCAAAAAGGCAAATGAGAAAGAAAAATATTATTGTTTAATTGAGAAAAAAATGAGGTTGGATTAAAAAAATAAAGTAGAAGAGAGAGAGTGTGTGTGTTAGAGATAGTTTAGTAAGTTTAGGGGGCAAAATGTCATTTCATAGGGTAAAAGTATAATAGTAGCTAAATGTGGGTGTGTTTGTTATTATATGTTGGAAAAGTGGGTGTGGGTGCTATTTTCTCTATGAATAAATCACATATATTGGTATGGTTTTTTTTTTTTTTTTGTCAAACAAGTGAACCTTTCATTCAAATCAGATCCTCATAAAAAGGTAAGTTCTTACAACATACAACAAGATAGTTAAAGGTAAAAAGGGATCAGGGCTCCATGAGTTCTTCAAGAGAATCTGTTGGAGTCAAGGTGGATTTGACCATGAAGACAAGCTTCGCGAGATCCTTGACCTCCAAGTGGTCAAAAGTAGCTGTAGCGACTAACGCAATTGAGCTTTGAAAAGAGAGTTTCTCAGTGGCATCCTTAGATGGGTGTATCGCCACCATGAGAGGTGAAGTAGTTGAAACAATGGCATTCAACACTTTAAGATCGAAACTTATCTCTAGAAGGAGCTTCAACTGGGGATCGAAAGAGTTGGGTGTCAAACCGTAGCAAAACAGGTGAGTCCTCCCTCACATGAAACTCATGGCCATAAAGGTTAAGGAGTTTCACACAAAGCTTGCAGCCGGTTTAGCCTTGATTTATAATAGCAGACCCGATTTTCCTATCTTTCAGTGATATTTGACAATTGGGAACCATGGTTCTACGCTTCAGATTCATGCAGCTTGTTGGATCAAGTTCCAGATTAGAGTTCAGCAATAAAGGGACCCAAACACTGCTAATCGACTGGATTTGACAAGGATATATCTCAGACCATTCTGAAGACCACCATATACTGCTACCGAGGAGTCCTCGACTTGACCAAGCAGATAAGATTGGAGCTAGAGAAGTTGAGTTTGTTATCACATTGTCAATCACGGGTCTGGGTAGGACAATCCAGAGCCCAACCAGTACACACAAATCACAACACAAGAAGCTTCGACACCCACATTGACTAGAGACAGAACAGAAAGTCTCAGCCTTCCTTGGAGCCGAGGTTATAATGCCATTCTTCTTCAAGACAGATTCATCCCTATGATCAAGGAACAACAACCCAAGCATCCTAGATAGGCAATAAATCGATGTAGAACTAGAGGACTTGCTTTGGCCTAAGGATCCAGGTTGATACTCGTATATCCGACTCAATGGCATCGACACAAGGTTATATCGAGAAACGGCCATCGGTAATGGACTGAGCACAAGGTTAAAAACAAAGTACCTCATGGGCTTGGACTTAGGTGATGTTAATCGGCCGAAATAGGATTCAAGGTCTGATATACTAATTTATTTACAAATTTTTTTTTTTTTTTTAATGGGGAATCCGAAACCTCTAATCGATCAAGAGGTTTCTACGCTAAATCATGAAAACCCTTTTCCACAATCCCTCTTTCGCTTTTACCAAATCTTAAATAAAAAAAAGCTTTAGCGACGGTCTTCCTCTAATCGATGGTTATATTTTGATGGTCAACGCACCTAATGTATTTAGCTGCAATTGCAGATTCTCAGCCTCAGCCTCCAAACGTGCACCTCCAAACGTGCACCTCCAAACGTGCATAGCCAGGTAATAGTTTATTCAGAAAAATTATTCCAAGTTTTGTATTTGCAGCAGCAACAGATGACTCAGCAGTCACTAATGGCGGCTAGATCCTCAATGTTGTATGCTCAACAGCAGCAGTAGCAGCAACAGCCTTATGCAACGGGGAAAACGGCTAAAATATACCCCAACAATTTCTCGTTAGCTTTTTCATACCCCAATTTTGATACCCTGCAAATTACAGCCCCAACTCAAAATTAATACAAATTTCCTATCTAAACTCCATCAAATGTTTCGGTTTCGACATCCGTCCAAACGGTGTTAAGAGAACTAGTCAGCTTTGACGTGGCACTTCGGCTTGACAAAACGACGTGGGTGATCAAAGAAGAGGGTTCCCAACGAGATGCAGATGCGGTGAGTTCATCTAAATTTTTCGGGTTCAACATCTCTACACTCAATCACTCTCTCTTTCCTTTCGAGCAAACGATATGAACCCTAAAATCGATTTGGGGAAGAAATCGATTTTAATCCCCCAATTGTAAGACGACGTCGTTTTACATCAGTGCTCAACACACGCCAAAATGACAAAACGACGTCGTTTTGTCAAGCCGAAGTGCTACGTCAAAGCTGACTAGTCAACCGTTAAGCTTTCGCTTAACACCGTTTGGACAGATGTCGAAACCGAAAAATTTGATGGAGTTTAGATAGGAAATTTGAATTAATTTTGAGTTGAGGTTGTAATATGCAGGATATCAAAGTTGGGGTATGAAAAAACTAACGAGAAATTGTTGGGGTATATTTTGGCCGTTTTCCCCTTATGCAACGCTTCAGCATCAGCAATTGCACCATAGCCAGCTTGGAATGAGCTCGAGCAGTGGAGGAGGAAGCAGTGGTCTCCATATCCTTCAGGGAGAGGCTGGTGGGTTCATGATTTTGGCCGTGGGAAGCCGGAAATGGAGTTGAGATGGTTTGAAACCATCAGACCACACAACTTCAGTTTAAGATCAGCAACGGGACATCTTCCTAACTGTGTTTCTTGAACAAGATGCCTACAAGATGGTGTTAAGTGCCTTGGATACTCATGCACAAGCCCTTCTGAAACGCTCATTGCTCTAGCATGTCCAAACAGCTTGCTAACAATAGCGAGGGAAAATTTGGTAACAGTTGCGAGCCCCAAACTTGTAATCACATTTCCATCTATAACAACTTCTGCTCCTTCGGCCATTAGATGATTCATAGGCCCGTCTGTTTCTGAAGGGTACACAATTGTTCTCTTTTCCTGCGATAGGATTCACTTTTCCTAACAAACAATTGAATATTAGATAAATATTGAGTTTTTTCTTTTAAAGATTCACTTCTTATATTTAGTGATCTCTTAAAGTTTCAGAGTATGCAATCTACCTTTTTGTAGTAGATATCTACTAAATTTTTCAGAGATAGAGTAAAAAGAATAAAACATATTTTAACATTTTCAGAGCATAGAGTAAACCATAGAAAATTTATACTAAAAAGTTTAGAACATAGAATAAACCGCAGAATAAATAATTTGAATATTGTAGAATTTTGGATTTCGGACTACTAAACTATCTAGAACAAAAATCTTTTCTGAAATTAGTATAAGATGTACAAAATGTTAGAATACAAAATCTGTTTTTTTCAGAACAGTAGAAGATGATTTCTAAATTTTTTATACCAAATTTTATCTATCAAAAAAGTAACTTATACATTTTTTTTATTTTTTGTAAAAAATTATATAACCTCAACTATTGTATATCTACTTATTCTCTTATATTTCATATTTTACTACTTGTTAAATTTGGGTTTATTAATTTGTATGGATATTTTAGGTAAAATGACCATTTTAAAAAAAAAGTGTATATGGACAAAAAAATTTTAGTGATCTTTTTTTTTCCAATTTCCCCGTAAATAATTAGATCTAGATAAGATTACATACTATTTGACCTTGTAAACTAGAACACTTGTTGTCAAAAAAAAAAGAAAAAAAAAAAACCAGAACACTTGATATTAATTTACCAGAAAATATTAATTATGTGGAATAGTTTTTTGTTTTGAATAAATACTAAACCCATAATAAATTAATAACACTAGGAGGAACTATGATATTTTATTAATTTACAGAGTTATTTTTTATTAATATATAATTTCGATTAAAATAGAGTAGATTAATTATCTTGGATTGTTGTGGATGGTAACAAACTTACAATATATTGCACTAGAAAAGCAAAAGAAATGCAGAAACCAAAGTGTATAATAGTACAATTGAACCCTAATAATGAATTGGAAGATGACATATAATATAATTAACATAAGGGTAATACAGAAAGAAAAAGTAAGTGAAGAAAAAGGTTACTTTCATAAATGTGTATACATATAAACGGAGATGAGCTATATGAATAAATCACATATATTGGTACGGTTATGTACACCCATCAATCCTTTTTTTCTCTTTTTCTTCCTTTAGACCTTGATAAAAATGGTTGATCAAAGCTCAAGTTTCATGTGTTGAGATTCATGGTTGGGGTTTTGTGCCACTCCCATTCCTACAATGCTTTGTAAATCTTCTTCGCTAAACATTTGATACTGGAAAAACACACAAATAAATATATGTTATAATCTTTTGACTACAGAAAAATAGAATCAAGGGAGTAAAATTATAGAAGGAATTTAAACCTGAGAAATTGAGTCAGTGAATTGGGTAAGTGTTGGGAAGTGAGTGAAGCTTCTGGCTAAGCTAGAGGTTTCCAAAGAGTTCACGGGAGATTGGAGCATCATGTTATTGGGATGTAATTGTGAATTATTATTATTGTAAATATTAAGTTGTTGATGATGATGACTTGAAGACTTTGATTGGAGTCCTTCATGCAATCGGTTGTTACTTGATGGAATCATCTGAATAAATTCATATATAAATTAAAACATGTAAAAAAGTATTGCACAATATTTAATAGAAAAACACAAAAGGTACTTTGAAAAATAAAATCAAAAAGCTGCCTAATTGATTGCTAATGTGTCGATTGAAGAAAAAAAAACAAAGAAGATTTAAGATAATGAGTGAGATGACAAAGCAAAAAAGAAAAGGATTTGATAATGATAATTTGAAATTAATCATTATCAATAGTTGTTAAATTGATGTTAATGTTTAAGGTGACTTACAACATCCTTTGACACAAGAGCGTCCACGTTAAATTCCAGCCTGGTGTCGTTCACTGATGATAACTTCATTGACAAGAACTGTGCCATTATTAAACAAACAAAAAAAAAAATTAGAAAATAATTAAAAGGAAAAAATCATTGCAAATTATTACAATTCGGTGATTAATGAATGAAATGAAACAATTAATTAGAATTTGGATGAAACCAAATAAATAATAATTGTACCTCAACTTGTCTTTGCAATGATTGTACGTAGTTTATGATTTCATCAAGCATCAGTGCTTTTCCAGTAACCTTTCATCGTATAAACAAAGACATTAATTTTCTAATTACACTAATCAACAGTTAAGTTCATAACAAAAATGAATCAGTGATTAATCAAAGACTTTGAAAAAAAAAAAAAAAAAAAAGTCTCACCTTATTGCATCCAGGCACAAGATCTTGAAGAAGCTTCATCCGTTCACCAATCTTCTCCCTCCGAACCTAAACCAAACATTAAAAGAACATATCTCATCTAAGACACACAATTAAAACATCTAACAAACTAGATCAATCTGAACTAGCAATTTAAGCGACAAACCACGTAGACCAGTTGTGCCCTAAGTCATTTCTAGGGGCCTAACTAACGCCCAGCGTTTTTTTTAACAAGGACAACAACTATCCTGAAACTTCGGTTTCGACTTCCGAGTTGAACCAATACGACTACATAGTATTTTAGGAGAAGTGAAATAATTACTCGTTCAGCGAGGCTATGGCTATCGGTGGCTTGGCCGCGTCGAGCTCGAACATGGATGTAATCTTTAGGAGGCTCAGGTGGTTTAGTGTTATTGCTTTTGTTCCCTTCTCCTTCTTCTACATCATCATCATCATCATCTTCTTCTTCTCTTCTCCTTTTTTCTCCTTTTTCTTCTGAGCTTTTACTTCCTTTTCCATTCCAATCTTCTTTCTTTTCCGCCGTCTAAGAAATTAAAAAATTACAAAAAGTTAATCACTTTATGAAAAAGCTGACTTTTTTTTTTTAAGAATTGGATTCTTCGAATAAAAAGCGGGTCTTCCAACATTTGAAAAAGCTTAGGAAAAAATTTAATATAAAACTTTCCGGCAAAATAAAGTAGAAATTTTCCGGGAAAAAAGTTCGGAACTTTCCGGGTGTACCTTTGAGAAGCTAGGAGATGGGGAAGCTGTGGAAATGGGATTCTCTTTGGATTTCCCTTTCGGCAGAGCTTTTCTCTTCCGGGAAAATTCGCCGCCGGGAGTTATCGGTGCGACTTCCGGTGAAACGAGAGCTTTCAGAGCCGGTGTGCTTGAGACACGTGTCAGCTTCCCGGAGTTGTTAACGATGTTGTTGTTGTTAACCGGAAGATTTGAATTGGTTCTTCCGTTAAAGCTCCGGCTACCAAAACAAGAGAATCTCGCAGCTCTCTCCGCAAAACCTGGATCGGCTGAGAATTCAGTCAACGGCGTCGTTCTGTTCATCATCATATGAGAATTCGAATTCGACGGCGGCGGTGGAGAGCTCATCGGAGTTGCGTAACACGAGGCGGACCTAGACATCGGAGTTGTTCCTCCGTAGATCTCACCGGAGCTGTTGTGATTACCTATGTTACCAAGCTTACCAATGAGCTCTCTGATGATAAACCTGTCACCGCCACCGCCACTACCACCACAACCGCCTGAGAAGTTTGAGTTTGACGGCGTCGGTGATGAGACTAATGAGCTCAAAGCAGAGTCAAAGATGCTCTGTTGTTGTTGGTCCGTTGACTTTTCCCATAGAAATGAAGAATCCTGTTGTGGATTTGGATCCATTAAAGCCCAATTAAGCATCATCGCCGATGAAGAAGACGGTGGCTCGAACTCCGGCGGTGGTGGGAACTCTGTGTTCATAAACAACTCGTTCTCCATTTCTTTCTTGAAAAATTAAAAAAGGAGATGTAGTAAGATTATAGTAAGATCCTAAATTACGTAGAAATAGTCAAATTCACATCAGATAGAGAGATTTATGAGTTTTGGAGTGTGTCGGAGGAGAAAGAAGAGAAACGTAAAATGGTAGGGGCAAATGCTTTAATGGTCGCTAAACTTGGTTTATATAGTTTGTTTAGATGAAAACATTATATTATGTTTTTTTTTTTTTTTTTTTAAAAGCAATAGTCATTATGAAACTATAATTAAAAAAAAAAAAATAGTATCATTTTGTGTGATGCACCGTAACGGGCGGATATTAGGAGTTGTTTGCCGGGCCTTTGACGTTGAGAGATATGTTTTGCTAATAAATATGTAATTGTTTTTACAATTTCGACGTTAACATTATTCTACATGAATGTCAAAGTTTAGTATTTTTTGTTTTATGTGGACTCATTTTTTAAATTATCTAATGAAGAAAGGTCTTAGACATGCTAATTAAATATCAGGTATGGGATGGATCTTGATCATACAAATACTAGTAGTGCTCATCGGCGAGTGTTCTTTTGTATCATATAATATAACATGGTCAAAATATCTCTAGTGTTTTAGGCTCAAGCAGAATGTTAAATTTCGCGTCTGATTGTTCATGTCTTTATAGATTAGAGCCCAAAGACCTTAAAAGCCAGCTTAAGAGTGACCAAAAGATGAATTGTTGTTAATTGGTGTTACTTGATTTTTAAGGCCAAATTGATGTGACACTACGTTATTCGTCTAAACCATATTATATAAAATGGTAAGTGAGTTTTTAGCCTTGGTGATCATTTTAACCATAATGTGTTATTAAACTCTAACACAAAAATGTTTAAATATAATAGCAATCCGAATATATGCCACAAAAAAAATTGTGTATTTTTCAATCGCACATTTGGGATAATTTTCCAAAACAATCTGTAAAAAATTTAAATTATATGTTTTATAAAAAGTTGTGATTGTTCGTTGTAACGGTTTTTTTTTGTTAAGTTGCAACTGTTCATTGTAGAGTTGTATTTATTCGAATATTCGTATATTTGTCTGTTTGAACTGTTTTCATTTTTTGCCATGACACAAAATAGTATAAATTTTTAATCTCAGTGGTTTTTATAGCTTTCCAAATTATTCTCTAGCATTCATTAATTTAAAAGTAAAAAAAAATTCTCCAATTCTTAATTTAACAAAAGATTTTTGGAATGATGAATCTAATTTACAACTTTTAGTTAATTTTAAATATAAAAATATAATAAAAAGACCTAGAGTTTTTTTTCCAACAGTTAGATGGATTACATAGTGAGTTTTTGAATTTGACTTTTCAATATGGTAATAAAGATACATTCTATTTAAAAGCAGTTTATATGGGTTATTAGGTATAATAAAGTGCAGACAGTTACGATTTTTCGTAGTATTTTTTCATAAAATTTCTGTTTTTATTTGTTTTTTTTTTGAAAAAAATCTAACGGTTGTATCTGGTTATTGTAGAATTGTGTCTTTTCACTATATTTTATTTATATTTTTTCATTATAATTTTTCGTTCTGATAGGTGTATGACGTCAATGACTTGTGTCTATTTAAATAGTCATGTTTTTTCAAGTCTCTTTATATTTGTCTCTTCATCAGTAGCTAACAAGTTCGTTGAAACATATTTTTCATTTATGTTAAATTTAAATAATTGAATATTAATATCTATTATTCAATGTATTTTTTTTTGTCAAAAGGTTTTCATATTTATTGACTTTTAGGATCATAGGTGGAAAACAACAAAACGGCCTAGGCCCTTACAAGGTGGAAACAGAAATTAAAAGACAGAATTTTAAAACAACAAAATAAACAAAAGGCCTAAACCCAAAAAGGAAAATCAGGCCCAACAAAAGAGAGGCCCATGAAGCCAAACCAAAGCCAAAATTAGGTCAATGAGAGAGCAGCTACCGATGCCGTCAAGGAAGGTCGGCGTCCGCACTCGACGGATCCAGGCCTAGATCTAATATTCAATGTTATTCTATAATCTAACTAAAATTTTAGAAATGATTATAGCAATAAAAAAACTTTATTACAACTTAATATAGAATTTACAGTTGCGTCTCGTAAGTTTTTGTTAAAAAAAATACTTGCGATTTTTTATAGTATTTGAATAAATTTTAAAAATAATTATAACAATCTGAATAAATGTGATGACTTTTTGTAGTATTTTTGTGAAAAAATTGTTTTTATTTGTTTTTTATTAAACTCAAACAGTTGTATCTGTTTATTGTAGAGCTGTGTCTTTTCACTATATTTTATTCATATTTTTTTCATCACAATTTTTCGTTATAATAGGTTTGTCTATTTAAATAGTCATATCTTTTGAACTTTCTATATATTTGTCTACTCATCAATAGCTAACAAATCATTGTTCGTTGAAACAAAATCATTAGATATACAATACCAAAGCATATAAATTATTTATTGACTTGAATCTAAATAATTTGAATATTAATATCTAATATTCAATCTAACTAAAATTTTAGAAATGATTACAGCAATTTATATATAAATTTAATAAAACTTCCTATAGAATTTATAGTTGCGTCTATTTATCATAATTTTTGTTAAAAACTACTTTTATATTAAATTTTTTTTTTTTCAAAAGTTGTGTATTTTAATTTTAATTTTTCTGTGATACAGTTAACTCATTATTAAATACATTTTTAATTATAATTATTCAATAGAAAATTACATTTACTCATTACAACTATTAGTTCAATATTCTCTGTTAGGATCACTTTGTCATAATGATTTTTTTAATTATACCTCTTTACCATTATTCTTCAGAAAATATCTTATATATTTATAATACTCTAAACAATGTTTTTTGCAAAGGTGTGTCTATTCTACATAATATTTTTTGTTTTATAAATTATCATTTTGATGGTTGTGTTTTTAGTTACAGATTATGTTTAATGTTTATGTTTTTAAACTATTCTATTACATTCAAATAATTTCATAATATATAATTTTAAATTTTAAATTTATTTACATTTTTTTAAAAATACTTTCCTCACAAAATTGTGAGGGGGTTGAGTCCTAGTTACTAATAAAAATACGGGTTCTATAGTTAAAAAATTATTTTGATTTTTGTTCTAATATATATTAAACATTGAGCATATTTTGTAATAGAGTTATTTTTTTTTATTGTTTGTAAATACTTTGATTTTGTAATGTTACTAAGAAAGTAAGAAGTAGATACATAGTGATTTAGTATGAATTAGATAATTCACATATACAATTTCGTATTCTATACAACCTTTACAAAACCGCTTATACATAATACACTATTGAGTACCTTGACCGAGAACGAAACAACGTTACTCGTTCCCTACTACAAAAAATTATTTGAAAAATATAAATGAAAATCAAAATTCAAGTGGTCATGATATGCATTGAAAAAATATATCTATTATCTAATAATGTCAAACCCTAAAATAAACAATTTTTCGAATTTTTTTTTTCAAGTTAGTTTGTAATAAATATTCAAAATATAAATTTGCATTAGTGTAATATTCATGAACCGAATTTTTGGTTTGAGCATCGATCAATGTCAAAGATGGACATCGGTTGGTGCAACTTTGTGGTTTGCATTCGCATTACTTTGAATGTCAGTGGTTTGACACTGTTTAAAAGGCGAACCCTCGGACTCAGTTATAAAAGAAATTTCGACACCTAGAGTGTGGTTTATCGCTTATCGTTTCTGAAAATTGAGCTAGAGAAAGAGAAATCTCTGAAATATCATTCGTTGAGCCTTCTGTGCCGGTTTCTGAAAGGATCTGTCTGTGGGAGTGAAGATTTGAGGCAAAAGGCAAGAGAGAAACAGTTGGTGGTGTGATTTTCGTCTTCGATGTGTTAGAATCATGTTGTGTAAGAGGTGAGTGCGAGACCATATCTTATCTAAGCGATTAGATGTGTGTTTTTGTATGTTTTTGGGTGATTGATTGTGAAACAACCCGACCCGTTTTTTTATAATAATAATATAATTAAATACTCCATGATATATTTAATTACAACCCAACCAATAAACCAACAATAACCCAACATACACAACAGAAGACATACTAATTGACCTATATCCACTAGGATTTGACTGAGCACAAATCTCTCTTCTATCCACCCTCCCTATATCCACTAGGATTTGACTGAGCACAAGATAATAGGGCTTGATGCCTAGCGGCTTCCTTTTACTAACCAACTCCAATTTAATATAATTACCATATCAATTAAAACCATCAACCTAACTTGCTTCTAAATCAGATTCCAACATAATGAACAAGACCAATAATACAACCGAGACCCTAGATCATCATCCTCCTCATTGCCATGATTCCACGCTACAAATGCATTACCTGCACCATAAACACAATGAGATGCGTGAATATTACCAGAAATACCCAGTGAGGCGATCCTCCCACCTACGAGCTATATACACTAGTAAATCAAGAGTACAACCACAAATAAAACATAACAAACCAGTCATTAAATAGAACACCCAATAATATATTCACCATACCTACACATCATCACACAAAACAAGTCATACAACCAATCGCTTAGATAAGCTCATTGTCCCGCACTCACCTTAACAAACTGATTCTAACAACAAATACAACCAGGAGAAACTCTCCTTACACCTGCAACAGTCCAGAAACGTCCTACAACAAGTCACACAACCAAAAGCAACCTTGAAGCAAACTGGACAGAGACATTAGAAAAGAACAGTCTTAAAGACGAAACCCTAAAATAAAAACTAACCGTTAACTATCAAATATCTCCGGTGAAACACTAGCCCTAGACGTCACAAAACTTCCCACAAAATATCGTGCCGATCAAAAAAGATACGAGACCACGATCTCAGTTACAATCTTCGACAGTTCTAACTCGCGTTAGAGAAAATGTGTCCCACAAAATTGCTAATAACTCACGGAATTTAAACCCAAATTCACTTCTGTAAATAGGATAATGACGATGAAAAGCTTGGGAATAAGTCTACCAAATTTTGTTACCTTTGACAACGATTTGATATGTCGAAAATATTTCCTCCTAAACCCTAACGATTCTGCTCCTTCTCCTTCTCTCTAACACAAAGCTTTGTTGATCTCTTTCTCCTTCTCACCAAATAACCAAGAGTTCTCTCTGTTTCTTACCCTCTCTCTCATCAGAACAATGTCGACAACCACACCCAAAAGAGAGGAGAAGAGGCGTCACTTGATAAATAATAAACTTTCTGGTTTAATTAAATTAAACCGAGATTTACCTAAACCAAAATGATTAAAGTATCCTTTGATTTAATTAATATAATCAACCAGCTTAGTAAACCAACCGGAAATTAAACCGACTCCACTCCAATTTTTGATATAAACTCTAATATTTTTATATTTTTTAGGGACTCGTGCGTTACAGATTGCTAGTGTGTTTGTTTGTGCTTGGTTGTCATGGTGGTTATGGCCTGTTGAGGTCATATTTGGAATCACAGATGATGTGGCGTCGGTTGAAGCCAAGAGATGTCGAGAGAGATCGTGTTTGGCGATGATTTGCGCGACTGCATCGATCGATGCAAGGAGTACGTTGGTCGATGTAGTTAAGGATTTAGAGGAGACGTGAGGTTGTTTTGGTCAACGCAAAGACAATGCGTCAATCGACGTAAGGAGTGCGTCGGTTGATGCAAAGGCGTTGCATTGATCGATGTAAGAGGTGCGTCGGTCGATGCATGGTCGATCGTGATGACGAGGATTGTCTTTCGACACATGTGTTTAGAGTTTTCTGGTTTCCTTGCTTTTGTGTATGTTTTTCGCTTGTGTGTATAGTCTAGTAGATGAGAAGATCACTTCACTGAGTATTTATGATAATACTCATACATCTCATTGTTTTTGTGGTACAGGTAAAGCGAAAGTATGATCGTAGAATCAAGGCAATGAAGAGGAGGATGATCTAGTAGCTCATTTGATTGATATATGGCTTCTGTTAGGTTGATAGAGTCGGGTCATTAGAATGTTGCTAGGTTGCTGGTTTAATGCCTTATGACCTCATTATTTATTTTCTTTTGGAGTTGACACGATTATGACATTTAGTGATTAATAAGATGGGTAATTTTTTGGATTTGACTTGCATTTGCATGAGAAAGGAAATACTCTTGTGGTTTCCAAAAGTAGAAAGTTACCAAAATTGGAAAGTTTCAAAAAATGGAAAGTTTTATGTGAGTTAAAATTTGTCCAGTTTTAGTGGTTTTAGGCCTTGGTGGCAATTGTGTTGCCTTTTTGGCTGGCTCTTTAGCCAATTGTGTGCTTTGTGGCGGGCTCTTTAACCAATTATGTTTCTTTTGTGGCAGGCTCTTTAGCCAATTGTGTTGTCTTTGTGGTGGACTGTTTAGCTAATGTTGCATGTTTAGGCGGTCTTTCGAGATGTGTAGCCTGCTTAGGCGGTCCTTTGGGATGTATGGTCTTTGTGACGGTCCTTCGTGATGTGTGGTCTATTTAGGCGGTCCTTCGGGATGTGTAGTCTTTGTGATGGTCCTTCGGGATGTGTGATCTTTATGACGGTTCTTCGGGATGTGTGGCCTTGGTGGCGGTCCTTTGTAGGACAATTGTTTGGCCTTGGTGGTGGTCCTCTTTAGGACATTTGTTTAGCCGTGGTGGCGGTCCTCTTTAGGATATTTGTTTAGTCTTGGTGGCGGTCCTGTTTAAGAAATTTTTTAGCCTTAGTGGCGGCCCTTGTGGCATTTTTATGATCCTTGTGTGGTCATGAAGTATTCCAGTGCGGGAATGTGTGGTTGGTAGGACATTGTGATTTTTTACGCGAGCCATAGGAGGGAGACCTTGTTAGAAGATAGAGCTTAGACGTATACAAAATTATTTTCTCTAAGGACAGTTGGTCCTGAACAACTCTTTAGTAAACTTTATTTCTCCTAGTACTATCATATTTTGAGACTTGGTGGCTTGATAGTATGGTTGGTATATCAACTTCGGATGATGATCCAAGGACGCGTAGTAGGGTGGCAATATGAGAGACAAATATTGGACTTCTTTTATATATTATGGCATGCGGGCTTAGGCCCGATGATGAGCCAACATTATGGCATGCAGGCTAAGTCCTGTTGAGGAGCCAATAAAAACTTAAAGTTATGACCTATGAGTAAGGCAAGTCCAAAGGTCGAGAGAAAATAACGCCCAAAGCGTGAGTCTATTGCATGGAGGTGACTTTTTGTAGTTTCGGTCGGAGGAAGTGCAGGCTGTGGAGATGGTTGCAAGAGAGTTCTTGGCCGATAGTTGTTTGAGAGTCGAAGACAAATTTCTTTTAGTAGGGGAGAATTATAATACTCACGAACCGAATTTCCAGTTTGAGCATCAATCAATGCTAAGGATGGGCATCGATCGATGCAACTGTGTGGTTTGCACTCGGGTTACTTTCAATGTCTCCGGTTTGACGCGGTTTAAGAGGAGAACTCTGGGGCTCGCTTATAAAAGGAAGGTTGACGCACTTAAGTGTTCTTTAGCCGTTTGTTGTTTTTGAAAGTTGAGAGAAAGAGAAATCTCTGTAAAAACATTATGTGAGCCTTTTGTGCCGGTTTCTGGAAGGATCTGTCAGTGGGAGTGAAGATCCCAGGCAAGAGGCGAGAGAGAAGCGGTTGGTGGTGTGATTTTTGTTGTGGATGTGTCAAAATCATCTTGTTTAAGAGGTAAGTGCATGACCATGACTTATCTAAGCTATTAGATGTGTGTTTTGTGTGTTTTTGGGTGATTGATTACTTTTTTGCTTGTTTGTGCTTGGTTGTCATGGTAGTTATGGCTTGTTGAGGTCAGATTTGGTATCACAGAAGACGTTGCGTTGGTTGGAGTCAAGAAATATCGAGAGAGGTCATGTTCGGCGATGATTCATGCAACTGCATCAATTGATGCAAGGAGTGTGTTGGTCGTTGCAGTTAGGGATTCAAAAGAGAAGTGAGGTTGTGAAACGACCAACCCTTTTTTTTTTTTTTTTATAAATAATTAATAAATATAATATATTAAAACAACTACAGCTAGTGGTCCCATACCCACTAGCCACCTAACCACAACACATTCAACAGCGGAAAACATAATCAATAACCAATAATAACCCAATAATAAACCAATATTATAGCGAGGCAATATCTCAATACCAAACAACAAGAAACAAGAAACCAGCAACCTAGCAATGTTTCTAATGACTCAACTCTAGCACCCTAGCAAATGCCAGACAACATCCAATCGAGTCCCTAGAACATCCTCCTCTTCATTGCCTTGATTCCACGGTCACACTTTTCCTTTACCTGCACCACAAACACAAATTGAGATGCATGAGTATTTGATAAAACACTCAGTGAGGCAATCCTCCCATCTACTGGGCTATACACACAAGCAATAAGATCTCTACAAGCCACAAACAACAATCAATAAAACAAACCAGGCAATATACAACGCCTGCAACATCCATCGCAACTGAACAAGGGGTGTCGACCGACACCAGATGGTGTCGATCGTCACTGACTATCTGGTGTCGACCGACGCCAAACTGGTGTCGACCGACACCCTGCCCGACACTCCCGAAAACCCTAGTTTGTGTCGACCGATGCCTCCACATGGCATCGAACGACACTCGCCAAAGTCCCGAGCCGTCCTCGCGTTGGTGTCGACCGACACCCCTGGTGTCGACCGACACCGATACCGAGCAGCGATTTCCCTCGATCAGAAACTCCGAATCTCGCCTCCAATCTTCTCCAATCCGCTCCTTGCACTCCCAGAAGCCAAACCCAGCCCAGATAGCAACGAAATAGCATAGCGAACTCAAGGAAACAACCACATAAGCACCAAATCACATAGAAACTAGAAATCTTAGCTTAGATAAGCCATGGTCATGCACTCACCTCTTTGCAGGAAGATTCTGACCAACAAGAACGAACTCCCTCACTCCTAGCAAGCTTCTAACACCTTCCCAGCCTTAGATCTCCCAAGAACAGCAAGGAATCTCTCAAACTCTTCCCAAAAGCTCAAGAACACTCTCTCTTTGTGTTTTTCTCAAAAACGGCGAAAACACCAAAATAACACGACCCTAGGTCGTTTTCTACCCCTAAAAACTCGATTTAGGGATTCCCTAAACCAACCACACAAACCGGACAATTAAAATTGAACCGACCAAACCGGCCACAACTGGTGTCGATCGACACTCCCTCTGTGGTGTCGATCGACACCCTCACCATAATTCCCAGAAAATGGTTTGCGGGTGTTACAATTCTCCCCCACCAATCTAGATTCGTCCTCGAATCTCAAACAACCATCAGTCAAGGACTCCCGTGCAACCGCCTCTACGGCCCGCACTCCTCCGACCGATCTACAGAAGGTCACCTCTAGGCGATAGACTCACGCTCCAGGCGTCATTCGCTCTTGACTTTTTGGACTTTCCTTTACTCATAGGCCTAAACCTTGAGTTTTTATTGGCTCCTCATCAGACCTAAGTCTGCATGCCAAATGTTGGCTCCTCATCAGGCCGAAGCCCGCATGCCATAATATATAAGGAAAAGTCAAAACTCGTCTCTCGGGTTGCCACCCTACAGCGCGCCCCCGGATCGTCATCCGAAGTCGATATACCAACCATCCTCCCGAGCCACAAAGTCTCTGAAAATGGCAGTACTAGGAGAACCTAAGTCCCCCAAGAGTCGCGAGCAAACGATTCCGAACACGTCTGAGCCCTATCCCTATCCAGGTTTCCTTCCCGTGGCTCGCGTAAAAACATCTCAATGTCCTACCAACCACATATTCCCTCACTGGAATACCTCATGACCACACAAGGATCATAAACGCCACAAGGGCCGCCACAAAGGCCAAACAAAATGTCCTAAAGAGGACCGCCACCAAGGCCAAACAAATGTCCTTAAGAGGACCGCCACCAAGGCCAAACAAATGTCCTAAAGAGGACCGCCACCAAGGCCAAACAATTGTCCTAAAAAGGACCGCCACCAAGGCACTCTGGCTAAACAGCCCGCCACAAAGGCCATCTGTCCCGAAGGACCGTCACAAAGACCATCTGTCCCGAAGGACCGTCACAAAGACACTCTGGCTAAACAGCCCGCCACAAAGGCCAAACAAACGTCCTAAAAAGGACCGCCACCAAGGCCACACAAATGTCCTAAAGAGGACCGTCACAAAGACACTCTGGCTAAACAGCCCGCCACAAAGGCCAAACAAACGTCCTAAAAAGGACCGCCACCAAGGCCACACAAATGTCCTAACGAGGACCGTCACAAAGACACTCTGGCTAAAAGCCCGTCACAAAGACCCCACAATGTCTAAAAAGACCGCCACACACGGGCACACTGACTCAAAAGTCCGCCACTAAGGCCACACTCAAGCCCCTTTAAGGCTTTCCACCGCTAAAATGGACAAATTCTAACTCCCATAAAACTTTCCATATTTAGCACCTTCCATTTTTGGAAACTTTCCACTTTTGGAAACTTCTCTTCACAACCCCGCCTCACGGAAACTTTGTACCCCAAACACCACCTCATCTTGTTACTGAGTCGCACAACCAACCACCCCAAGCGACCGAGTAACAAGAGAGATGGGCTGGAATACTCCATTCCCGCTCCAGCCACGGGTACAGATGGGACCCGGCTAAACAAGCTCAAGTCGCGGCTTGCTTCTCATACCACTTCTTGAACCTTGCCTTCATCTTTGCCTCAGGCTCCCAAGTCTGCTCCTCAACACCATCACAGTCCCAAAGGACTCTCATCAAAGGAATCTTCTTCTTCCGAAGTTCCTTGATCCTCCTCTCGAGAACCCTCACTGGTCTCGCCTCCAAAGTCATGTTAGGCTGAAGATCCTCAGGAATCTTAGCCAACACCTCCTCTCCCTCACGGAGACACTTCCGCAACATAGACACATGGAAAACCTTATGGAATGCACGCATCACCTCAGGTAACTCCAATCTATATGCCACTGGTCCAACCCGCTCAATCACTCTGAATGGACCCATATACCTCGGACTCAACTTAGTCTCGACAATGACCTGTTCGGACCCCGCAACATGGCCATCTTGAGGTACACTCTGTCTCCTACCTGAAACTCAAGATCTCTCCTCCTCCTATCTGCATAACTCCTCTGCCTATCCTGAGCCTCCTTCATGTTCAGCTTGAGAACCCGAATCTTCTCTGAGGTCTCCTGAACAAAACTAGCACCAAACATGCTCCTCTCCCCCACCTGAGTCCAGCATAATGGTGTACGACATGGTCTCCCATACAAAGCCTCGTAAGGAGCCATCTTAATACTTGCCTGATAGCTGTTGTTGTAAGCAAACTCTACCAGGTTCAGATGATCTGCCCAATGGCCACCCCAATCCAACACACACATCCTCAGCAAATCCTCCAGCGTCTGGATCGTCCTCTCCGACTGTCCATCAGTCTGGGGATGATAAGTTGTACTCATATGCACCTTAGTGCCCATCTCTGCCTGAAATGCCTTCCAGAACACCGAAGTGAACTTAGAATCCCTATCAGACACAATGCTTGCTGGCACCCCATGCAACCTGACTATCTCCCTCACATACTTCTTAGCCAAGACCGCTGCTCCATCAGTCTTCTTAATGGCCAGAAAATGTGCTGACTTAGTCAACCGGTCCACAATGACCCAAATAGCATCAAAGGTCCGGGACACTGGCAATCCTACCACGAAATCCATAGTGATCATATCCCACTTCCACTCAGGAATGGGTAAACTCTTCAGTAACCCGCCAGGAACCTGATGCTCAGCCTTCACTAGCTGACATACATCGCACCTCGAAACCCAACTAGCCACATCCTTCTTCATCCCGACCCAATGATAGTACCTCTTGAGGTCACGGTACATCTTGGTCGCTCCTGGATGAATGGATAACTTGCTCGCATGAGCCTCTCTCAGAATCTCCTGTCTCAACTCCTCATCCTTGGGCACACACACACGACCGTGCACCAAGATAGTACCATTATCTGAGACCTGATACTCTGAACCCACATCCTTAGAGGCATTCACTAGCCCCAAATCCTTCTCCTGAGCCAACCGCACTCTACTCAGAAGATCTGCTCTATCTACTGCTTCCAAACCCAACGGTTCCTGTGAAACAGCACATAAGCTCAAGGCACTGATCTCCCCTACCAGAGACTCCATCTCCTGCTCCTGAGCCGAAGCTACCCTCTTCCGACTCAGAGCATCTGCAACCGTGTTAGCCTTACCAGGATGATAGGCTATCTCCAAATCATAATCTGCCACAAGCTCCATCCACCGCCTCTGTCTCAAATTCAGCTCAGGCTGAGTGAATATATACTTCAGGCTCTTATGATCTGTGAACACCTGTACCTTTGCACCATAAAGATAAGATCTCCAAATCTTCAGGGCAAAAACTACAGCACCCATCTCCAAATCATGAGTAGGATAGTTGCCTTCATGCACCCGCAACTGCCGCGAAGCATAAGCAATCACCTTCCCATGCTGCATCGAGAACACAACCCAACCCAACTCTAGATGCATCTGTATAAACCACATAGGGTTCTCCCTGCTCAGGCAAAGCCAACACTGGCGCAGTAGTCAACATCTCCTTCAGGCTTGCAAAGCCTTCCTCACACTCTTCTGACCAGACAAAAGGAACATCCTTCCCTGTCAACTTAGTCATAGGACGTGCTCTGCTTGCAAAACCCTGCACAAATCTCCTGTAGTAACCTGCCAATCCAAGGAAACTCCTGATCTCTGTGGCATTCTGCGGTCTAGGCCAATCTCTGATAGCCTGAATCTTCTCTGGATCTACTGAAACCCCTCAACAAACAATGTGACCCAGAAAGCCCATCTCACGCTGCCGAAACTACACTTGCTCAACTTGGCAAACAACTTCTGCTCCCGCAGCTTCTCCATAACTGCCCTCAAATGCACTGCATGCTCCTCAGGACTCTTAGAGTAAACCAGGATATCGTCGATGAAAATGATGACAGATACATCCAGAAACTCCTGAAATACACTGTTCATCAATCTCATAAACGCTGCTGGTGCGTTAGTCAACCCGAAAGGCATCACCACAAACTCATAATGCCCATACCTCGTCCTGAAAGCAGTCTTCCTCACATCTGCCTCATCTATCGGTATCGATGATAACCCGATGCCAGATCCACCTTGGAGAACCAAGTAGCACCCCTCAACTGATCCAACAACTCGTCAATCCTCGGGAGAGGGTACTTGTTCTTCACAGTGACCCGGTTCAAACCCCTGTAATCAATACACAACCGGAAACTCCCATCCTTTTTCTTGACAAACAACACCGGCGCTCCCCACGGTGACACACTAGGACGGATGAATCCCTTACTCAATAAATCCTCTAGCTGCTTCTTCAGCTCTGCCATCTCTGCTGGAGCCATTCTGTAAGGAGCCTTGGATAACGGTGTCGTCCCCGGTTCCAGTTCAATGGTAAAAGGATCCGACCGAGATGGTGGTAATCCTTGCAGAGACTGAAACACATCCTCAAACTCCTCCACTACTGGAATACCGCTAACCGTAGACTTCCCCACTGACTCTGGCATAGATATAGTGACCAAATAAGCCTCACGGCCCTTCTCGATCATCTTCCCAGCCTGAATGGCTGAGATCACGAGACTCCCTGAAGTCGGTCTGATACCCTGAAAAACCAACTTCCCTCCTGGTCGCTCAAACTCCACCCTACCCCGATAGCAATCTAAATGCACCATATGCCGATGCATCCAATCCATCCCGAGAATAACATCATACAGCTCCACGGGACTGATAAGCAAATCCGCTGGCCATGACTCTCCTGCGATCTGAATATCAATTCCTCTAGCTCGTCCAATAACTCTCAGGAACTTGCCTCCCGCAACTCTAACAACTCCTGTGCGCTCTCCAGGATCCCCGCTGATCCCCGCACACTCTGCACACTCTGGAGTAATGAAGCTATGCGAAGCTCCAGAATCAAACATAACGTGGGACTTAAACCCGCCCACCAACAAGGTCCCTACACAAACCTCATGTGTTGAGAACCTAACACTTTATCACAGGAACATAAAATCTGACCCTACTAAAATTCACTAAGATTAAGTACCAGAAATTATACCTGTGATCGCCCCGGCACTGGTTCCACCAGTCTCCACTGTCGTGTAAACCCGAGGCCCCTGCTCAATCCGTGCCACCTGCTGACCCCCAGGCTGCACCTGCTGCAACGCTGCCACTGCTGCCGGCTGCAGTTTGGGACAAAAAGGCTTGATGTGCCCTGTCTCCCTACAATGATAACACACCCGAGGTCCTGCCGTCGGAACACTCCTCTTGGGACAACTAGCAACCCTGTGATCCCTGCTCCCACAACTGAAGCAACCCGCACCACTCGGCTTCTGCGTAGCCTCCCACTTCCTCTTGGTTCCCTGAGCATGCCTACCGCCCCTGCTAGAACCACCGTGCTGCTGAGCCTTACTAGGCTGAACTGCCGGAACTACCGCCACTGACTGAGCCCGGATATCCTCCTCAATCTCTGCTGCAGTCTCAACCAGCTCTGCACGCGTAGCATAACTCCTCCCTCTACAGTGAACTCTCAAGTCATCACGTAGAGCCCTCAAGAACCTCCTGATCTGAGCCTCTTCAGGCTCCATAGCCCGACCTCCATAACAAAGAAGTCGACTGAACTCCAGGTCCAACTCCCGCACTGACCGTGTCCCCTGAGACAACTGAAGGAACTGCACCTCCAAACAATCCAATGCCTCTCTAGGAAAATACTTGCGGTTGAACTCCAAAACGAAGTCAGCCCAAGTCATCTCCCGCTGCACCCTCCTAGCAGCCACCGATCTCCACCACAACTCAGCATCACCACTCAAAAAGTAGACCCCTATGTCCACCCAAAAACCCTCAGGACATCTCAGAGTGTGGAAGTTACGTTCCACTCTCGTCCTCCACGCATCCGCAGCAGTAGGATCTACACCCCCTGAAAACTGCTCAGTACGCAACCGACCCATCTCTGTCAACATGCTGAGATAACGAGCATGGACCCCCGCATCCGCAGCCACTGGCTGCCGCTCCTCCGCCACCACTGGTGGCTCTACCTGAGCCTGAGCCGGTACCACTGGTGGTAACCGCTCTAACACCTGTGCTAGCAAAGTCGCAAGGTCAACACCAGGGACTCTACCCGCTGGGACCCCCACACCCGGGACCCTAGCATCACCGGCCACTGGAGCATCAACACCGCCCCCTCCTGCCACACTCACGGAATCCTCCGGAACACCCTGCGACTCGCCAACACCCTCAGCTGTCACACTCTGGTCCTCGGTCTCACTAACCACTGGGACTCTGCCCCTACCACGACCACGTCCGCGTCCACGACCACGTCCGCGTCCACGACCTCGACCAGCCACAGCATCCTCTCTAACCATCTGCACTACCATGAACAGAAGGCTAAGCAACCAAATTTCTATTATAACACAGATACATAAACTCACCGTGGAATCACACACTCGGCTCGAAGAGGACGTTCTGGGACTCCATGCCACACACAATTGACTAACTCACATAATCAACCAAGACATGCAATCCCAAACATCTACAACAGAAACCTAGTGAACCCAAACCTAGAACCGTAAGGGCTCTGATACCAAACTGAAACGACCAACCCTTTTTTTTTTTTTTATAAATAATTAATAAATATAATATATTAAAACAACTACAGCTAGTGGTCCCATACCCACTAGCCACCTAACCACAACACATTCAACAGCGGAAAACATAATCAATAACCAATAATAACCCAATAATAAACCAATATTATAGCGAGGCAATATCTCAATACCAAACAACAAGAAACAAGAAACCAGCAACCTAGCAATGTTTCTAATGACTCAACTCTAGCACCCTAGCAAATGCCAGACAACATCCAATCGAGTCCCTAGAACATCCTCCTCTTCATTGCCTTGATTCCACGGTCACACTTTGCCTTTACCTGCACCACAAACACAAATTGAGATGCATGAGTATTTGATAAAACACTCAGTGAGGCAATCCTCCCATCTACTGGGCTATACACACAAGCAATAAGATCTCTACAAGCCACAAACAACAATCAATAAAACAAACCAGGCAATATACAACGCCTGCAACATCCATCGCAACTGAACAAGGGGTGTCGACCGACACCATATGGTGTCGATCATCACTGACTATCTGGTGTCGACCGACGCCAAACTGGTGTCGACCGACACCCTGCCCGACACTCCCGAAAACCCTAGTTTGTGTCAACCGATGCCTCCACATGGCATCGAACGACACTCGCCAAAGTCCCGAGCCGTCCTCGCGTTGGTGTCGACCGACACCCCAACTGGTGTCGACCGACACCGATACCGAGCAGCGATTTCCCTCGATCAGAAACTCCGAATCTCGCCTCCAATCTTCTCCAATCCGCTCCTTGCACTCCCAGAAGCCAAACCCAGCCCAGATAGCAACGAAATAGCATAGCGAACTCAAGGAAACAACCACATAAGCACCAAATCACATAGAAACTAGAAATCTTAGCTTAGATAAGCCATGGTCATGCACTCACCTCTTTGCAGGAAGATTCTGACCAACAAGAACGAACTCCCTCACTCCTAGCAAGCTTCTAACACCTTCCCAGCCTTAGATCTCCCAAGAACAGCAAGGAATCTCTCAAACTCTTCCCAAAAGCTCAAGAACACTCTCTCTTTGTGTTTTTCTCAAAAACGGCGAAAACACCAAAATAACACGACCCTAGGTCGTTTTCTACCCCTAAAAACTCGATTTAGGGATTCCCTAAACCAACCACACAAACCGGACAATTAAAATTGAACCGACCAAACCGGCCACAACTGGTGTCGATCGACACTCCCTCTGTGGTGTCGATCGACACCCTCACCATAATTCCCAGAAAATGGTTTGCGGGTGTTACAGGTTGCGTCAATCGATGCAAGGAGTGTGTTGGTCGTTGCAGTTAGGGATTCAAAGGAGAAGTGAGGTTGCGTTGATCGATGCAAGGAGTTCGTCGGTCGACGCAAAGGTGATGTGTCGATCGATGGCAGGAGTGTGTCGGACGACGCGAAGGCATTGCATCGATCGATGCAAGAGGTGTGTCGGTCGACGCAAGGTCGATCGTGACGACAAGGAGTGTCGTTCAATACTTGTGTTCAGAGTTGTCTGGTTTGCTTGATTTTATGTATTGTTTGCGTTTGTCTTTTCGCTTATGCGTATAGCTCAGTAGATGAGAGGATCGCCTCACTGAGTATATCTTGTAGTACTCATGCATCTCATTGTTTTAGTAGTGCAGGTAAAGCGAAAGTGTGATCGCGGAATCAAGATAATGAAGAGGAGTATGTTTTAGTGGCTCGTTTGATTGATTGATGTATGACTTCTGTTAGGTAGCTAGAGTCAGATCATTAGAATGTTGGTAGGTAGTTGGTTTAATGCTTTATAACCTTGTTAGTTGATTTATTACTGGTTTATGTTAGAATGATAATTGGTTATTCATTATTGAAATGATTTGTTGGTTAGTAGATGGTTTATTGCTATTGTTATTTCCACATTTTATATTGAATGTTGTTTGGTTGTTATTGAGAATGAAATTATTATTTAATTAAATAATATGTTTTTAAAAAAGTAATTTGGGTCATTTTAATTAGAAAAACAGAGGCAAAAAAAAAAAAAAAAATCTTTCATGTTTCTCGTTAGTACGAATCCTCCAATTTTGTAGTACCTTCTTTTCTGTACACTCTTTAGACAGCAGTTATCTATTAGAAAAAGGAAGATTGACACAATGACACACTTTCTAGAAACTTCTTTTATTTTAGACACTTTATGCTATTGAGACACTTTTTTCTACTGTTCACTATTTTTATGACAAATTTACCTTTACTCAAATATAAACAAAGAAAACAAATTAAAAAGTAACCAAACCAAATATCTTTTTGTTTCTATCTCATTCTTCTTTCTTACTTTGTTACTTGCTTTCTCTCCCTCAACTAAATTAAAAAGTAAGATTTAAGACAACTATCTCTTCATTTCTTGTCTTTTTTTTTTTACTTCTTTCTTTTTCATTGCATGTTTTTTTTATTCTCTATATCATAAACTTTAGATCATAAACCATAATCAGAAATTTAATTTCATAGCAATTTTAACAAATGTAGCCAAGTCTGTAGAATTTTTACTAGAAAACATGAAAATGAATAATTTTTGAAATTTCCAAATTCATCGATGTTGTTCTTAATTGATAAAGAACAATTAAGTGTTAACTAAAATTGTCCACTTTTTTCAATTCTTCATTTTTTTCTTTATCTTTTTCTTTTCTTGTTTATCTCTTTCTCTATTTGTAATCATTTTATTTAATTATTATGACATATATTTTCAATTTTGTTTTTACGCTTAATTATAATTTTATTTTTTCTATATTTTAAGATCTATTTTACTATATTTAAAAATGAATAATTGTATTACATATTATCCAATTATAGTTGAATATTTGTAAATTATTATGTGGATACTTATTTGTGGATACTTTTTTATGGATACTTATTTGTGGATACGTTTTTGTGAATATTTTTTTTGTGGATATTTTTTTGTGGATACATAAAAATGCCTAATTAACATAATAATGCATTGTTTCCAAGAAGAATGTTTCTCTATTGGTGTCCATTATGTATTGTTTATGTTGACAACATTCTTTACAAAATTGGTGTCCATTAATTTGTATGGAGCGGATTGTATCTTAAAAACTAGGTTTGTATAATGCCAATTTGATGCCATCATGTGGATGAGGTGCTATGGATACTGATTAGTTATACATTATCTATCTATATTTGAATAATTGTTCGCTATAATGTGGATGGTTAATATATCTAGATGAATACTTACTTTTGGATGATCAGAGAAAAATATATGAATACTAATTATCCAATTATAGTTGAATATTTGTTAATTGTTATGTGGATTCTAAAAATGTCTTATTATGTGGATACGTATTTGTGGATACTAATGTCTTATTTGTGATTATGTGGATACTTATTCTAAAATCAAATCCACATGGATGATAAGTTATACACGTCCACTAAAAACTACTTGTGTTTTGGTGAAACAATCGTTGTTAACTATCAAACAATTTTAACCTCATCATATCCCCTAGAAAACTAAGCATGACACCGTTCATTATATCCTATCCTAAACCCTAAACCCTAAACCTCTAAACCCTAAACCCTAAATCCTAAACCCAAAACCCAAAACCCTAAAGCCTAAACCCTAACACCTAAATCCTAAAATTTAGACCTTAACCTTAGATCATAAACCATAATCATAAATTTAATTTCATTAAAACTTTAAAAAATGTAGTCAAATATGAAGATCTTTTACTATAAAACATGAAATTGATCTACCCCAACCTGTAAACCCTGAACCTTAAATTAAGCCAAATTTTTGACTTCTTACATATAAATTTCCAAATTCATTGATGTTGTTCGCTATTATTTGGATGGTTAGCATGCATAGATGGATACTTATTTCGGATGACCAGAGAAAAAAAAAAAATATGAATACCTAATTAGTTAAACAACTTGTGGTTTAGTAAAGTAGTCATGGTAAACTATCAAACGGTTTTAATCTTTCATGTCCATAAAATCAAGTCCACATGGACGCTAAATTATACACGTCCACTAAAAACTACTTGTGTTTTGGTGAATTAGTCATTCTTAACTACCAAACAATTTTAACCTCATCATATCTCGTAAAAACCTAAACATAAAACCGTTAATTATATGCTATACTAAACTCTAAGCTCTAAACCCTAAAACTCTAAACCCTAAATCGTAAATCCTAAATTTTAGGTTATAAACCATAGTCATAAATTTTATTTCATAGTAATTGTAACAAATGTAGCCAAATCTGAAGATTTTTTTACTAGAAAACATAAAACTGATGATCAATAACATATGAAAAAGATTTGATGGATGATATTATTTATATTGAACATGAAACTAAATAATCATAAACATATAAGCATCTGGATTTGATTTTGCAGATGATAAATATATAAAAATATAAAATTTTAAGTAGATATAAATGTGGCTAAGAAATATATATATTGTTATCCAATACTCAAGATTATTAAACACATATATCAAAGAAAGGGAGTAAGATTAACAAATAAAATAAAAAGTATTTGAAAATAGAGAGAGAGTTGGAGAGGATGAGAAAGAAAGATAAAAGAAAGAAAATAAAGTAAAAAATAAAAAAATAAAAGAAAGATGTGTGTTGAAAAGTAATGTGTTTGGAGAGAGAGTTAAAGAGTAAAAAGGTAAAACAATATAAAATTCTGTGTGATGGTCCAAAAGTATGTTAGAATATAATTTTTTATATAAAAGTGTGTTAGAATGTCTTGTAATACCTTCTTTTATGTACAATTTTTAGACAGCAGTTATCTATTAGAAAAAAATGCATCCAATATCATGTATATAAGTTACATATGGTGAAAATTGAAAAGTGTCTTGATTAGAATAGGTGTCTAAATTAACGAGAATTTTTTTTTCTTATGAGGTGTGTGAATTATTCTATGTATAATATGTCCAACTTGGGCGCAGATCCATCCCCTTTAGTCATTGTTTATTGATCCGAAATTTGGAAAAAAATGAAAAGATAAAATAATCAATTAAATAACTGTGCTCCTTACAGATAGCAGCTACGTTTATAAGTTAGAGGTTAACAAGAAGAACAAGTAATAACACAAAGAAACATATATAGTAGACTTTTCTTATTTATCTTTACGAAATTAATTGTGGTTACGTTGGATATACATGTATGAATTCAATTTGTTTACATCTAGGAAACTCATTGATTGAATATTTGCCTAACGAGTTACGACTCATGTTAATATATGCAAAAATTAAAGGAAGTAGGTTTGTTAAAGTAAAGTTTGAAAATTGTATTGGGGGTTAAGGTCTTTGGACAAAATTAACAACAATGCGCTGTAGCAATATCTGAGGTAAAAAAAAAAGAAGAAAACATAAATTTAATAATTATAAAGATGATATATGTATAAACTTTTGATAATTTAATGATAAAAAAAAATGAAAATACAGTATTTTTCAAAATAGTTGATCAAATAAAATTGTTGATAAAAAAAATTTTGAATGAAAAATCTAAAATTACTACAATTATAATTGATGAAAAATGCATAATTAAAGTAAAAATATTACAAAAACGTATAATATATACTGATTTCACATATTTACTAATTGAAAATAAAATCAAATAAATAATAGGAAAATAATTTAAATCATTACATATTTCTAGCTAATTGGAAAGGAAATTGAAATAAATAATATTTATCATGACATGGTTAAATCTTTGATCGGTAGATTTACTATGTGTCAGTGTCACGATCTCTTAATTACTAACTTTCAGAAACCAACACTACCAACAAAAAAAACTTTAAGAAACCAAAACGTAGCACATTTAATTATTATTTTGTTCACCCAATATATGAAATGGGAGAGAGGCAAAGATTCGTATCCTAAACAAAAGTCCATGGAATTTCCTCCTTCGATTTCGAGCTTTCCCAAGTTGAATATCTTTTTGAAGGTGGTTTTCCTTATACGACCTAAAACCAATAAGCTCATCGAATGTGGCGTAGAAGCTATCATAAAAATACCTTAACTCATAAGCAAGAGAATCACCGGGCGTAAGCATTACATGGAGACGTCCTCGAATACGTGCACGGACATGAGGGTGAGCACATATGACTCTTAATTGGTCATAGTAAGTCATGAGACGAAGTAGATAATTCGGAGTATAACTGACGATGAAATCCCGAGTTATTAATTCTTGAATCTCATTCTCAAACCCAATAAACTCCATACGTTTTGTCTTGAGGTTCAAGTAAATAAAGACAGTAGTCCTTAGAAGTAGCCCTTCCTTCCAAGCACCGACCACATGTAATTAGCTTGTACTCTTGTCATGGCCGCGGCAGAAGTGTCTCACTTTGTCTCTGAACACGTTGGCGTCAAATCTGTAGTATTGGTGCGGGATTTAGCACCTCCAACATACCGATCTAAACTAGGAAGACAATTCGGTCATTTAATCGGGAATCCGGTCTAGTTCTATTTGATAGTTTATTTGAGGTCTGTTCGGACAAGGAGGCCTAGCCCAGAAGATAGAAAGCCGACTTCCCAATTCGCCTTATTACTAACTTAAGGAAGAAGGAACAACTTTCCTTATCTTTGTTCGAGTAATAAGGAAAGTTGATATATTCTGTAATCTGGCAAGAAATATAAATAAGGGGAGATTTCTCCATTGTAAGATAATCAAGCAATTGAATACAATATCCATATTCTCTTTGTTTTTGCAAAAATCCTAACTTGAGCTCTAAGAGATCTAATCCCCTTTCTAATTTCAAGCTTCGATCGAGTTTCTTGAGAGATTGCTTCTTTGAATTTGTTTCCCCCATCAAACAAATTCATTGTAAGTTTCTACAATTGGCGCCGTTTGTGGAGACGCAAAAACGTCTTTACAAGTTAGTCTCTTAAAGCAACTCGACCAAAAGTTTTTCTAAAAGCTTACGACAATGTCTCCAATTCCCAACAATGAAGTCATCGGCGCAAACCACACCCCCTCAAGCGTATCCGACATCACAGGCCTTGCACCTTCTCAGGGCGACACTGAAGCACAAGGTGACGCTCTAATCACGCAAGCCACAGCCGTTTATGTTTGCCGCAACATTACCACGTTGGTCAACCTAACCGATAACCGCCCCGAACTCCCGGCTAAGGCCGGATCCGGAGGGGAACCCAGCCAAGGAACAGGGCGAACTCGCGAACAACCATCAACCTAGATGCGGAGCGTTCAGACGAACGACCCTTGAGCCGGGAAATGATGCACGCCACGGAGCAGCAACCCGGGGCCCGAACCGAGGATATCCCTGATCGTACTATGACGGCGGCCCAAAACCCGCAGATCGTCTCCATGGACGACTTCAAGGTCTTGTTCGGCACTATGACAAAGGAGATTTACCAGATGATCTCCGACACCAACCGCAGAGTTGATGCCGTCGTAACCCACACGACCCCATCACCTATCTCTGTGGAGCAGTCGCCCGTACTTGAGACAGGTGATCTCACCCGTCGTCTCGATTTCTCTGACATACCGACGATCAACCAGTCGGAGCGAAGGACTCTTCCCCCCAGGCAACGTCGAGCATCCGACCATCGAACCTGAACTCACGGATCCGTGAGACCCCAGCTATCCCGGTCGCCCCCTCGACGAACATGGGACCTTGCCTCGAGATCGAGGAGATCAAGTCGCAGATTCGCGGCATGAGTTCGCTCCTCCACCGGGCAATCAGCACAGCTCCAGAAATCGATAGGATTGTCGAGGTCACTCGGCGAACTCCTTTCACTCAGCGGATTCTGCAAGCCACCATACCGAATGGCAAAGGGGTGATTTACCAACGAACAGACAGATATCGGATACTGCCAGCTGTTCGTCGATAGTCTCTCCGGCTCCGCTTTAACCTGGTTCACAAGGCTTGAGTCGAACTCGATCGAGAACTTCACCCAATTGTCAACGGCTTTTCTCAAGCATTATCGAATTTTCATCGAGCGAAGCGTGACGAGTTCGAATCTCTGGGAAATGGCTTAAGAACCCGGGGAACCCATTGGCAGTTTTCTGGGCCGTTTCAAAGAGGCAAACGTCTCCGTCCCAGAAGACGCCGTGATCGCCGCCTTCAGGAACGGTCTACTTCCCGGTTCACCCCTACGAAAGGACTTCAATATCCGAGAACCCAAAGATCTCAATGACGCGCTACATCGAGTCTGCCGGTTTGCACTCGTGGAGGATGAGGACGCCCGATTGGCCGTAAAAACAGTGTCCACACCCTTAGCCCCCACGAAGGTTAAGAATCAGGACGAATACCACGATCCCCAAAAGCACCTTGATCCTCAGGACCGAAAAAGGGCGTAGTTCACGCGGTCTCCGAGGTAGATGGCCAAAGCAAGCCGACGCCCGACCTTAAGGATTTGTACTGCGACTTTCACATGATAGCTGGCCATTCCACGCACGAGTGTGTCCACCTAAAGAATTATCTATATGGAAAATATCTTTCTGGCGAAGTCGAGGCCGTCTTTCAACCTAAGAGTTTACGCGGAGGCAAAAGTGGCCGCGGAGGCTGGCGAAGTGGTCAATCTAATGGTGGTCGTGGTGCAGGAGGTGGTGGTCGAGGCTACGCAAAAAATGGCCCGGCTAATGACATTCAACTGCCGACGAATCAAGTACTCGCAGGTCATCAAGAGGAGGTGCCCCAAGGGGACGAGTTACCTGGTCCCCCAAGCGATAGCGGGGGCAGAACCCCGAGCATGTCAACTCCCCTCCCCGAGGCCGAATAACCATGATAATTGGCCCACCGGAGGACTGTGTTGGCCCACCATTGAAGAAGAGGGCGCAACCTTCAGACGGCTTCGAACGAACCTCCACTCTGCACGGACCCCATATTATTCACACCGGAAGACGCCAAAGGAATCCAACATTCCCACTCTGATCCTCTGGTTATCGAAGTAGCTATGGGCGAATTTGACGTCGAAAGAGTCCTGGTCGATACTGGAAGCACCTTCAACGTTTTGTTCTGGCGGACGCTAGAAAAAATGGGCGTAACACCCGAGCAGGTGAAACCCGAGACCCGCACATTGACCGGCTACGACATGATAGCTGAAATGTCGATGGGCGATGTAAAAGTGCAAGTACATACCAACAGAGTAACCCGGAAAACTAAATTCGTTGGTAAACAACGCCATCTTGGGGTCACCATGGATATAAACGATGCAAGTCGTACCATCAACTTACCATCTCTGCCTCAAATTCCTGACCACCACACGGATCTGCACGCTCTACGGCGATCAGAGGATGGGCTGATCTTGTTTCGTCATCGAAAAGTAACAAAGGAAAAAGGAGGACGCCTAGCAATTAAAGAGCGGGGACCACCTCACCGGTCCTCATTAGCCAGAGCGAGATCTGCTCAAGTCTTCGAAATGTCGGGTCTTCCAGGCAAACATCAATCCTTCAGATCCCTCACGAACTATTGGCATTGGGGCCGAACTGGAGGACCATATTAGGATAAAGCTCATCGCCTTCCTACAATCTTGATCCTCCACATTCGCTTGGTCGACAAAGGACATGGTCGGGATTAGTCCCGATGTCATCTACCACTGACTCAATGTCGACCCCACGTTCAAACCAGTCAGGCAGAAACATAGGCGTTTGGGTCCAGATCGGGCAAAAGCGGTCCAAGACGAAGTCAAACGATTTCTCAAAGCAGAGCAAATTATGGAAGTCCAATACCCCGATTGGTTGGCTAAGCCAGTCGTGGTTAAAAAGAAGAACGGCAAGTGGAGAGTCTGTATGGGGTTCACCGATCTCAACAAGGCGTGTCCTAAGGATAGCTTCCCTTTGCCTCATTTAGACTGTCTCGTCGAAGCCACATCTGGAAACCAACTACTATCGTTCATGGACGCCTTCTCAGGATACAATCAGATCGCCAAGAGTCCGACGGATCGCGAAAATACGGCATTCATCATAGACAGAGGAACCTACTGCTGCAAAGTCAAGCCGTTCGGACTAAAGAATGACGGGCAACTTACCAACGATTGGTGAATATGATGTTTGCCAACTTGCTCGGACGCACTATGGAGGTTTATGTCGACGATATGTTGGTCAAATATCTAATCGCGGAGCAACACATTCAACATCTCGCAGAGTGCTTCGACATTTTGGACCAATTCTAGATGAAGTGCACATTTGGGGTCACATCAGGCAAATTCCTAGGGTACATTGTTAACGAACAAGGAATAGAGGCAAACCCCAAACAGATCGAGGCCATACTCGGACTACCATCCCCAACTAACAAACGGGAGGTGCAACGTCTGACCGGCCGGATCACCGCTCTAAATCCTTCATATCCCGATCAACAGATAAATGCCTTTCTTTCTATCAAATCCTCTGAGGAAACAAGGATTTTCATTGGGACGAGGACTGCGAGATCGCCTTTCAGCAGTTGAAGAAATACCTGACCAGTCAACCGGTGCTAGTTAAACCGAGGACAGCGAAACGTTATACCTCTACGTCTCAGTGTCCGGTTCGGCAATTAGCGGCGTATTGGTCCGAGACGACCGCGGCGACCAAAGACCAATTTTCTATACTAGCAAAGCCCTCAACGATGCGGAGTGACGGTCCCCCACGCTAGAAAAACTGGCTCTCGCCGTGATATTCGCCGCACATAAACTTCGACCCTATTTTCAGTCACATTCCGTCGTCGTACTCACTGACCAGCCACTCCGAACTATCCTCCATAGCCCCCTCCAATCCGGACGTATGGCGAAATGGGCGGTCGAGCTGAGCGAGTACGATATTGAATACCGCTCTCGTCCAAGCTTGAAGTCACAAGTCTTGGCCGACTTCATCACCGAACTGTCTCCTAAACTCGGAGACCCTACTGCAAAGAGAAAAACTGGAAAATGTTTGTCGTTGGTTCGTCATCTCATCAGGGATCCGGCGTGGGACTCATTCTCCAATCTCCCACTGGCGAAGTACTTGAGCAAGCATTAAAGGTCAATTTCAAAGCGTCAAATAATGAAACGGAGTATGAAGCCGTTCTCGCAGGACTTCGGTTAGCACGAGGACTCGGAGTGACACATCTGCAAGTTTTCTACGATTCCCAGCTGGTTGTCAGTCAGTTTAGTGGCGAGTTCGACGCCAAGAACCAGCGAATGGGAGCATACCGTCAGTTGGTCAGGACATTATCTGGGGAATTCAGTTCTTTCTCTCTGACTAAGGTTCCATGATGTGAGAACGCATTCACTGACGCTCTTGCAGCCTTGGCGCACAGCTCGGATCAAGATTTGCGGGGCACCATTCGTTCCTCTGGATCGCTGGGCAGCCCGGTGTTTAAAATCCTGAAGCGCTAGATACATCTTCTTGGACAGAAACTTATATCGCAGCAGTTCGTCCGGATTATTCCTTACCTGCATCAGTCGCGAGGAGGCTGAGCGAATCATGATGGAAGTGCATGAAGGTGACGGTGGCAACCACTCTGGCGGACGTGCACTTGCTTTGAAGATCAAGAAGGATGGTCATTACTGGCCAACCATGATTGCCTACTGTGAGGCCATCTCGGCGAAGTGCGAAGCTTGCCAGCGTCATGGGACAATGCGACACGTCCCGCCCGAACTGCTGAATACCTTTACAGCTCTGTATCCTTTCATGCGCTGGGCCATGGACCTTGTAGGGCCTCTACCGCCGTCATGGTCCAAGAAGTTCATCCTTGTACTAACCGATTACTTCACCAAATGGGTAGAAGCAGAGTCGTTTACTAAGGTCCAGCCTTTAGACGTGACCAATTTCATATGGAAAAACGTCATATGTCGGCACGGACTCTCTTACAAGATCGTCACCGATAACGGCACGCAGTTCACCTCGCTCATCACTAGACGTTTCCTGAGCAAGTGGCAAATTCGTCTGAGTACCTCGACTCCCCGATATCCTCAAGGGAATGGTCAAGCCGAAGCTACCAATAAATAGATCGTCGATGGACTGAAGAAACGACTCGGGCGGAGAAAGGGAGCATGGGCAGATCATCTCGATGGCGTACTGTGGTCCTACCGCACAACCCCGCGGCGATCTACGGGACAATCCGCTTTTTCTCTAGCCTATGGGATTGAGGCACTCGCCCACACAGAAGCAGGTGTCCCGTCACTTTGTCGCACAATGATGGTCGATAATCCCGACCTTATTGACGACATGCTGACCGATCACATCGACTTTACTGAAGAATTGCGCGACCAGGCTCTAGTCCGGATTCAACACTACCAAGACGCAGCAACTCGGTACTATAATTATACTGTTTGTCAGCGGCGTTTCAATGAGGGCGACTTGGTCCTACGAGAAGTTTTTGAAAACACCAGAAAAGTTAACGCCGGTAAACTCGGCGCTCGATGGGAGGGGCCATACCTTATACCCAAGGCAGTTCACCCCGGCGTTTACGATTTCGTGACTATGGCTGGTGAACGAATAAGGAACTCGTGGAACGCAGCCCATTTGAAGCGTTATTACTATTAAGTCGTCTTCACGACCTTAGCTAGGAGGTTTCGGGAATCCGACCTCCAACTATGTTTCGTTTGTTATTTGAACTACGACTGGCTTGATCCCTGTTTCAGGGTACGTAGGCAACTCCTTATATTTTTGTTAAGATTAAGCAAGTGCAGCTAGAATATCAATAAAGCTTCCTTTTGGCGAAATTTTCATTGAAAATTTAAGTCGATAACATTCAGTTCCGCAGTTCGCCACAATAAAAAAAAAAAAAAAAAAAAAACCAGCATCCTATCAGTTCCCATGGGAAGATTAATCATGAGTCTTCTAATCTCAGCACGAATTGACTCCCATCACTAGCATTCTAGACGGTCCTGCAGTCTCTGAATGGAAGTCGGACCGGACAGATCGGACTCCAACGGTTCTTCCACCACCAGCTTGTCCAGTTCAGTTTGCCAGAACTGACGCTCCCGCCTCAAAGCTTCAAGCCTTTCCATCGGCACTTTAGAGCCCTTGTAGACCATGTCCTCCAAGAAGGCACACGTGCCTTCTACTGCATGGCTATCACGGAAGATTTGGTCCGCCGACTCTAGGTAGTTGACGTACCGCCTCAGCCTCTCTAGGTAGGCTCGGTAGGCCCAGACGTGCGTATTAAGTGGGAAGTTAGTTTCCCCCCAAAGGCTCGCAATCACCTTCGAGTAGATCGGGCACCACCATACGGGCGACTTGTTCTTTGGACGCAGCTTGTTCAACGAGCAGACGAGTCATACGCCACCTCGCCAGGAAGAAACCTTCGGCGATGAGCTCATCCAGGACTCAAACAGTCCCCTCCAAACGACAGAGTCGAAGGACCTGGTCACGTTTAAGACGAAGCGCTTTGATATACGCGCCTAGTCTCTTGAGGCGAGCTCGATACCTCCGGAGCTCCTGGAGCTAAGGATCCCCCTCCGCACTAGCAATGTTGAAACTCAGAATGGGTTAACGAGGTCGGGACGTCTCCGTCTCCTCTTGACGGGGGGGGAGGAATTATCCGATGCGTTCGGGTTGAAACCGCTAGCCTCAGCGACTGTCCTTTCTCGGGCCCTCCTCAACCATGCGGATCGGGTAGTCACTGGCATCTTTGCTAATTCCGTTGAAGTTTAGAATGTCTGCAACCCTTCTCCTATTTATACAAAAACTTGGAAAGCAACCGCCGTTGATTCCACCAATCAGATTGCACCAGGATTTTCGCTCCCTCCCGAGAACTACTCTAAAAATTGCGCAAACATTCAATGTTTCTAGACACGTGTTATAAATATATATATATATATATATATATATATATATGTATATATATACACTAGTTTTCATTCCGGTATGGATTGAATATTTGTCAATTTGGACTGAACTCATAAACAAATACGTTCGAAGTCGAAAACATCCTTCGTTAAAACCCTGGCTAGGTGATCAATTCGCGTCACAACGCATTATTTTTCATACGTAGGGATAAGCCGAACCCAGAGTGTTTATTTCGCCCCCGATCTTTCATTTGTGGGGTAAGCCAAACCCAAAGTATTTATTTCGCACCCGACCTTTAGTTCCGATGGAATGGTTAGCCGAACCCAGAGAATAGTTTCGCAGTCCGACTTACGAACTAGAGCAAAGGAGATAAGCCGAGCCCAACATCTCGACCTCTGAACAAACATATCCCGTTAGGGGTAAATGGCCCACCTTCGAGGTCCAGATCGTTGTTTTCTATGCTTATTTAACAAAAATGTTACTTGATGGAAGCCGGGAGATGTCCGGTCTCATGTAAATTTTGTATTAAAAAATATATATATAAATAATAACAATAAACAGGAACAGATTTCAAATTTGTTTCGGCCTGCTACAATGTAGCAGAGTCTTATTTTTGAATTAAAATTAAAGGTTCAAAGTGCCAATACAAGATATGCTAATTCCGAGCTAGTGCGCCAGTGGCGGCAATCTCACGAGCACTCATCTTGTGTCGTTTTGGCATCGGCCACAACAGCTGTAGCCCCGTGTTCTCTTATTCTTCGGGACGAGTCTCTAGTGCTCTGGTCTTATGTTCGGCTTCATCGAGTAGATCGGTAGTCCTTTTTCTTTTCGCCTTCAGGGCAGCAATTTCAGCTTCCAGATTTTTTAGCTGGCGATCGATCCTACGTTTCTTCATATGAAAATACTGAAGGTTTTGGCTTAGCTCTTGATGCATGGCTTCAATCTGCACAAATAAAAAGGAAGTCAGAGCGATGATGGATTGGCTGTTCATTAAACAAAAAGGGATAGTTACCTGGCGAAAGAAGGTATGGGCCTCAGCGATATCGATCTCACTAGCACGCCTGTTTATGAAAAACGGCTAAACGTCAGTCGAAACGAAGTCGCCATTCAAAGCGGGATATGTTTGGATAGAACTCCGACTCGCCTCGCCACGGCACTCATTGCAATATGCAATCAAATACGGCAACAAAGCAGTTATCCTAACGAATCCATTCTCGATCCAATTCCTTGGATGGGATTCAACCAGGTCGAGTTTAAGCAACAACTCACGCTGCACTTGTTCCGAGGCAGCAAGTCGATCACGATACTCAGTATGACGATCTTCCACGGAATGGAAAAATTCTTCTAAGTCATGTCGTTCTTCCGAATTGACACGGAACATTAACATCTATGGTACCTGGATATTCGGGTAGTAAGCCATTCCTCTCTCGATAGCCTCTGCGTTCGAGAATGCTGGGAAATCGTTCCTGGGACATCGTTCCCGGCGAGTGGGGATTCAACACTGCTAATAGAGCTAGGCATTGTTTCAATATAGAGGTTGTCTCAACTTTGATAATTTTAAGACAATGTTGGTCTATTTATACAAATCTAAGGAGAGGCGTTTCTTCCGATTTCGTGAAATTGGGAAAGATCAATCCTCAATTTCGTAAATTTTCCATTTCTACGAAAAGGAAAATTTCCAAAAGCAATATATAAAGGCAAAAATCCGGAGCATTTAAACTTTAGAAAACAAAATGGGCCGAACAAGTCGGCAATATTCTTACAAGGGTTTGCAAAACCTGGACTCGAATAACGCCAAACCAAAAACGTAAAAGCAAACAATCAAACTTCCAGCGTATCGGACAGATCATCTTGGAAAAAGGCGGCATTAGATCCATGTTGATGTCTTACGGAATCTGGAGCTGTAGTCCCGGGATGGAAGAGTCCGAAGCCGAGCTGATCTAGAGACATGACGAGATCACCTTCTCCCAATTCGATGATATCCAGCGCATCAACGGCCTCTTGAGCCTTTGCCTTTTTCTCTTTGATCTCCGTGATTCGCTGCTTGGGAATAGCTGCCCCTTTTCGATCAAATACTGCACCGTTTCGTGAACTTCAATAGCTTAATTGAGCATGTCCTCCTTTAAGCGAACTACCGTATCTTGCTCGACCAGATAGGCTTTCACCTTATTCAGACGAGTTTGTGCCTTCTTCGCTGTTCGTTCCACCTTTTCAAGACGATCCCGGTAGAGTCAGTTGACTTCAAAGTCAAGCTTAGTTTTCAGCTCGTCACATCCTTGTTGCAGTTCAGATTTCTCTCCTTCGAGAGTAAGTGCGTGGGAGTTCAGTTCGCCGATCTTCAGTTCGGACTAAGCAATGATTTCATCTTTCTCGACGATAATAGCTTCCAGCTCCCTGATCCTATCATCTTTAGCTTTACAAGCCATCAGGATCTGCTCCATGCATTCCTTCATCTTCTCAAGCTCGAATCCGGAGGTCGATAGCGTATTAGCTCGCCTATCGTACAATTGGATCAACGCGTTGATTTTAGCAGCGGTCTGGAAGTCCAAGAAAAACGCGTTAGATCTCCCATACGGAAATCAGAGTTAAGTAGAAATAGTAACACAAATCATTAGGTGGGACTCGGCGATGTCGAGGTAGGCTTTTTCGAACTCCAGTTTATCCATTTCCGGAAGGATCCGAGTGGAGATCTTCAGGTTCCAAAACAGTTCGTAGAGGCTGTCCGACTTGTTACCAAAGGACTATCGCCCAAATAGTCAAAAGTGAATCGGTCGATTTTGTTGTTCCTCCTTTTCACGCGAAATCGATTAGCGGATTCTAATCCGGCATCTTCAGCTGAAAGTTTGCGGTTAACCTAGATTGCGGTTCAGAAACGGAGTCATCTCCGATCTGCTTCCCTTTATTTTGCGTCTTCTTCTTTTTTCTTCTTTCCCCGGTTTCGAGCGGGAGAACATTCTGTTCAGCGATCGGGAGTTTGGCCTCTTCTGCAATTGACGGAGGATTATTTGTTTCCATGGTATCCTCGAGGCTAACTATATCGACGATCTCATTGTCTCCCTGAATAGGGTCAGTGTCCGATCGGACTATGGCATGGGAGTCTGGGTGCACAGTTTCAAGGCAGCTGGCCTCAATAACACACGATCCGGCAGGTTCCGAGGTCTGCCCCAATGAACTCGCAAAACTTGGAAATGTTCTCCTAGCTTTACCCATCACTCTTTCGACACGAATGCGAGTGATAAATTCCCACCGACGATTAGTACCGAACAATAATGTGTCTCTGACGGAATTATAACCGCGAGCTAGGCGTGTTGGACAAAAGGGGAGATCTGAAAGCAAGAAACGGAAAATTAAAATTAGTTAGAAACGACACGATCAGTTAAAACATATGAAAATTTAAAGATCTACCAGGATTTTCATTCCACACTCTCCGATAAAAGCTTAGTGGGTTCTCAAATGAGTATTGGTCGACGCGAACGTAAAAGTAGCGGGCAGCCCACTTTTTGAAGTTAATAACTTTCTTGCCAGGGAGAAAGTTGTGTTTCGGTCTCATGTTCACCTCCCAGTTTTTCTTGCTCTTTGATATCTTGAAATTTGTAGATGCTCAAAGCATTGAACTCCGATTTTGACTCCAACTTCGGCCGCTATAGTAAGGGCAGCGGTGAAATTACAGACACGCCCGGGGCGAACTGGCAGATCGGAATCTTGCGTCGTTGAGCGCACAGTGACAGTAACACCGGAATTGGAAACCAAAGGCGACACTCAGTAAAATAATCCTCATATAGGCACACGTACCCTCTCGGAGGATTCCAAGGGTGTTGGTCATCTCGCGGGATTAGAATCGTGATGCCGCTGTTTCCCAAACCGCATGAGTTCAGCATATTATTGACCGTCTTGATCGAACTCAAAGTTTTTTCGCCTCCAATAAAGAATCGATCTTCTTCTAAGCGTAGGTCGATGTGGCGAATCTGTGTTCCCATCTTCGTGGCAATCTGATTCCGATTTTAGGGGTTGAGCGCGCGAAGAAGAAGCCCCGGCCGAACATCGGGTTAAAGGCGGTTGAGCTTCAGAGCCCGATCTCATAGATCCTCCGATCTATGTGACACATGCTAGATTGGGCGCTTTGCGCTTAGACTTGCGCCGAATTAGTTGATCGCTTCCATTTTTAGACGAAGAGATAGATTCCGAAGTGCTTGCCATGACCGATGATCGGAGAGTGCGGAAGGTAGCCGGAAATTGCAATAATAAACAAATAAAGCATTGAGGAGAGAGAACAGAACAGTATACCTTGTGTTGCTGGCGAAAAATGAGAAATTACGAGGAGAATTGCATATTTACAGAATCAGAGGGCGGCAACCCTACGAAAGGTCATCATGACCTACGTGACTTTTCAGCTTCCGACCTAGTTGATGCGACCAATGCAACACATGGCGAAGCGGTACGATAGTCCGGGTTAAATAATCAAAATTCTTTATTGTTTAAACTGGATATTTTATTTCCTATAGTTCCGACATTCAAATTTACTTTCGAATATTCTGAACGGGGGGGGGGGGTTACTAATTGTTGGTGCGGGATTTAGCACCCCCGACATACCGATCTAAACCAGAAAGACAATTCGGTCATTTAACCGAGAATCCGATCTAGTTCTATTTGATAGTTTATTTGAGGCCTGTTTGGACAAGGAGGCTTAGCCTAGAAGATAGAGAGCCGACTTCCCAATTCGCCTTATTACCGACTTAAGGAAGAAGGAACAACTTTCCTTATCTTTGTTCGATTAATAATGAAAGTTGATATATTCTGTAATTTGGCAAGAAGTATAAACTTAGGGGAGATTTCTCCATTGTAGGATAATCAAGCAATTGAATACAAAATCCATATTCTCTTTGTTCTTGCAAAATCCCTAACTTGAGCTCTAAGAGATTTAATCCCCTTTCTAATTTCAAGCTTTGATCGAGTTTCTTGAGAGATTGTTTCTTTGAATTTGTTTCACCCATCAATCAAATTCATTGTAGAAACCTAGTTTCTACATGTAGTCCAAAGACTATTCTTCCCTCGCCTTATCTCTCAGTGTCCACAACCCTACACAGTCCTCGGAAGAAAAATCCACCATGGCCAAGGTCCCTCGAAGATTAGTGAGGCGGAAAAGTTGGGCAAGAGACCTCTGGATGATAGCCAGGTGAGAAAACCACTCAAATGTCTCCATCTCCAGGATGAAACATAGGACCATGTGCTTTGTCCAATTTAAAGTTTTCAACCAGTATCCTCTCAGACAGTATAGAAGAGCACATGTACAAGCCGCCTCGAATCCCTGAAATATTTGCAAGAAATAAAAAATATTGTTGATGCTATTTTATGAAAATAAAAGCCCAAGTTAATACGTAGACACTCACATCGCTTATAGTGGCCGTCCAGTAAACGTAACATATCCATGAATGGTCACCGTGGAAGAAGAAAAAGAAATGTGGCCGGAAGGAAGTGCGGAGGCGGAAGAGGAGATGTCTAAGCCCCTCCATTTTGAGTCTGTTCCCCTCAGGTTGAATATTTCGGCCACAAGCTCATGCTCTTCTGTTTCCCAAACACTAATGATCTTGTGAGTGTTTCCTTTGGGATCATATCCAAATCCTAGAGGCTGTTTCCATGAGTTTTCGTCCATCTGTTTTGGTATCTTCAGAGCCTCTTTCCGTACAGGGTTGGAGACATATGGACTACCCGGATCACTTCTGGTTAGAATTAGTCCCTTCGAGCTTGTAGGGTGAAAATAAGATCGTACTTTTTTGCAAGGATAATTCCAAAGGTGTCGATCGTCCACCTTTAGTACATTTGCTTCATCACTCTCTTCGGCCAGCCTCGTCTTACACATCCACATCTTATAAAGGAACTCACCATGAGTTCCACAAGTGATAAATTTTGGAGGTTCACCGCTATCATGATGATCATCATCATCATCATGAAGATGTCTTTCCATGAAACAACGAGAGTCTATAACACTAAGAAACGTCTTGGAGACACAACGGCAGATCAATGCTTGTTTCCCTAGTAATTTCCTTAAAATCTCCTGTTGTAAATCGATACAACAACTTTGGATTCAATCAAGTATTGATTGATGGATCTGTCTCAAGCTTTAAACACGGAAATAGAGAGAACACATAAACAGAGAACACATCAGCAGCTACATTTGGGAAGGAAACATAGTCCTCAACATCCACTATAGATCAAGAGTTACATATGTGTTATGGTTACAACATATCTCTCACACTCGTCTAACATCCTAGATCGAGTATCACAAGAACAACATATGAAAGAAGAATAACAAGAGAATGAGCCTAGATACACCAAGAATCTACATCTCTCTCTAGCTCTGTTCACCTCTTCAGAACCGCCTGAACTAGGGTTCTCCGCAGCTCTTTTTGCTCTCTCTTTCATCTCTTTGACCTTATGTATATATACCTAATACATAGTCGGTTCCTGTATGAGCTTCACACTAATATATGGTCTAGTTTCTGACAGACCAAACAGGCCCATGTTAAACAAACATAGACAAGCTTCTGATCCACTACGGCTTCCTGTTTCAAGTTGGATCACATCTCAACATCTCCCATTAGAATATCTGTTGGTAGTTCCTCTATTAAGCTTCTGCTTTTACGACCCTTCTCTTTTCCTCCCCATATCACCCAAGACATTAGTTTTGTAATCATTTTAATCTTCTCTCTACCACTTGGAGCGAACACTAAAATGGTTCTTCATATATCTGTGGAGTCGGAAAGAACTGATTTCTCTAATTAGGGAGTCACAAATCTCTCTTAATTTATTGTGGTTCCAATTGAAAACTAGATTTAGTAAAAATGCAGCTTGATTTTGACTTAGTAAAAAATGCAACTGGACTTTTGTTGTTAGCAATTTGAAGCTAGACTTAGTGTCTCGTATCCCAAATTTTTGGTTATTTGACTCTAAAATAAACTTTGCTATAGTTAGGCATGGATGAAAAAAAAGATTCTGATAAAAGAAAAAAATTTATCAGTTACACCAAATATTAGTGTTACATCCCAATTAAAACAATGTAAATTGGTCAATACTGAATAGTGAATATCAACAAATTATAATGCATAGTGACATGAAAAAATATAATGATAAGTACATAGATTAGATAATACCACAATAGTTCTCTCACAGAACCTGTTAACTCGAGTAAAATTTGCAATTAGATTACGAAAGTCTTACGAGTGATGCAGGATAATTTACAAAATATTATATATATAGCATAAGAGCATGATTATCTCAGTAATCCACCATGCACAAGGTCTTTTGGACCAACCAACCATGCACATTATCTTTTGGACCAACCAATCATGCACATTATTATATTACACATCCTAAAAAAAAAAACACAATTGGGTATTCACAAAGGTGATCCTCTGTTAAATGTCCTCATTTTTGACACAAGTAAATGAAGTAAACAGAAATTCTGAAAGATTATCAAAATGTAACTTGCTAGATATTATAAACCAAAAAGCACATTAATTAAGAAATCTGCTATAACCATGTAAATTATGTAGTAGTCAAGTAGATTAGGTGCGTCCAACATAATTAGTTTGCTTCAACATTTTAATAACCATAGACTCATGTTAACATTGTAGTAGCCATAATTTAGTTGTCTTAACAATAAATTAACATGTCAATCTCTCAGGTGGTGCTGGTTCAAAACGTAAGCATTTCCGTGCAACTTGGTGAAGTGGTGGCAATCGTAAGTATATATCTCAAAGTTGAGAAGATTAGGAAACTTAATTGTGAGTAGATTGGAAAGTATTGAGAGATACATTGGAGTAACGGCGGAAGTAGTTGATAAGATACTGTCGTCTGCGGCTGTGGTCATGAAGGGATGGAGAAGGAACACAGAAGGTTGAAGTCATCATTTTACGACTTAATCAGATTATCCTAACAAGCCTCTGGATCCATTAAAATCAAAAACCTCATCACATTGGATAGTTTATATGCAGGAGTTTTACTAATTAGATGAACCTAGCAAGCCTCTGATTTGAATGAGACTGAACCACTTCTTCTATTTCTATAACTAAAAATCTTGATAAAACAAACCGACATATTCAAGAACATGGATAAGCAAAAACGAGACTGAATATGAACTATATAGAATATATTTTGTGTTTGGATTCTGTATCTAAAGTTACAACAATGGGGATCTCTTGATAAGAGACTTTTATGAAGGCTGAACCAATTGTTCTTCAGGAAGGCTGCACAATTGTTGTCGAACACGCGATACCAGTTGAGATGCTTCCTTGTCAAGTTTCAGCGTGTGCCTCCGCACGCTCTGTCATCACAAACAAAAGAAAAGAAAACCATCAAGTCAGGCAACTTTCATGCACCTTTCAAAAATGTATCGTTTCGATCTTGTTTTGTACCTCGGAAGCCCATAAGCAGTCATGTTCCTTACGCGGGATTATATGAATGTGTGTCTGAGATGCAAAAAACATAAGCAACTGTTAGTAGGAAACTTCCCTCCTCAAGAAATAAGAGAAATAGAAAGTTGAGGAAGTCAGTATGTGCTTACGTGAAATATGACTTGTCCAGCTGCTGCGCCGTTGTTAACCAATAAGTTAAATGAATCTGACAAAATAGTTTTGATCAGAATCAGAATCAGAATCATAATCATCTACCTTAAAATGGTTAAAGATTCCAGAAGGAATGGCAAGGTTACTTTAGAATATGAAGTGGTAAAATAAAAACCCGTTGAAACTCTATTTCATTTTGCAAAACAAGATTGCTGTTACATAATAAGAAAAGAAACCTAGTTCACAAGCCAGGTAAGGTATTCAATGGTTGCGTAAACTAATGGGATAGATAAGAATTACTATGGTATGAAGAGATAGATGAGGTCTTGAACAAAAAGCCTTGTACTCTTTTGTATAAGAATAACTATGGTATAAATTGGTTATGCAGTCCATCTATATAAAGACGTGCAGAGAAATGGGTTTGAGATCATCGAGATATCGGGTACCTAAGGGAAAGTTACATTATCCAAATGTTAAGGTTCTTACAATTTCATTAATAATATATCTGTAAGGACAGATCTTATAAATGTATCAGAGATGGAAGAAGAAATGAGAATTGAGAGCGCATACCACTGTTAGTAGCTTTCACGATGGCGTTACTAATAAGAGGCACTTTAGAACACATGGCAGCAACGACCTGCATTCTCCTTGGAGGAGACCATAATCAAAATCTTATACGCATATACAAATTTTTCTATACTAAAAAAAAACTTTCAAGCAAGAAGACATACCCAAATACAAATGAAACATAAATAACAACCCAAAATCCATAAGAAAATAATACATAAAAGGTGGTAGGAAGAGGAACTTACTGAGGGAGGAGTTTCCTCTAAAGTTGGATAATGTAACTTGGGAATAATAAGAGAGTGCCTGAAACACCCGAAGAACAAAACTTCAAAGCGTTTAGATTCAAGAATTAACAACACATGTAAATAATGCAATCCATTAATCAAGATTCTAACCAAACTGCACCAAGTAATCAAGAAAAAAAAGTATATAACAGAGTATATGGCAAAGCCAATCTCAATATTGATTGTTCTTAAGAAAAAAGAAACAAGATTTGTTGACTATATTACCCACTGCTTAATGGATTAGTATCCAGAATACACAAACACATATCATCCTCGTACAACTGCATCAAAAGAGTTCAGTTAGGTTTTAGTTCTCTGTGTAAAGCAAATTGGAAGAAACAGAGACATAAAGGAAGAGTTTTTAAAACCTTGAGACATGGAGACTCGCCACGGATAATCTTACAGAAAACGCAGTCGTTTTGGAGATGGGATGATTCCACTTTGCCGTCGTAGCCGGACGAACCAGAGCTGCAACCGGAGACCCTGAGAGTCGGTTCTCGGGACGGGTTCAGACCAGGTGGGTTGAGGTGTGAACAGAGGATCGCGAGCCTTCTAGCTTCCATTATCTGAAGTTGAACCAAATAATAATAATACGAATCTTTTTATTCCGAAAAGAGCAATTAATAATGATTTTTTTCTTTTTTACATGCCCAAAAAAGGTCGAAATTATTAAATTTTGTTTTATGTATATTTTATTTTAATTATTGAGGATGAAGATTGAGAGGAGAAGAGTGGATCATATTTTGTTTTATCCACAACCATCCATGTGATGAGACACTTTGTCACACAGTTCACTGTTTTGTTTTTTTTCTTCATTAAGAATTCATAAAAATCTCCAAATATTGTCATTATTGAAAAAAAGAAAGAGAGAGAAAAAGATTGATTCTTTATTATTCAATCCTTTAAGTTTCATTACAAAATCTTGTTCCTTTATATATTAGGACTAGAATTTGTACACGCGCACGCGCGAGATTTTAATTTAAAATATTTCTTATCAATAGAAATTGTTGAGCTCAAATATAATCATTCCAACTTTTGAGTATAAATATATATGAATACTAAACTTACTTTACCCAGTGATATACAACATATATATATTTTTGAAGATAATATTTTTTTTATTATATCTATTTGCAATTTTACGTGGGATTTTAGTTAAAATTTGTATCAATAAGAATCATTGAATATAATTTGAAGATTAAAAGATAAATCTATATAAATGTCGTATTTATTTTAATAATCTATATATAACATATATTGTTTAGTGTCGCAATAATATTTTCTAGCAATGGTAACAAAAAAATGACTTAAGAATCTCACTGAAAGAGTAAACAATATTGTCCACAATCTTCTGACTTTTATCTTTAAAAAAATTGTATTCATATCCCATGAAAACATAATTTTATAAGTTCTAACGTCAATGTCGATCGGTGACCTAATTAAAGAGACCATTTAAACATATCGTAATTCTACATTAAATGCGAATATACAAAGTTTCATGAACTGTTTTAGTGTTATGTGGCTACAATGAGGTTGTCCAAATGCATCATCTGCCATAATATAATTACTGACTAAGTCAAGAATGTTTAAATGATGAAATGTTTAAACCCCACAGTGAATATTTATTTACTAATCCAAGTTTCATATTTTTCTAAAATCTCATATGTTATTTGCAGATGTTAATTTTGTGATGCAACCTCAGCTTCATCTTCCCAAAAAAACATAATGTATTTTAAATATGTTGTTTTTGCCAATGTTTTGGGTTAAAAGCATTTGATAATATATATATATATATATATATTATATTTGTTATATATGTTATATATCATATTATAAAATTGTAGCTCCAGTTGATAATATACCCTATGAGATATGCTACACAAATCACATGCCACTTTTTGTAACGGCTTACATATCATTTTTTCTATATTTTCTGACCATTGATTATGTTTTATAAATAGATTATTTTTTCAAAATTCTTTTTCATAGTTTTCCCAAAAGAAAGTGTGCCCCTTACATTGTCTTTGTTTTAGATCAAAACTTTAAAGTTAAGTTAAGTGATTAATCTTATATTTCTTATAAGTGAAATTTAATAATAAATCTTTATGATATATGTTTCCATAAATAATAAATCTTTTATGGTTACAAATTTTAATAATAAATTATTATTAAAATAAATTTAAAGTATTATTTTTCCTATTTTAAAATTTTCATTTATTTACGTAATTCATTTTTAGATAGTTGTTATTTTTATTATTTAATAAAAAATATATTATTGTTTAAAATATTTTAAAATTTAATTAATTTTATTAAATTCGTTTTTATTGATTTTTTACTATTAAAAATATGCAATGAATGTGTATTAAAAATATTTTTTTTTATGCAAAAAGAAAATTGATTAGATGGATGCTGACGTGGAGGAAGGAGAAGTGAGCAAAATTAACTTTATATATATAGATACAAGGAATACTCAAGTCTTGACCTAGCTTCTAGGTTCTTCTAACCACTGTTTACGTGGCATCACCATCATCGCACGATTCAAGGACGGCAAATCGGTTCTTCGTTTGCATAGCCTAACTGTCTGTAAGCGATGGTGACCTTGTCTCTTTGTCGTGTAATGAAGATAACTGTTGAGTGGCAATGAGTTTTGAGAGAGTATTGGGCCTTGGTCCTAACAAGCCTTTTTGCAAAGATACATCGACTTGGGCTCTGTTCTTCACACTCCCCCGCAAACTTGGAATTGGTGGCACGCTGACGCCAAGTTTGAATCGAAGAATCTCAAAAGGTCGTTGAGGAAGGGACTTAGTAAAGATATCTGCAAGCTGATAGTCTGCAGGTATATGATTCACAATTATATTCCCAAAGGCAACTTGTTCACGAACATAATGGTAGTGTGTTGCGAAATGTTTGGTGCGGGCATGGAAGCTGGGATTAGCTGTGAGATAGACCTTAGAAAGATTATCGCAAAACAGTTATGGAGTAGCAGATAGCTTAACCCCCAAGTCTTGAAGGAGGTTTACAAACCAAGTGACTTCTGAAGTGGCTTCTGACATTGCCCGATACTCTGCTTCAGTAGAGCTCTTGGAGACTGTATCTTGTTTCTTTGATGACCAAGAAATCAAATTTCGGCCAAGGAAAGTGCAGAAGCCGCCTGTTGAGCGACTGGATTTCTGACAGCCAGCATAATCACTATCACTGAATGAAGTAAGCTTGGAATCCGAGGACTTATCAAAGGAGATCCCCATAGTAGTAGTTCCTTTATGTATCGCAGAATGCGTTTGAGAAGATTGAAGTCAGAGATTGAGGGGTCATGCATCTTCTGACAAACGTAATTGACTGAGAACTGGAGGTCTGGCCTCGTTAGAGTCAAGTACTGCAGACGTCCAGCTAGACTGCGAAAGTATTTTGGATTAGCAAACAACGGAGATAGAGCAGGTTGACCAGATTGTTGTATCTTGCGAGTAAGTTTCTGAGGAAGAGGAGTGGCAACAGAGGCACAAGATGACATTCCAGCAATTGCTAACAAATCTTCAGCATATTTTTGCTGAGATAAGAACATCCCACCTGCATTATACTGAATTTGAATTCCTAGAAAATTGTGGAGCTTACCTAGATCCTTCATGCGAAATTGAGTATTGAGCTGTGCGAGAAGGTCAGTAAGAAGTTCTGAAGAATTTCCTGTGATAGCCATATCATCAACATAGAGCAAAAGCATGATAACATTTTTACCTTTGAAGCAGACAAAAAGGGAAGGATCTCTTAAGCTGCAAGTGAAGCCAAATTCTAGTAAGAAATTGCTAAACTTATCAAACCAAGCCCTTGGTGATTGTTTGAGACCATAGAGAGATTTGTGGAGAAGACAAACATGATCTGGATATTCTTTATCAACAAATCCTGCTGGTTGTTTCATGTAAACAGTTTCAGTAAGGTCTCCATGAAGGAATGCATTTTTTACATCCATTTGTGACTTCCCAGTTCATTTTCGTAGCAAAGTGTAAGACTGCTCTGACTGTTGCAGTTTGAACAACAGGACTGTAGGTCTCAAGGTAGTCTATGCCTTCTTCTTGGTTGAACCCTTGAGCAACCAGTCGCGCTTTAAACTTGTCCAAGGAGCCATCTGCATTAAGTTTGACCCTGAACACCCATTTGGAGCCTAGAACATGCATGTCAGGCGTATGAGGAACTAAGGAGAACGTGTTTGCTTCTTTGCAATTCCCCATTTCCCATGCATTGCAGCTGTCCAGTATGGATCTTTTAAAGCTACGGTTACTGTCTCAGGCTTTGGGTAGGAAATCTTTTGTGAGAGTAAAGCGTACCGTGGATTTGGTTTAGAGATTCCTGCTTTGGAACGTGTTCGCATTGGATGATTGGACGTCGTGGGAAGAGTTACAGAATGCTCTGCATTTTCTGGTTGAACCAGATTTGTGACTGAGTGTTCCACACTTGGTGCCAATGACTGAGAGCTGTTGCCTATAGGAACAAGATCTAAGCTTGCCGTACACCCAGAACTCTCATCATTGGACATGTGTGAAGACTCAGCTGAGTCTGCAGCGTCTACTGTTGTCGCTGCAATAGTCTCTTCCTGAGCAGATGAAGAAGTAGAGACAGGAGGGAAGATTTCAGGTTGAATGGTAATGACATAAGCAGGAATTATAGGTGCAGGATTGGAATAGGTTTCTTGATCAACGGAGGCTGAGTTGGGAGGAAGCTGTTTGAGCCAAGCAGTATACAGAGGAGTAGGAGCTGATCTCTGCAAATGTTGATAAGAATTCGCAAAAGGGAAGCTCGTTTCGTCGAAAATGACATGACGACTGATATATATGTGTCCAGTCGGAGGATAGTAGCAACGATAGCCTTTGAATTTCTCAGTATAACCGAGAAAAACACATTTCAAAGATCGAGGATCGAACTTAGTTTGAGCATATGATCGCAGAGTAGGGAAACATGCGCAGCCAAAAGTTCTCAAGGCAGAATACTCTGGCGGTTTACCAAAGAGTGCCTCATGAGGACTGATATCGTTGTTAAGAGTGCTTGTAGGTAGAAGATGCGAGAGAAAGTTTGAAGTGAAGAAAGCCTCTACCCAGTGGTTTTGTAGAGTTACACTCTGAAACATCAATGTAAGAGCCATTTCAGTCAACTGTCTGTGCTTTCTCTCGGCAATGCCGTTTTGTTGAGGCGTGTGAGGACAGGAGACGAAATGTTGTATACCAGCTTCTTGAAGGTGAAATAGAAGCCTATGATTTATGAACTCTCCACCACCATCAGATTGGAATGTACCAATTTTTGTTTGCAGTAAATTCTCAACCAAATGTTGATACTTGATGAAGATAGAGCAAAAGTCAGACTTTCTCTTTAGAGGGTAAAACCAACAATATCTAGAATAATTGTCAATAAACACAGCATAAAATCTGAATCCTTGAACAGAGGAGACAAGAGAAGGACCCCAGAGATCACAATGAACTCTCTCTAGAGGTCTTGAAGCAACAAAAGAAGAAGAACTAAATGGCAATCTTGAACTCTTCCCAATCTGACATGATTCACACACCTTATTGGTACTTTTATTGACTTGAATTGCCTTATTTGCAGATAGAAGCTGAAGAACTTGGGGATTAGGATGTCCTAATCTCTGATGCCAAACCTCATCACTTGTTTTGATTTGCCTTGTGGAATAAGGCACCTGAAACTTCGGATCATCCAGTTTGTAAAGGCCATCATTTTCCTTTCCCTTTGTCATAACCTTGAGAGTTTCCTTGTCCTTAATTACAACATCAAGATCATCAAATGTGATAGCACACGGGTAATCTTTGGTCAATTTGGAGACTGACAGTAACGACTTTGTTATTTCAGGGCATACTAAGACGTCTTTAAGCGGGAGATTACCTGATGTTGAAGGGAGATTAGCCGATCCAACGTGAGTGATGGGGAGGACGTTTCCATCGCTCGCCATTACCACGTCACTACCGTGATACGGTTGAGACTGTGACCATTGAGTGGAGCTTGTGATGTGCGCTGTTGCAGCTGAATCAGGGTACCAACTGTTGTCTTCAGTGACATCCGTGATATGAAGGGCTGAGAAAGTTGCAGCACTTATTGCAGGTTGAGCTGATTGTTGGTATTCTTCATCGAACCTGTACCAACACTCGAAAGCATTGTGACCTCTTTTGTTGCAGATATGACACACAGGTTTCTCATTCCCATTAACAGGTGTTCTGGTTGAGCCTGAAGACGAGAACTGCTGATGGAAGCCGCGACCACGGGTAGAGAAAGATCCCCTGCCTCTGCCTCTGTTACCACGACCACGAAAGCTAGAGGTTCTTGAGGTGTGAAAGGCAAGGTGTGGCGAGACTTCAGATGAGACAGAGTAGCCTTGAATTCTATCATCGTAACCAGTTAGACGGGATATCACGTTATCATAGGTGGGTGCGGGTAAGTGATCCATAGAGTCCTCGATGACAGTGATAATAGGCTCATATTCACGACTTAGACCTCTTAATGCAGCAAAGATTTTCATTTTCTCACTAACTGGATCTCCTATAGAAGCTAGTTGATCACAAATATCCTTGATCTCCTAGACGCCTTCAAAATGCTGAAAAGTTAGATAAGAGAGGAGGAAGTACGGTTGAAGTGAGAGATTAGTGTTTCCCATACCTCTCGAGCAGTTGTGGAACCGATGACTAGTCGAAGAACATTCTCTGTCATGGAGCCAAGAAGCCAGGCCTTGACGACTTGTCAGATCTAGACCAGCTTTCGAAGTCTGGGTTGAGTATGTTTTCGACTTTACCATCATTGTTGTTGCGTATGGGAATCTTCTCATCTGGAGGTTAACAGCACCGTTGACGAAGCCTAGAAGAGACTGAGTACGGAGGAAGGACTCGAACTGAGACTTCCAAATGATGTAGTTTTGTTCAGTGAGTTTGATAGTGACACAGTTTGAGATATGAAGAGAGGGAGAAAAATAGGGTTCCATGGTTCCATCCATGGCTCTGATACCATGAAGGCAATTACCGTGATGCTCTGATAATTACATCCTGTAGAATTTAGATTTAAGGGAAATTGTAACTAATAAACTTTTGTTTTTTTTTGGGGAGGGGGGGGGATTGTAACTAATAACAAAAGAAAAAGAATGACATATTTCCTATTCAAGTTGCAATTGTAGAGAAAGATCAATATGATTCCTCGAAGAATGATACAACATACAATGGTATATATATATGCTAGATAAAAGAATCCATGATAAGATTTTTAACAGCTGTACATAATAACAAGATGATATTTTCTAACTATAACTAAGATCACAGAGATACAATATTATTTCTATACTCAAGATGGACGACTAGAAGAGAGACCAATCTTGGACAAGTTAATCAATAGAAGAGAACGAGAGACCGACTTTGTTAATGCATCTTGCAACTGATCCTTGGTAGACACATGAGAGACTTGGAGAAAACCAGACTGGACCAATTCGCCAACAAAATGATAAATCAAAAGCCACATGTTCCATTCGAGAATGAAACACAGGATTAGCAGCAAGATATGTTGCTCCTACATTGTCATAATACATGATAAGCTGCGTTACAAACTTGATGCCCAACTCCCGTAGTAAAGACATAACCCAATAGAGCTCTGAAGTTGTGTCAGCAACATCCCGATATTCTGTCTCTGTAGAAGAGCAAGAAACAGTTTTTTGCTTCTTAGAAGACCAAGCAACAGGATTACTACCAAGATAAATCATATATGCCCATGTCGGAGTGTAATCATCCTTGTTTCCTCTCCAATCAGCATCCGAGAAGGCATGAAAAGCAAAGGTATTGTTGCGACGAAGAAAGATACCACGGTCTTTAGTCCTAACAAGGTAGCGAAGAACTCTCTTGACCGCCAAACAATGAATATTTGTAGGACGATGCAATAAACTGAGATAGCTTGTTGACAGAAAATGCAACGTCTGGCCTAGTGAAGTGCTCTCAACAACCTGACGATACTTTGAGCCATCAGGAAGTGGTGTTCCCGATGTGAGCTGCAAGCGACAGTAGGCACCATAGGCGACACAACTGGTTTGGCAGAAAGCATGTTAGTTCGAGAGAGCAAGTCAACAAAGTACTTATGCTGATTTAACAACAGCCCAGCCTATGATCGGTGAGCCTCGCCACCCAAAAAATAACTTAGCTTATCAGATCTTTGAGAGAGAAACGATTACTCAGAAGCTCAATGAAGTGTTACACTCGTGAAACATCACCTATTATAATGATATTATCCACATAAACAAGAGTTTATATGAAGAGAGAACCCGAGCATAACACAAACAAAGAAGCATCTGCTAGCAAATTCACAAAACCATATTGGAGGAGAAAAGTCTGAAGCTCCAAATACCAAGCTCTTGGAGCGTATTTCAGCCCATAGATAGCTTTGCGCAGTTTGCAGACATGATCAGGGTTATCTCTATCCATAAAACCGACCTGTTGAGCCATGTACATCTCTTCTGTTAGATGACCCTGCAAAAAAGCATCGTTGATATCTAACTCTTAAAAGCCAATCAAGAGAATTGGAAAAAGCACTGAAATAGTTGGATGTCCTAATCTCGAATGCCAGATAGATAATAGACTTTTAATTGAAGCTGAAAAAGGAAAAGAATTGGAAGTGTCCCGGCGTAGCCACTCATATCCTCCATCCTTAGTTCCCCCTGTTAACATTGGCGCCCCCGTTTGAAGATCCTACACCTAAATTAATTATGGGAAAAATTCTACAGAAACTCTATTAGTACATAATTGTTTAACGGAGACGAGAATCTGAGAAATATGAGGAATATGTAGAACATTATGCAACTTAAAGGAACATGTAGGGGAAGGAAGTAGAGCGGAACTGATAGAGAGCGGAAGCTTAATTAACGGACGAGAATGCTAGATCTCCAGGAGAACTCGGATTCACGAACGGATCTTGCTTAGAACGTCATAACTCGACGAAGAAGCAATATGGATAGAGCCGAGATCGGGAATGATATCGACGCGGTTTTGCAAGTCCTCCTTGCAGAGCTTGAACACAAGCTCTTAGGGTCGAAAGTCCTCCTCTCTAGGCTTTAGACAAAGATCTGGTAAAACTTCTTTATTCAATAATGGATTATTACACAATAATGAGACTCATGTCTCCTTAAATAAGAAAACAAAAACCCTAATCTAATATTTAACGACAAACACGATGGACTTAAAATCCATGAACCTAAGGCCCATTAACAAAGATTTAAACGATCAACAAAGTCGTTGAGGTGGTGATCAACGATGTGAAGATGCGCTGCATCAGTCCCTCCGGGCTACAAAAATTCGACCTCAGAATCTTAAATCTGTGGAGATATCCTTTGTCCACTAATTCATAATATTTTCTCTTACCAACTTCATGACGTTTCTTTTTTGTGCCTAAAGTGCAGCTTGCGAAAGTTTCCTTCTTGGTGAGCCTCTGTGAAAACAAACGTAGCTACCAAACTTCCTTGAACACGTGTGAACACAAGATCCTCTTTTTCCTTGATTCTTTTATCCTTTTTTGGAGCCACTATCAACCCTTGCCGATATTCAGAATAACAAAGACGATCTGCTGGGAACACCAACCATACAAAATCACATGTTTTCAACATCAAGTCACGCCTGCTAATGTGTACTGCACAGTACTTCAAATGCAACACAGCTTGCAGCTGAAAATCTTGAAATTCCGCAAAGAAGTCAAAGATATAGCGTCCAATCTAAACTTGAGGACTATCACCCACCAAACATCCTAACATATTCCCCAATGTTCTAGTTGTGATCATTGTGTGACTATAAAATGCTGCATGCATATCCAAGCTGTAATCAAGTAACGTCCACAGCAACACAACGACGACCGAATTTGTGGTCTGCTTACCCAACATGAACCGAAGCTTGTTAGAGAAACAAGCCAAGAAGAAACTTAACTTTCCGCAAGTTAATAGCCTCCTGGATGGCAAAGAAACAACACTCCAACAAATAAATGTCGTGCCTTTGTAACAAGAACCCAAACGAGTAAAAACAGCTCCGAGTGATACGTTGTTAGCGGTGGAGAAACAGAGCTGGTACCAAGTGAATGAGAGCGTTGGAGAAACAGAGTTGGTACCAAGTGTGAACGTGCTATTCACATGTTGAAAATCAGGTTGTGGCAAAGACTTTACCCAAATCAAAACGACAGATAACACCTTGCTTGGTTCGCAAGTAACATTGTGCCAACACATAGTTATCGAGCATGTATAGGGAGAAGCCAACTGTGAACGATACACAAATTCAATTCTCTGCTGAGAAGCTTCACTGCAAAACTCAAATGACATAGTACACAAATCACGATGAGCAAATACAAACACCACACGATCCCAAGATGGCAAAAAAATCTTTGATACGTTGTTACCGCGGTAGAAAAGCTCCCTGAGAGAACCCAAATGAAGCACAAAACATCCACAACCAGCAGCCCAACTTTGTAACTTCCTCATTATATGTGATGCAGACCAAAAATCAAACGTATTCACGTTGCTAAGATTCACGAGCCCAACGACATCAAACACGCAAGGCATGTTAAGGCGAAAGCGATCAAGTAACCGGTGTTGTAAATTCAGATCTTCATAACAACTTGGCAATAAGATGTGACTCTTATTGGGATTTCTTCTAGAGTTTCCCAACTTGTACACTCTTTCTTTGAGATGACCAAAAACATGTGTTTTTCTTTTGTATGTTCCTTGTAGACCACATGGTAATCTTCTTCTGGTAATCCACCATGATGAAAAAACAGAAAAGATTTTGCACACTCAATCACTTCAACTTCAACTGTCTCTTTGTCTTCTGCACAAGAATCATCATAATAATGATCTTCTTCATTATAGATATAAGAAACCAGAGTAGAACAGAGCTTTTTGCAGAGATCTATAAACTGTTCTTGTAGTAAGGAAACACCACAGGAACCAAGGCTCCCTTGAATCTTGAACATGTTAATCAATGTAAACGGCGGTGGTCGTAAGTGGAAACCTATCACCCACACGATTTGCACATCATCAACGGAAAAACCCAGACACAAGACTCCCCCATGATACTCCTTTCGCACAGCAAATAACAACCGAAACATTTGTCTTCCTTCCCATGTTTTCTCACGTGATGATAACACCACAATTGTGTTTTTGTGATTAAAAAATTCCACCATATGCTTCGTGTGTGTAAGCCATTTTCTAATGGAAAATAAAAAATCAATAAGATTAATCATGATCTCCACGTCTTCGCCATATACACAAGAAGAATTTGTCACTGAATATTTGTTTCGAATAGCCCACATCATTGAACTGCATTCATGTGATTCTCCATCTGGATATTTCGTGTAGCTCACAGGTTTTAGAACTGCTCCAATCTTTTGATATACTAATTGCCAAGGAACAATGCAATAAGCTGCACGATTGATAGATGCAGTTTGATACCTGGTGAAAATAATATCCCTACCATCTGAAGCATTGATGAAACAAGGAAACTTTCCCCTTGCCAGCCCGAATTTATATGTAGCTATTTCACTTAAGTAGTGGATTCCTTGATGAAGGATAGAACTATAGGACCGCAAGTAATCTTTCAAGGCTTCCAATACAGCTAACATCTTCCGAGATGTTGCAGCAATGCCTAAGTAGACAAGGTTAGACCCATTCATCTCTTTAACACCGCGAAGAAACAAAAAGCTGTTTCGACCACGATCTGGTGGCACTCTTGTAACATGTTTCCTTGGTGAAAATATGTATGCCTCGACTTGACTTACAATGAAATCACACAGAACAAGGCTCGAGCCATCATCGTGGATCTGATCATCGTGCATATCAAAAATCTTGACTTCCACAAAATCTTCATCACCGACGTCAGAAATCGGATCGACAACATCACAGACCAACTCCATAGTTTTGACATGATCAACCAAGTCGTAAACCATTATAACATCGTGACTACGATCACGTGACTCACAGTCTTCAACATCAGCTACAAAAACATTCAGATCGTTGTCTTTATTTGACAAGGGCTGGTCTTCATCGTTCACGTCAACGACGAAATCATCGTCGTTTCCTACGCCGTTGACAATATCAACGTCTTCTTCATCTCTTACATCGTGTTCCAGATATGCATCATAAACCTTAGGCGGAGAAAAAGTACCATCACCGTAGATACTATATATGGGTTTAGATACCATATAATTCTCTTGAATGTGCAAATTTTCTCTGTGATCCACCGAAAAACGCCTTTGTCGTTTTAACTTTTGCAAACGACTATACACCAAACTATCATAATGACTAGGTAAGAAGTATGTGCATAACTTCTGCTTAAGTTTATCCCAAGATTTAATAGGGCTTTTTCCGGCTTGTTTGCATGTTTTCTTCACATGTTGCCACCATGATGCGGCTTGTCCTCGAAATTGTTTAACCACAGCGAAACAAATCGATCATCTGAAACACTTTCAAACTCAAAAATCTCTTCAACATCCATGAGCCAATCTAGTAATAAATCACTAGAAAATCCACCATGGAACTCAGGAATATCCAAATTAAAATCCATGGTAATGAAATCAAACCACCAGGAACGTGATGAATCTGATACCAACATCGAGAATGATATCGAGGCTGTTTTTGAGAGTCCTCCTAGGCTTTAGACAAAGCTCTGTTAAAACTTCTTTATTCAATAATAGATTATTACACAATAATGAGACTCATGTCTCCTTATATAAGAAAACAAAAACCCTAGTCTAATATTTAACGACAAACATGATGGACTTAAAATCCATGAACCTAAGGCCCATTAACAAAGACTTAAACGGTCAACAAAATCGTTGAGGTGGTGATCAACGACGTGAAGATGCGCTGCATCAGGAACCCTTGTTGGCAATATTGAGAGCCGCTACATTTGCAACTTGCACATCCTCTCCTCCTGTGTAAGGCGAGTGAAGGGCAAGGTTAGCAAGGTATGACGTGAGATGATGTGTGGATTCAGAATCTAACAACCACGCTGGAGTTTCAGTTTGTTTCATCATGATTTTGTATGCTCGTGGAGAAACAAAGTTCTAATGTTGCTGTTGCGAAGAAGATTGCTGGTGAGTGATGATATGATAGTGAGGACATCGTTTCACGCTGCGACCCTACATTCCACAAGCCTGACATTTGCCAAGGTATGGTCGAGAGGCACATTGGTCAGATCTTTGTTGACGAGGATAAGAGTTATGGCTAGAATTGGTCCTGTTGTTGTGGAGATTGTTGTTGGAGCGGTACTGAACTTGATTCGCCATTATTGGAAAAGATGAAGGTGGTGGAGCAGCCGCTGCAAGGGCTAATTCTCGATTGATAAGCTTCTCATGAAGTTCAGTGAACGAGATTGGTGAATCACGGCTATAAACTCCTTCAATGAGTGGTTTGTAGTTATCACCAAGACCTGAAAGTATGAGATCAGTCAAATCTTCATGAGGCATGGGACTCCCAAGCAAGGTTAGCGCATCAGTCTTGACTTTGATCTGCTACATGTACGCATCAACAGTGGTGGTGCCTTTGACACATTGCTTCAGTTGTGTCTGAAGCTGTCAGATGTATCTCCTGGATGGTTTAGCATAAGTATCCGACAAGGTGTTCCAGGCCTGGGTTGAGATTTCAGACATAGCGATGAGAGGCTGATTTGCAAGCTCAATAGAACCCATGAGGGCACTGAACAGCAAGCTGTCTTGACGCAGCCACGAGACGTTATCCGGATTTGCTTCCTCGTTGCCGGACTTGGTGATTGTCTTAGGCGGAATTTCAGCAGTGGGGTCGATGTATTTGAGGAGATCATATCCACAGAGAAGGGATCTGACCTGAGCACTCCATGTGATGTAATTGAGGGAGGATAGCTTTGTCACGTTAATCATGTTAACAGAAACAACATGGATTTGGGAGGAGCCAGATGAAAGAACATCGACAAGGGTAGTTTCAGCAGACAAAGAGGTCACTATTAGTGAAAGAAGAGAACGAAAAATAGAAAAGAGAAGAAACGAAAAAGTTAAGAGAGGTCATTTTAGAAGGAAAGCTCTCATACCATGCAAAGGAAGATCAATATGATTCCTTGAAGAATATGATGCAATGTACAATAATATATATATACTAGAATTTATACCCGCGCAAGCGCGGGATTTTAATTTATAATCATTCAAAATTTTGAGGGTAAATCATTATAAATATATGTCATGTGGTAATATTAGGAAAAATAAATGATATTGGTGACTACTTCAAGATCTTTTATCATTAAGAGAGTTTATTTCTTATTTATATTTTATTAAAACATTTTTTAAAGATTTTGATGCTGATTCATTTGTTGATCTAATTGTATATATTATTTATGATTAGATATTGAAACTAACATAACATTATTCCGTATAAATTTGAATATATGGAATCTCATGAATATTGCTTAGCGTAAAGGTAAAATATAATATCATATCGTTATAACATCTTTACCGAGTTTACTTTACCAATCGAAGCAATTGCAATGTCCCATAAACGACCAATTCATGAATGTGCCTATCTTATCCCATTTTCCATGATTATATGGTTAAACTGTTAAACCCGACTTAGAATGTGTAACAACCCGTCCCGTGGACCCCACTAGCCCCATAGGCTCTAAGCTGTTCCTGCAGGACATCGATCATAACCCTTCACTGTGGACATCCAAATCCACCAGTAGGTTATTGGTGCGCCAGGCGTTCCTCGAACCCTGGTCCCCACCCTTTAACAACCTTCCCACAGGACAAGCTGTCACCAATTGATCTGCAAGCTAGCGTGGGCTAGTGTAGTCCACGGGACGGGTTGTTACAGAATGATAATCTATTTAATAATGTATGTCATTTATTTTTCTACAAACTCATTCGTTTCACACAATTAATGAGATGTCATAGATTTTAATTTAGTCATGTGTAACTGTGTATTATTATCTTTTCAAGTTTTATTAATTTATTTTCAAACACTTTTAACTATAATTCTTTCGTCATTATTGATGATGCACTCCTTTTGAAATCTACTTTTTTCTACCTTCTATTGGCTCACATATAACACATATTAGACTGTAAAATGATTTTCAAGATAAGTTATAACTAATTTTTTTTAATTATTATCTTTCAATACTTAAATTTGGATTAGAAACATTTGATTCAATTTATGAAATATCAATTTTATTTTCCTTTTTGATCATGTTATAAAATAATATTTCACTTTTAATTTTATTTATCCTATTTAAATCTTATAAATACAATTACAGAAATTTTTTATTCTACCATAATTTTAAATTTTACTTCCACTCTAAAACTCAATAATATATAATTACATTTTTTAAAAAATATTCTACCATAAATTTTAATTTTAATTTTATTCTAAAACTCAATAATACGCAATTACATAATTTTTTTTATTTTACCATAAATTTAAAATTTACTTCCATTCTAAAACTCAATAATACATTTGAAATTTAAAATTATGATGAGTTTAATAGAAAATTTTAATTATCTTATTACCGCTAATAAAGAATTATAGTATTTTTTCTTATTTTAACATTTTATTTATTACATAATTATTTTTTATTATTTAAAATTTCTATTAATGATAATTAACCTAAATATGTACTAAATAAATATTTTAAAGTAAAAAAAAATATTGCTTTGGTGGATGTTTTTGTAGGCTAGTAATGATGATATATAATTACAAGATCAATGGAGATTCTAGTCATAGTTCTTGTCTTCTTGACCTAGAAAAATATTTTATTTGTCTCTTATAATTAGTTGTCTTAACCATATGATGCACGTATTTGTAAAAGAACTAAGCATAAACAATACATGAAAGAAAGTTACGTACGAATAGATAATAATATTATTCCAAATTCAGTGTTTTACTTCATATATATCGGGTAGATACTCTGTTCTTTTCTTTCTTTTTATTTATTTATTTATTTTTATGGTTGAATAATAAAACTAGAGTCTCGTTAATCCCTATTTTGTTTGCTCCCTACTTAATGTTTTTCAAATTATGATCGAGGGGTAGATGTTCTCTATAAATAGAATATTTGATTTTGGAACAACATAATTAGCCATTACAAACGAAGCCGTTGCACTGGTGACGGAATACATGAAAGGATGTGTGAAAGTTTAGAGGAGTGGAGAAATTAAAATTAAATGGTATGCGTTATAACATCGGATGGTGAAACAACATGGATTGAGGGTTAATGAGGAAAAAAATGTGTGAAGGTGGATTGTCCTTCACACTGCCGTCGTTAAGCTTTATCAGGTTGAATCAATATGATTTAGATATAGTGCTGGGTCTAGAGACTTTGGATGAAATAGTGTTGGGCATACAGAATTTAGATGAAGTTTATCATTTTTATGATTGTTTAAAGTGCTTATTAAAATCTGTAAGGCTCACAAAATTAAAGAAGAAGTAGCTGACATGGCAAAATGCTCCTTGAGCATATCCGTACGCCAAGTATTTGTGTGACAATCAATTAAATGAGAAATTTGAAGAGAAGGATCCTTAAGAGGACCCTTACTGATATGGTCTTGGGGATTGAGCCGGTACCCAGGGATCCATCCATATCGAAATGGACTCCCCCAAACCTACCCGTATAATAAGCCCTTTATTAACCAAAGATCTAGCGGAAATAATACTCCTCCACCCATAAGATGGAGAATAAGACCATATCGGTTCCATAGGATTAGAATTCCGATAGTACCTGCCCTTGAAAACCCGAGCAAACAGTTTCCGGAGACTCAATCAGCCGCCACAATTGCTTTGCCAACAATGCCAAATTAAAATCATCAACATGCCTAAAACCCAAACCCCCCAACTGCTTACTACAGCATAGCTTATCCCAAGCTAACCAGTGCATCCCCCCGGACTGTCCGGTAGTACTCCACCAAAAATTCGCCACTGCACTCGTGAGTTTTGACGTTATTATTTTCGGTAACCGGAAGCACGACATTACGAATGTCGGAACCGCCGTGGCTACTGACTTAATCATCACCTCTTTTCCCACTTTGGAGAGAAGTTTTGCCGACCAGCCTGTTGTACGACCCTGAAGTCTGTCCCGAACAAAAGAGAAAACATTTGTCTTGGACCCTCCCAAACTCTCCGGTAACCCTAGATATGATCCCATACCGCACAAATTTGATATCTCTAAAACCCCCTGCATCTCCATCCGCACAACCTTCTTCATTGTATGACCAAATTGGATTGAAGATTTGGCAAAATTTATTTGCTGACCCGAAAAAGCCTCATACTATTTTAAAATATCCAAAATAACACCACATTGAGCCATATCTACTTTGCAGAAAAATAGGCTGTCATCCACAAACAACAAATGTGTAATTGGCGGACACTTGTTCGCCACTTTGATCCCTGTAATAATTTATCCCGTTCTGACCCGGTCGAGTGCCTTGAAAATTGTTGTTATCGGCTACTTGAACTCCTTTTCCTCAGATTTGGCTCGTACATTGAAGCTCTAGCTGGTTGCACAGGGTTTGCAACTCTTGAAAGTGCTCTGGTTGAGCTACTCCTCCTCAAAGGGCTTGAATGGCTTGGAGATGAGTTTCCACTCTTCAGCTCAGCAATCTCCTTCTTTAAGCCTTTGATAGACTTAGCCATATTACTCACCTTCTTCTTTAGCTTATCAAACTTCTTCCCATGCCACTTATTCCACTTTTGCAAAAGAGTCAACCTCTTGCTAGTTTCTCTCACTCCTCTACTATCCCTTGGGTTGGGCTCATAATCCTCAAAGTAAAACTGCTCCTCCCCATCAGCCATTTCCACATCTCCAGCTTCATCAACTCTAGGTTGAACTACCCCATCAAACAAGAACTCCTCAGCTGGCCAAAAGTCAATGTTGGCTCCTTCTTGAATGGTGGTGAGCTCTTGGTTAGGCAAGATCAACTGTTTTTTCCCAACTGTTGGAAGCTCAAAGTTGAAAATGTGATTTCCTTGATGCATCTCCTTGGCTAATATGAGAGTAGAGGTGAGGTAGCTTGAGTCAATCCATCTTGGTGAGATCCTTTCTCCTCTAAGTGGGACCTTGGCAGCTTGTAGAATTGGAGTGATGATGCCCCCAATGGTTAGTGCTCCTCTTGAACCTTTGTTCTCCAACTTTCCTACCCAACTTCTCAAATATATCATGTGGTCTATTAGCACCATTGCAAGGTCAGTCTCCACAGTGCTCCCAAGAATGATGGTTCCATCTTTTGCCTTGAGGATGATTCCATTCAAATCCATGTCAATCATCTTAAGCTCTCCTTCATTTAGGTTTCCAGTTTCCTTCCTAGCAAAGAAGGTGTTGGCAAGAGCTTTGTGGAAATATCCTAGAACTGGGATTCTTATCTTGGAACTCTTGGTCTTGGAGGATGAATAGGTGATGTTGTCTCAAATGGTTTCCCAAGTGGAATAGAGCTCCTCTCTTGGTATCATCAAGCTCCTATTGCTCCCAACCTCAAAACCAAACACATTGGCTATCTTCTTCATTGAAAGCTCATACTTCTTCCCTTTGATTGTGAAGGCAATGTGACCAGCTCCAAACTCAGCATCCTTCCTTGAATATGTATGCAGCTTAACTGTGGCCAAAAACTCACAACTTTCTTCTTTGTAGCCCTCCATGCAAAGCCCCATGAACTTGGTGAGGTTGCTCTTCTCAAAAAGAAACTCCACATCTTCATCAATGGCTAGCTTTTCCATTGTTTCCTTGTGTAGATACCTGGTCTCCAGGAACTCCATTCTCATGAAGGCTTCATAAAGTTGCCTCTTTGTCAAACCACAAGATTCTGCTTCTCCATCATCCTCTCCCTCTTCTTCTTCATCTTCTTCCTCACTCTCACTTTCAACCTCCTCTTGAGCAACCTCAACTGCTGGCCTCTTCCCCTTGGCCTTGTTTCTCCTCATGAACTCACTAAGAGTTGGCTCCCTTTCTTCTCCACTTTCAGTTCTCTCAGGATCTTTCTCAACTGATTGATTCCTTGAAGACGACATCTGGCTCGACCGGCCACTCGGACCACCACTCGGTCGAGTGCTTGATCGAGTGGGGCGTCGAGTGGTTTTTCCAGCTTCTCCTCTTGATTGTAGGCGGTCATCACGACGTTCCATGGAACTTGCAGCCGCTTGTTGAGACTTCCTAGTGATCCTTGAAGACATTTTCGAACAGAACTGAAGGAAATAGACTCAAAGCTTAAAGTTAATAGGTTAGTGATCCAAAAACTTAAAAGAGCTAAGCTTGAGCAAAAGATGAACTTAGAGAGAGATTTTAAAACTTGATTCTAGTTGTTTTGAGCAAATGAGATAGTGTGAGAGGTATAGGATCGTGTGAGCTCTATTTAAAGAAGCTAAGGGGACAAGGAGACAAGGGTGGAGCGTCCATACCATTCAAAATTGAAATGAGAATCTTTGACCTGCTTTTTGCTGCCACTCGACCCCACACTCGACCAGCACGTGGTCGAGCTCCCTTGACCAAAGTTTGAAATTTCAAGTTTTTCTTCCTTTTCTTCCCTCCACTCGATCATTCTAGAGAAATGAGAATCGAATGGGCCTTAGTTCCTTTCCAACTCGGTCGAGTACCTCTCGTGGGCTGGTCGAGTGGGCTTGCGAATCTCCTTCTCCTAGTCCAAATCTCTCCATACCCATGTACACTTTTATTAAAAGGCCTGCCCAACACAAACATAAAAGAAAACTCATCAAAAATACAAGGAAAATAAAGCATATTTACAAAGGATACCTTAGGGACTTCCTCCCTAGTGAGCTTGTTTAGAGTCACTAAGCTTGACTTTGGTTGCCTTTTCAGGCTTGGTTTTGATACCAAGGAGGTAATGAAATCCTCCCTGGAACCTCTTGATCACTATGAAGTTGATCCTTGATCACCTCACCCTTAACACACAAACCATATTTCTTCTTGATTTTGAGCCTTGGTCTTGCTTTCCTCAAAGACCTCTTGTTTAACTTGAATTGGAGATCCTTAACGATACCAGTCAACTCTTGAATTGAACTCTTAAGCTTTTCCAATGAATCCTCTTGAAGAGAGAGCTTAGCTTTTGGAGTTGCTTCACCACTTAAGCCTTCATCACTACCTTTGTCCTTGATAGTAAAAGGTTGATAAGGTTGATTATCAATGGTAGGGAGGTTGGTTGGGTTATAGATGTTGAACTTCATGGTTATATCATCAGCAATGTTCAAGGTCACAAGACCTTCCTTGACATCAATAACTGCTCCAACAGTGGCTAAGAATGGCCTCCCAAGAATGATAGGATCTTCAGTCTCTAGGACCACAAAATCAGTGTGAACCCTTGCTCTCCCTATCTTCACTGGAATGTTCTCCAACTTACCAACTATGCCTCTGTTTGTTCCATCAGCTAGACATATGTGAAGGTTGGTGGACTTGAAGTCAGTGCGCCCAAGCTTTTGTGCTATAGAGTAAGGCATCAAACTGATAGATGCTCCCAAGTCTCCATGTACTCGACTGTAGAGGTCAGGCTTTCAAGCTTGTTACTCAGGTCAGTAGAATAAAAATTCAACTTCTGGGTCAGCTCAGCAAACTGCCTTGCTTCCTCAATCTGCTTATTGGCTTGCCCATGCAACAGTTGTTGCATCATAGCTCTTAAGTCAGGTTCTTGGGCTTGGTAGGTCTGAAACGCTGGAGGGTGACACCATTGTGTCTGGAAACCTTGTTGCTGGTGCATGGGTACATAATTGATCTGACTGCTTTGAAACATGGTTACTGACTCGAACAGACACTCGGTCGAGCACTGGCTCGAGTTGATGGTCGAGTCGACTGAGATGTGATGTCTATTTGAATCCGGCTTCTGACTCGATCGGGTACTCGATCACTCACTCGGTCGAGTGGTGGTCGGGTTGATGGTCAATCTGGTACCTGAAACTGAAGACAGCCAAGCAAAAGAAGAATCGAGATCAGTAGTGAACAAGTGGATAAATAAACTTAATCTTAGACTTCTATTGATCCTAATTGTCACAAAAACGCACTCAAATGGGCAACATGGCCAAATTGAAATACATTTTATTTGGTGGGTGTATGGTGATGAAATGGATGGAATGATGAGATATGAATGATGATGAATGGATGGCAGGGTGTTTCAATTCCCGTTATGCAATTGATGTACAAGAGGTGTCAATCCAATCTGAGAGTCTGTGAACAATCAAGATGTGCATAAAGATCTAAGTTAAGCCAGATGTAAAGGATGTTTGTCACTAACAATCCTATGATGAAATGCAAAGTGAAAAATGTAAAGCTAGATGAACTAGATGCTAAATGTAAATGAAACAGAATGATTATGACAGTTATGAAGCTAGAACAGAAATAGGAACTATATTAATGCAAGTACTGAACAGGATACTAAGTGAATGCAACAGAAATGCAAATAGAATGAAACAGGAAGTAAGACAGGACAACTACAAATCATAAACAAAAGTTCTGGGGATGAACTCGAGCAAGCACTCGACCGAGTGTAGATCGAGTGCAGGGTCGAGCTGGACAAAAATGACAGAACAGAGCAACACAAGAAAAACAGAGCAATATGAAAGCAAATCAAACAACAAGCAAGCAACAGGATTAAGACTATGAAATCAATAAACAAAGAAGGCCTTGAGGAGGGATTCATGGGCTGGACTAATGATTGAGGTTATCTAACTTGGTCAACAAATCTCAAACAACTTGAGCTAATCTCTAGACAATATTTCTCTAAGACAAGTTTAATCCACTCTCCTGGCAAGAAACAATCAAACTCATGCATCTCTAGACTTGTTCTCACACAGTAAAGAATCTACACAAGCAGGCATTAAGCAATATGTCAAATACCAAACAAGACCTCTAATCTCTTAGCAAGCCTAATGGTAAACTCTAGATCTAGCCTTGTCTATGCTCTTTAAACATTCGTATGATGCTAAGAGGCTTGAGATCAGATCCTACCCTCTCAGATATAGGATCAGCATTAAGAACATCTAGACTAGAAGAGATCTACAACAATCAAGCTTGACCAAATCAAACAAACCTCAAACATAATCCAGCCTAACCCATCCTCAAGATCCTAAGCAACTACTCACAAGAACACATGATGAACATCAAAGTCTTAAACCCAGAAAATGCTGAAACTTGCATCAAATGAAAGATAAAACAAAGATCTACAATAATGAAGAAAGAATCAAACAAAAATTCTTAATATCTTGAAAGTTATGAAACCAACAAAATACAAGAATCTTATGTTTTCTTTCCTTCAAAAGAAGGTACAAGATCAAATAAATTAAAAGTGAAAAAGGAATAATTCCTTAAAAGGTAAGAACTAAGTTTGAGAATACCTAAAAAGTTGGACTCTTGGTGGCTGAAGGGTACAAGGTCCTTTTATAGGAAAAGTAGTGGAAGCCCTAAAAATACTAAAAGACAAAATAGCTAGGCGGCTTGGCTAACTCGACCTGGTGCTCGGTCGAGTGACCGGTCGAGCTGGCTTCTCTTGTGCCTCTTCCACTCGGTCGAGTCCATCTCAACACACGGTCGAGTGTCTGGTCGAGTGGGTGGTCGAGTGGGACTTCGGACCTTGGTTCTTCAGCTCTAACTCTCTTGTTTCCTTCTCTTCTCAGCTCCAATCTTCTTCAGCAATCCTTCCATGCTCCTTAGGCTCCAAAATCACCTGTTTATGCAAGAAAACATGCAAATGCCATGCAACTACACTTTAATGCATAAACATTCCTAAGACTATGCAAAAGGGGCCAAACTAGATGGTAAATGATGCAAAAGAAGTGAAAATACTAAGGGAAAATAAGGTAAATTATATGAACATCAACACCCCCAAACTTAGTCTTTGCTTGCCCTCAAGCAAATAAACAAGACATAAGAAGGTAGGTGAGGTTTGAAAGTGGGATTTCAGCTCCTAAAGCTTGCTAATAGACCAGCTAGAATCAATGTCCAAGTTATTAGTACTATGATGCAAGTTGAGTGAGCTGTACTTAAAGATTTTAGACAAGCCTATCACAACCTTTACTGATTTGAGCCTTAGATATCCACATGCATTCAAATCAACCATTTCCTTTAACATTCATTAATCAAGAACATGAATCAATCTTATGCAACGCTTAAACTCATTTGGCTTGGAGATAAAGGTTTTTGAGACAATGATGGTCTCTCTTTAGAGTGGGGCTTATCAATATTAAGGTTCTCTTATAAAAATGGATTGAGCTTTAGAAGAATGCTAAAGGTAAGAACACTTAGACACATACAAAAACAAAACCTTGTCTACCCAATGTCACCCAAAGTGTTTATCCTATCAATCTAAACCCAAATGATCCTAGTGCTACCCTTTAACTTCTTATTTTCTCTTTCACCCTTTTCTCTTTTGGTTTTCAAGTCTTAGGAGAGGTTTTTTATTTGATCTTTCTAGTGGGATGGGGGATTATTTATTATATTCTATGGTTCTCTTTCCTTCTTATTCTTAAGACATACAAGCATTTTGCTAGACTTTTAATTTCTTTTCTTTAACTAGAACCATCTTCAACAATTTTTTTTTACTTCCCATCCTTTCACTAGACTTTTCTTAAACACATTCTCCTCTTAAAGACTCTACCTTTTTTCTTTCTCTTTTTCCTCTTTTCTTTTCTTTTCTTTTCTTTTTCAAAACAACCAAGTCCCAAACCCAACACTAAAACCACCTAGTCCTATCTAGTTTGAAAATTGCAAACTACAACTACACAAGGCTTTACTCTTGTCAGCTCAAACCTAACACTTTCTACCAAGCTCAACCCCAAAAAGGTCTCACACACACAAGAATTAACATGGCTTCAAAGAAGGGTTGGTTAAGGGTGGGGAAACTGATTCTTAATGAGGAAATCAGCTACTTGGATCAACAAGAGTGGTAAAAAGGAGAAAGATGATCCAAATATGTATATGGTATCCATGAGTTTAAAGCAATGCACAAGATGATAATTAAAACTCAATATTAGGTTCTTATAAATAGGAAATAGCATCAAATCACAACATGCTTCAATTTATACCAAATGCAATGCAGGAATTCAAGACATGGTTCAGTCTTATGCTTCTAGCTACTCAACTAGCATCAAAGTACTCTTAACTTGGGCATTGATCCTAGTTTAATGAATCTAGCAAGCTAACAAGGTTAAACTCATCATAGATCCCTAATGCAAAAATATGACACAGTCCTATATGAAACATGCTAAACAAGATCCTAATATGCAATTGTCCTCAACAAGACCGCCACCAAGGCCACTCGTCCCGAAGGACCGTCACAAAGGCCACTTGTCCCGAAGGACCACCACTAAGGCCACTCGTCCCGAAAGACCACCACTAAGGCCACTCGTCCCGAAGGACCGTCACAAAGACCATACATCTCGAAGGGTCGCCTCAACAGGCACACTGGCTAAACAGTCTGCCACAAAGGCCACACAATGTCTCAAAAGACCGCCACACACGGGCATACTGACTCAAAAGTCCGCCACTAAGGCCACACGAGCCCCTCCAAGGCTCACAATCGCTAAAAACGAACAAATTCTAACTCCCATAAAACTTTCCATTTTTAGACTTTCCACTTTTGGAAACTTTCCATTTTTAGAAACTTCTATTTCTGGAAACTTTCCCTCAAACCACCGCCTTAAGGAAATTTCATGCTCCGAACACCACCTCATCTTGTTACTTCATCGCACAACCAACTACCCCTAAGCGACCAAGTAAACAAGAGAGATGGGCTGGAATACTCCATTCCCGCTCCAGCCACGGATTACAGATGGGACCAGGCTAGACAAACTCAAGCCGCAGCTTGTTTCTCATACCACTTCTTGAACCTTACCTTCATCCTCGCCTCTGGCTCCCAAGTCTGCTGCTCCACACCATCACAGTCCCAAAGGACTCTCATCAAAGGAATCTTCTTCTTCTGAAGTTCCTTGATCCTCCTCTCGAGAAACCTCACTGGTCTCGCCTCTAACGTCATGTTAGGCTGAAGATCCTCAGGAATCTTAGCCAACAACTGATCATCCTCGCGGAGACACTTCTGCAACATCGACACATGGAAAACCTAATGGAACGCACGAATAACCTCAGGCAAATCCAGCCTATATGCCACCGGTCCCACCCGCTCAATCACTCTGAACGGACCCATATACCTCAGACTCAACTTAGTCTCTGTCAATGACCTGTTCGGACCCCTCAACATGGCCATCTTGAGGTACACTCTGTCACCTGAAACTCAACTTCTCACCTCTTCTTATCAGCATAACTCTTCTGCCTATCATGGACTTCCTTCATGTTCAGCTTGAGAACCCAAATCTTCTCTGAAGTCTCCTGAACAAAACTAGCACCATATATGGTCCTCTCCCCCACCTGAGTCCAACATAACGGTGTACGAGAGGGCCTCCCATTCAAAGCCTCATAAGGAGCCATCCCAATACTCGCCTGATAACTGTTATTGTAGGCAAACTCCACCAAACACAAGTGATCCACCCAATGGCCACCCCAATCCAACACACTCATCCTCAACAAATCCTCCAACGTCTGGATCGTCCTCTCTGACTATCCATCTGTCTGTGGATGATAAGTTGTACTCATATGCACCTTAGTGTCCATCTCTGCCTGAAATGCCTTCTAGAACATCGAAGTAAACTTAGGATTCCTATCAGACACAATACTCGCTGGCACCCCATGCAACCTGACTATCTCCTTCACAAATTTCTTAGCTAAGACAGCTGCTCCATCAGTCTTCTTGATAGCCATAAAATGTGCCAACTTAGTCAACCGGTCCACAATGACCCAAATAGCATCAAAAGTTCGAGACACTGGCAATCCTAGCACGAAATCCATCGTGATCATATCCTACTTCCACTCTGGAATGGGAAGACTCTTCAGCAACCCTCCCAAAACCTAATGCTCAGCCTTCACTAGCTGACACACATCGCACCTTGAGACCCAACTAGCCACATCCTTCTTCATCCCGACCCAGTGATAGTACCTCTTGAGGTCACTGTACATCTTAGTCGCTCTTGGATGAATAGAAAACTTGCTCGAATAAGCCTTTCTCAGGATCTCCTGTCTCAACCCCTCATCCTTGGGCACGCAAATCCGCTCGTGCACCAAAATAGTACCATTAGCTGAGACCTGATACTTTGATCCACAACCTTAGAGGCATTCACCAACCCCAAATCCTTCTCCTGAGCCAACCGCACCCTACTCAGAAGGTCTGCTCTGTCAGCCGCCTCCAAACCCATCAGCTCCAGAGAAACAACACACAAACTCAACGCACTGATCTCTCCTACCAGAGTCTCCATCTCCTGCTCGTGAGCCGAAGCTACCCTCTTCCGACTCAGAGCATTTGCAACCGTGTTAGCCTTACCAGGGTGATAAGCTATCTACAAATCATGCTCTGCCACCAGCTCCATCCATCGCCTCTGCCTTAAGTTCAGCTCGGGCTAAGTGAATATATACTTCAGGCTCTTATGATCTGTAAACACCTGTACCTTTGCACCATAAAGATTTGATCTCCATACTTCAAGGCAAAAACTACAGCCGTCATCTCCAAATCATGAGTAGGATAGTTGCCCTCATGCTTCCGGAACTGCCGCAAAGCGTAGGCAATCACCTTCCCATGCTGCATCAACACACAACCCAAACCAACTCTAGATGCATCAGTATAAACCACATAGGGTTCACCCTGCTCAGGCAAAGCCAACACTAGCGTAGTAGTCAACACTCCTGTGAACAAACAAAAGGAACATCCTTCCCTGTCAACTTAGTCATAGGGCGTGCCCTACTTGCAAAAACCTGTACAAACTTCCTGTAGTAACCTGCCAAACCAAGAAAACTCCTGATCTCTGTGGCATTATGTGGTCTAGGCCAATCTCTGATAGCCTGAATCTTCTCCGGATCTACAGAAACCCCCTCTGCAGAAACAATATGACCCAGAAAACCCATCTCACACTGCCAAAAACTACACTTGCTCAACTTAGCAAACAACTTCTGTTTTCACAGCTTCTCCAGAACTGCCTTCAAATGCACTGCATGATCCTCTGGACTCTTAGAATAGACCAGGATATCGTGGATGAAAATGATGACAGACATGTTCAGAAATTCCTAAAACATGCTGTTCATCAATCTCATAAATGTTGCTGGCGCGTTAGTCAACCCGAAAAGGCATCACCACAAACTCATAATGCCCATACCTCGTCCGGAAGGTCGTCTTCCTCACATCTGCCTCATCTATCGGTATTTGATGATAACCCAACGCTAGATCTACCTTGGAGAACCAAGTAGCACCCCTCAAGTGATCCAACAACTCATCTATCCTGGGAAGACTTGTTCTTCACAGTGACCCGGTTCAAACCTCGACAGTCTATACATAACCGAAAACTCTCATCCTTCTTCTTCACAAATAACGCTGGTGCTCCCCATGGTGATACACTAGGACGGATGAATCCCTTACTCAACAAATCCTCTAGCTACTTCTTCAGCTCTGCCATCTCTGCTGGAGCCATTCTGTCAGGAGCCTTGGATAACGGCGTCGTCCCCGGTTCCAGCTCAATAGTAAAAGGATCCGACCGAGATGGTAGTAATCCCTGCAATGACTGAAACACATCCTCAAACTCCTCCACTACCGGAATACCGCTAACCGTAGACTTCCCCACTGACTCTGGCATCGAAATAGTAATCAAATAAGCCTCACGGCCCTTCTTGATCATCTTCCCAGCCTGAATGGCCGAGATCACGAGACTCCCCGAAGACGGTCTAACTCCCTCAAACACTAACTTCCCTCCTGGACGCTCAAACTCCACTCTACCCCGATAGCAATCCAGATGCACCTTATGCCGATCCATCCAATCCATCCCGAGAATAACATCATACAACTCCACTGGACTGATAAGCAATTCCGCAGGCCACGAATCTCCTGCAACCTGAATATCTACTTCCTTTGCCTGGCCAATAACCCTCAGAAACTTGCCTCCCGCAACTCTAACAACTCCCGCACGCTCCCCGTTATTTCCTCTGATATCAGCACTCTCTGCGCACTCTGGAGTAATGAAGCTATGAGTAGCTCCATAATCAAACATAACATGAGACTTAAACCCGCCCACCAACAAGGTCCCTACACAAACCTCATGTGTTCAGAATCTAACACTTTATCACAGGAAAAACATAAAATCTGAACTACTGTAATTTCACAAAGTTAAGTACCAAAAGTTATACCTATGATCACTCCGGCACTGGTTCCACCAGGCTCGACCGTCGTGTAAACCCGTGGCGCCTGCTCAATCCGTGGCACTTGCTGCTCTGCCGACTGCACCTGCTGCAACGCTGCACTGCTAGCGGCTGCAACTTGGGACAAAAGGGCCTCATATGCCCTGGCTCCCTGCAATGATAGCATACACACCCGAAGTAACTCGAACCACCCAGCCTCTACATAGTCTCCCATCTCCTCTTGGTTCCCTGTGCAGGCTTGCCGCCCCTGCTAGAACCACCATGATGCTGAGCCTTACTAGGCTGGACTACTGGACTAACCGCCAATGACTGTGCCCGGATGTCCTCCTCGATCTCTGCTGCAGCCTCAACCAGCTCTGCACGCGAATCATAACTCCGTCCTCTACCGTAAACCCTCAAGTCATCACGAAGAGCCCTCATAAACCTCCTGATCTTGGCCTCCTCAGAATCCATAGCCCGACCCCCATAACATAGAAGTCGACTGAACTCCATATCCAACTCCCGCACTGACCGTGTCCCCTGAGACTACTGCAAAAAGCACCTCCAAACGGTCCAATAACTCTCTCAGAAAATACTTACGGTTGAACTCCTGCACGAAGTCAGCCCAAGTCATCTCCCACTACATCTGAGCATAACCAATCAAATGATGGACCCTTAATGTCCACCCAAAACTCCTCAGGACATCTCAGAGTCTGGAAGTTACGTTCCACACTCGTCCTCCACGTATCTGCAACAGTAGGATCTGTACCACCCGAAAACCATGCAGTCTCAATACCACGCATCTCCCTCAACATAGACACATAACAAGAATACGCTCCCCCATCCGTAGCCACTGGCTGCCGCTCCTCCGCCACTACAGGTCACTACAGGAGCTGAGCCGGTGGCATAGGTGGCAACCGCTCCAACACCCGTGCTAACAAGCCCGCAAGATCAACACCGGGGACTCCACCCACTGGGACTCCCACGCCCGGAACCCTAGCATCACCGACCACTGGAGCATCAACACCGCCCCCTTCGGCCACACTCATAGAATCCTCCTGGACACCCTGCGACTCGCCAACACCCTCAGCTGTCACACTCTGGTCCGCAGTCTCACTAACTGCTGGGTCTCTGCCCCTACCACAACAACGTCCGCGTCCATGACCACGTCCGTGTCCATGGCCAGAAACAGCATCCTCTCTAACCATCTGCACTACCAAGAACAGAAGGCTAAGCAAACACAACTAACAAAGCATAGAAACATAAACTCACCGTGGAATCACACAGTAGGCTCGAAGAGGATGTTCTAAACTCCATGCCACACACAATTGACTAACTCACATAATCAATCAAAGCATGCAAATCCCAAACATCTACAGCACAAAGCCTAGTGAACCCGAACCTAGAACCGTAAGGGTTCTGATACCAAACTAAAACGACCCGAATTTTTTTTAATAATAATAAAAAATAAATAATAGTAATAAATAAACTACAACTAGTGGTCCTATATCCACTAGCCACCTACAATCACATTCAACAGCAGAATAACAAAACCAAAATTCAATATATATCCAATAATAATCTAATAAATCAATCAACATGAAACAAAGAACCGGAAACCTAGCAATGTTTCTAATGACCCAACTCTAGCAACCTAGCTATGCCAGACAAGATCCAATCAAGTCCCTAGAACATCCTCCTCTTTATTGCCTGGATTCCACGATCACACTTTGCCTTTACCTGCACCACAAACACAAATTGAGATGCATGAATATTTTATAAATACTCAGTTAGACCAAAACCGAATAGCAATACAAAGTATGAATGGGCCATTGGCCATGGGCCTAATGGACTGAACCCATGAACCTAATGGACTGGACCTAAGTACCCAATGGACTAGACTATAGATGGGCCAGTCTGATGGAGTCCACTTAAGTGTTTTATAACACTCCTCCTTGGACGATTTGACCGTGCCTATGCTGGAAGAGATCTCGACAATGTGCTTGGGGATGCTGCCTCATTAAAACCTTACCAGGAAAACCCAGTGGGACAAAACCTTGTGAAGGAAAAAGAGTACAGCACACATTGCTCCCCCTGTTCCAAGCATCACTCTAAGTCCTTAAGCCTCCGCATTCCAATCTGGTGCGTGAGCTTCCTGAATGTTGTTGTCGGTAGTGCTTTGGTAAAGAGATCAGCTGAATTGTCGCATGACTGAACTTGTACCACTTGAACTTCTCCGGCCTTTTGTAGTTCATGTGTGAAGAAGAACTTTGGTAGGATGTGCTTCGTCCGATCTCCCTTGATGTAACCTTCCTTGAGCTCTGCGATGCAGGCTGTATTGTTTTCATAGATGACCGTAGCTTTCTTGTCTTCGATCATACCACTGTCTCTCCGTATATGCTGAGTCATGGACCGCAACCATACACACTCGCGGCTGGCTTCATGGATGGCTAGGATCTCCGCGTGATTTGAAGATTTAGCCACAAGAGTTTGCTTCATAGAACGCCATGAGACCGCAGTACCACCATGTGTAAACACATAGCCAGTTTGCGATTTGCAATTGTGTGGTTCGGACAAGTAACCTGCATCAGCAAAACCAACTAACCCTTCTTTGTTATAATTAGTATAAAATAGACCAAAATCCACCGTCCCTTGTAGGTAACGTAGGACATGTTTAATACCATTCCAGTGCCTTTTGGTCGGACAAGAACTATATCTTGCTAGGAGGTTCACGGCAAAACATATGTCCGGTCTAGTGTGACTAGCCAAGAACATTAACGCTCCTATAGCACTGAGGTAAGGCACTTCTGGACCAAGGACCTCTTCATTGTCCTTCTTAGGAGCAAATGGATCCTTTTTCACGTCAATACTTCTCACAACCATTGGGCTAGTCAATGAGTGAGCTTGGTCCATATTAAACCTCTTGAGTACCTTTTCTGTATATGCCTTTTGGTGCACAAGAATCCCATTTTTTCTGTACTCAAGCTGCAATCCCAAACAAAATTTTGTCTTGCCTAGGTCTTTCATTTCGAATTCTCTCTTAAGATATTCTACTGTTTGGGCGATTTCTCCAGGGGTTCCAAGGATGTTTAAATCATCCACATAAACTGCTATTATTACAAATCCTTTATTTGCAAATTTCTTTATAAACACACATGGACTGATTGGGTCATTCTTATAGCCTTTCTTAGCTAAATAATCACTTAATCGGTTATACCACATCCGACCACTTTGTTCAGTCCATAAAGCGATTTGTCTAGCCTTATGCAGTGTTGGTCTCGAGAACCTTTCTTATCTTTGAGCTCTATACCCTCTGGTAATCTCATATAAATCTCATTATCCAGTGGACCATATAAGTATGCAGTTACAACATCCATTAACCGCAAATCCAGTTTCTCTCTTACGGCCAGACTTATTAGATATCTAAAAGTCGTTGCATCCATCACAGGGGAGTAAGTCTCCTCATAATCTATGCCAGGTCTTTGAGAGAATCCTTGTGCTACAAGCCGTGCCTTGTATCTTACAATTTCATTGTTCTCATTTCTCTTTCTTACAAAGACCCACTTATGTCCAACTGGTTTAATTTCGGGTGTTGTCCTTATGATCGGACCAAACACACTTCTCTTCTTTAAAGAGTTTAACTCCACATCAATAGCTTCTTTCCATTTAAGCCAATCTTTGCTTTGAGTGCACTCTAACATAGATGTGGGTTCATGATCCTCATTTATCTCAAGTGCTACCTTGTATGCAAATATATCATCAATGTCGACATTCTTTCGGTTCCATTGAATACCAGACATAAAGATCTCATTATTGCGATTCCTTCAGGCTCATGAGGTTCAGCGTCCTGACCCTCACTTGGTACCTTAGGAGTTTCTGCGACAATGTTTGCATCCTCTATAATTCCCTTAGCCTCGGTCTGTTTTGCACTTTTAGACTTCCGAGGGTTCTTATCTTTGGGGTCTACCTCGTTTCAAACGTGGTTTAGACTCTGTAGCAACTTGATTATTGTGTTCCTTCTGAACATCAATACGTACTGGTGCATTGCAAGCTGGTATGTACGATTTTGTTACTCTCTTTGGGTCAGCAAAGGAATCTGGCAATTGGTTAGCTAGCTTTTGCAAATGAATAATTCTCTGGACTTCCGCATCACATGCCATAGTCCGAGGATCTTTCCAATCTAGGGTTGTTTGATTCCATGTTAATTCTTTACCCAGCTTGCTAGTCTCTCCACTTAACATAGGGAATTCGGACTCAACGAATTGACAGTCCGCGTATCTGGCCTTAAATAAATCTCCTGTGGTTGGCTCAAGATACTTTAAAATAGTGGGAGACTCATATCCAACATATACTCCCATCCTCCTTTGAGGTCCCATTTTACTTTTCTGTGGTGGAGCAATCGGTACATATACGGCACAACCGAATGTTTTGAGATGGGACAAGTCTGGCTCTCGACCCGATAATAGTTGGGATGGTGAATATTTGTGTTCACTAGATGGCCTAATGCGTATTAGTTCTGCTGCATGTAAGACCGCATGTCCCCAAGCCGACACGGGAAGCTTCGATCTCATTAACAATGGTCGAGCTATTAATAGTATTCGTTTAATGAAGGATTCAGCTAATCCTTTTTGTGTATGGACATGTGCTACGGGATGTTCCACACTCACCCCTGAAACAAGATTTGTTTTTGTGGATGTGAATGTGAGATGCTGATGAATGTATGCAATAAGATTTGAATGGATGGATGGTAAGGTGTTTCAATTCCCCTTATGCAGTTGCAGTATAAGAGGTGTCAATCCTAAATGAGTGTTTGTGAACAAATAAGATATGTATATGAGACTAAGTTAAGCCAAATGTAAAGGATGTTTGTCACTAACAATCCTATGATAAAAATGTAAAGTGCAGAAAATAAAACTACAAGAACTAGATGCTAAATGTAAATGAACAGAATGATTGTAACAGTAATGAAGCTAGAACAGAAATAGAAACTACTATAATGCAAGAAATGAACTAATGCAAGACAAGTAATGAACAGAAAACTAAATGAATGCAACAGAAATGAAACAGGAATGAAACAGGACAATCACAAATCATAAACACAAGTTCTGGGGAAGAACTCGAGCAAGCACTCGACCGAGTGTAGGTCGAGTACAGGGTCGAGCTTGACTACACGTGAAAACAGAGCAACACAATAAAAACAGAGCAATGCAAAAACGAATCAAACAACAAGCAAGCAACAAGATTAAGACTAAGATATCAATAAACAAAGAAGGTCCTGAGGAGGGATTCATGGGCTGAACTAATCATTGTGGTTATTTAACTTGGTCAACAAACCTCAAACAAACTTTGAGCTAATATCTAGACATACTATTGTAAGACATGTTTAATCCACTCTCATGGCACGAAACAATCAAACCTATGCATTTCTAGACTTGTTCTCACATAGTAAAGAATCTACACAAGCAGGCATTAAGCAATACATCTCATACCAAACAAGACCTCTAATCTCTTAGCAAGCCTAATGGTAAGCTCTAGATCTAGCCTTATCTATGCTTCTTAAACATTGGTGTGATGCTAAGATGCTTGAAATCAAACCCTACCTTCTCAGATATAGGATCAACATTAAGAACATCTAGCCTAGAAGAGATCTACAACAATCAAGCTTGACCAAATCAAACATACCACAAGATCAATCCAGCCTAACCCATCCTCAAGATCCTAGAGAAAACTACTCACAAGAACACATGGTGAACAAAATCAAAAACCCAGAAAATAATGAAACTTGCATCACTAGAAAGATAAAACAGAGATCTACAATATTGAAAGAGAAATGAAACTCGAATTCTTAATATTATGAAAGTTATGAAACCAACAAAATACAAGAATCTAGTCTTTCTCTCTTAAAACAAGTACAAGATCTAAGAAAAATAAAAGTGCAAAAAGAATAATTTCCAAAAGGGTAAATACTAGGTCTAGAGAATATCTAAAAGCTGGCCTTTTTTTTGGTGGCAGCAGGTACAAGGCTTTATATAGGAGGGGAGTGGAAGGCCTAAAAATACTAAAAGACAAAATAGTCAACGGCTCGGTCAACTCGACCTATGCTCAGTCGAGTGGCTGGTCGAGCTGGCTTCTCTCGAGCATCCTCCACTCGGTCGAGTCCTCCTCAGCACACGGTCGAGTGTCTGGTCGAGTGTGCGGTCGAGTTGGACTTCGGACCTTGTTGCTTCAGCCTTAACTCTCTTGTTTTTCCCTTTATGATTGCTTCACTTCTCCTCAGCATTGCTTCCATGCTCCTTAAGCTCCAAAATCACCTGTTTATGCATGCAATGATGCAAATGCAATGCAACTCAACTCTAATGCATGATTAGCCCTAAAGCTACACAATAATGGCCTAAATGGATAGCAAAAGATGCAAAAGATGTGAATATACTAAGGGAAAACAGGGTAAAATATATGAACATCAACACCCCCAAACTTAGTCTTTGCTTGCCCTCAAGCAAATAAGCAAGACATAAGAAGGTAGGTGAGGTTTGAAAGTGGGATCTCAGCTCCTAAAGCTTGCAAATAGACCATCTAGAATCAATATCCAAGTTACTAGTACTATGATGCAAGTTGAATGAGCTGTACTTAAAGACTTTAGACAAGCATATCACAACCTTTACTGATTTGAGCCTTAGATATCCACAAGCATTCAAATCAACCATTTCCTTTAACATTCATTAATCAAGAACCTGAATCAATCTTATGCAATGCTTAAACTCATTTGGCTTGGAGATAAAGGTTTTTGAGACAATGATGGTCTCTCTTTAGAGTGGGGCTTATCAATATTAAGGTTCTCTTATAAAAATGGATTGAGCTTTAGAAGAATGCTAAAGGTAAGAACACTTAGACACATACAAAAACAAAACCTTGTCTACCCAATGGCACCCAAAGTGTTTATCCTATCAATCTAAACCCAAATGATCCTAGTGCTACCCTTTAACTTCTTCTTTTCTCTTTCACCCTTTTCTCTTTTGGTTTTCAAGTCTTAGGAGAGGTTTCTTATTTGATCTTTCTAGTGGGATGGGGGATTCTTACTTATTTGCTATGATTCTCTTTTCTTCTTATTCTTAAAACATACAAGCTTTTTGCTAGACTTTTCTTTTCTTTCTTTTCTTTTCTTTAACTAGAACCATCTTCAACAATTTTTGCTTCCCATCCTTTCACTAGACCTTGCTTAAACACAATCTCCTCTTAAAGACTCTACCCTTTTTTTTTTTTTTTTTTTTCTTTTCATAACAGCCAAGTCCCAAACCCAACAAGTGAACCACCTAGTCCTATCTAGTTTGAAAAATGCAAACTAGAACTACACAAGGCTTTACTCTTGTCAGTTCAAACCTAACACTTTCTACCAACCTCAATCCCAAAATAGGCCTCACACACACAAGAATAAACAAGGCTTGAAAGAAGGGTTGGTTAAGGGTAGGGAAACTGATTCTTAATGAGGAAATCAGCTACTTGGATCAACAAGAGTGGTAAAAAGGAGAAAGATGATCCAAATATGTATATGGTATCCATGAGTTTAAAGCAATGCACACATTGATAATTGAAAGTCAACATTAGGTTCTTATAGATAGGAAATGGCCTCAAATCACAACATGCTTCAATATAGACCAAATACAATGCAGGAATTCAAGGCTTGGTTCAATCTTATGCTTCTAACTACTCAACTAGCATCAAAGTACTATTAACTTGGGCATTGATCCTAGTCTAGTGAATGAACAAGCTAACAAGGCAAAACTCATCATAGATCCCTAATGCAAATATTATACAATCCTACATGAAACATGCTTAACAAGATTCTAAAATGCAATGCAAACTACATGAACACTCTTTTTTTATAAAGATTTTTTTCAAAATTTTTCAAATTTTTATGGTTTTTCTATGCCTTAGATGCTTATGCAAATACTATCATGTTGATGCTAAAAATTTGAAATAAGATCACAAAACACAATGTCAAATGCTATCTCAAACCCTCCCCAAACTTAAATCACACAGTCCCCTGTGTGAAAGAAATTTGATTGAGGTTTCAAGACTAAAAAAAAAAAAAAAAAAAAAAAACTAAACAAAATATGAAATGCAATGATATTTACAAGTGAAGGTGATAGTGGTACCTTAAGGATTGGAGAAGAAGTTGTCCACATCCTCTTGCATGCTGTCAAATGTGTAGTTGGGATCTTGTTGGTGACTTGGAGATGGAGATTGGGGCAGCTCGACGACGGCGATCGACCGTGACTCGGTCGAGTGTGTGTCCGAGTGGGGGGGGTCGAGCTGGACCGCATATGTCAAAATTCTGAGCCTGCTGCTGGTAGAACTGCTGGTAGAGAGTTGGATCCATGAAGTATTGAGGTGGGATGGGAGGGTAACCTGGATAGCCTCGATAAGCAGCTGGAGGTGGGAAGCCATATGGTGATCTGGGCTGGAACTCGATCGAGTACGTCGGGAGTGCTCGGTCAGTGGACGCTCGAGTGACCCGGTCGAGTGCCTCGAAAGCTGCTGTTCTCGGGTACTTGAGCTCCTCTTCCTCTGATTTGGCTCATACATTGAAGCTCTAGCTGGTTCCAAAAGATTTGCAACTCTTGAAAGTGCTCTAGTTGAGCTACTTCTCCTCAAAGGGCTTGATGGTGAAGGTGAAGAATTCCCACTCTTCAAGTCAGCAACCTCCCTCTTTAAGCCGTTGATAGACTTAGCCATGTTGGTCGCCTTCTTCTTCAGCTTATCAAACTTCTTCCCATGCCACTTATTCCATTTTTGCAAAAGAGTCAACCTCTTGGTATTCTCCCTCACTCCTCTACTATCCCTTGGGTTGGGCTCATAATCCTCAAAGTAAAACTGCTCCTCCCCATCAGCCACTTGTGCATTTTCAGCTTCCTCAACTCTAGGTTGAACTACTCCATCAAACAAATGCTCCTCAGCTGGCCAAAAGTCAATGTTGGCTCCTTCTTGAATGGTGGTGAGCTCTTGGTTAGGCAAGATCAATTGTTTCTTCCCAAGTGTTGGAAGCTCAAAATTGAAGATGTGATTTCCTTGATGCATCTCCTTGGCTAGGATGAGAGTAGAGGTGAGGTAGCTTGAGTCAATCCATCTTGGTGAGACCCTCTCTCCTCTAAGTGGAAACTTTGCAGCTTGTAGAATTGGAGTAATGATGCCTCCAATGGTAAGTGCTCCTCTTGATCCTTTGTTTTCCAACTTTCCTACCCAACTTCTCAAGTAAACCATGTGGTCAATGAGCACCATTGCAAGATCAGTCTCTACAGTGCTCCCAAGGATGATGGTTCCATCTCTTGCCTTGAGGATGATCCCATTGAGAGCCATGTCAATCATCTTAAGCTCTCCCTCATTGATATTCCCAGTTTCCTTCCTTGCAAAGAAGGTATTTGCAAGAGCTTTGTGGAAGTACCTTAGGACTGGGCTCCTTATCCTTGAGCTCTTGGAATTGGAGGATGAGTAGAGTTTGTTGTCCCCAATGGTTTCCCAAACTGAATAGAGCTCCTCTCTTGGTATCATCAAGCTCCTATTGCTCCCAACTTCAAAACCAAACACATTGGCTATCTTTTTCATTGAAAGCTCATGCCTCTTCCCCTTGATTGTGAAGGAAATGTGACCAGCTCCAACCTCAGGATGTTTCCTTGCATATGTATGCAGCTTGACAGTGGCTAGAAACTCACAACTTTCCTCCTTGTAGCCCCCCATGAACTTGGTTAAGTTACTTTTCTCAAAAAGAAACTACACATCTTCATCCATGGCAAGCTTCTCCATGGTTTCCTTGTGAAGATATCTAGTCCCCAAGAACTCCATTCTCATAAAAGCATCATAAAGCTGCCTCTTTGACAACCCACAAGATTCTGCTTCCCCATCATCCATTAACTCTTCTTCTTCACTTTCTTCCTCACTCTCATTTTCACTCTCCTCTTGCTCAACCTCAACTGTTGGCCTCTTCCCTTTGGCCTTGTGTCTCCTTATGAACTCATTGAGAGTTGGCTCCCTTTCCTCCTCATTTTCAATCCTCTCAGGATCTTCCTCAACTGACTCTCTCCTTGGACACGGCATCTGGCTCGACTGGCTGCTCGAACCACCACTCGGTCGAGTGCATGATCGTGTGGGGCGTCGAGTTGATTTTCCAGCTTCTCCTCTTGATTCAAGGCCAGCATCACGACGTTCCATGGAGCTTGCAGCGATTTGTTGAGACTTCCTGGTGATCTTTGAAGACATTTTCAAAAAGAACTGAAAGGAATAGACTCAAAGCTCAAAGTTAATAGGTTAGTGACCCAAAAACTTGAAAGAACAAAGCTTGAGCAAAACATGAGCTTGAGAGAGATTTTAAAACTTGAATTTAGTTGTTTTGAGCAAATGAGAGAGTGTGAGAGGTATAATCTCGTGCAAGCTCTATATAAAGAAGCTAAGGGGACAAGGAGACAAGGGTGGAGCGTCCATACCATTCAAATTTGAATTGAGAATCTTTGACCTGCTTTTTGCTGCCACTCGACCCCACACTCGACTGTACACGGTCGAGCTCATTGACCAAATTTTGAAAATTCAAAATTTTCTTTTTGTTCTTCCCTCCACTCGATCGTTCTAGCGATTTGAAGATCAAATGGGCCTTAGTTCCTTTCCAAGTCTATCGAGTACCTCTCGTGGGCTGGTCGAGTGGGCTTGCGAGTCTCCTTCTCCAAGTCCAAATCTCTCCTTAACCAACTACATTTTCACTAAAAGGCCTGTCCAACACAAACATAAAAGAAAACACATCAAAACTACAAGGAAAATAAACTATATTTACAAAGTATACCTTAGGGACTTCCTCCCTAGTGAGCTTGTTTAGAGTCACTAAGCTTGACTTAGGTTTCCTTCTTAGACTTTGTCTGGATACCAAGGAGGTGATGAAGTCCTCCCTGGAACCTCTTGGTCACTGTGAAGTTGATCCTTGATCACCTCACCCTTAGCACACAATCCATATTTCTTCTTAATTTTGAGCATTGGTCTTGCTTTCCTCAAAGACCTCTTGTTCAGCTTAACTTGGAGATCCTCAACCATACTAGTCAGCACTTGAACTGACCTCTTAAGCTTTTCCACAGAATCCTCTTGAAGTGCTAGTTCAGCCTTTGGAGTTGCCTTATTATCACTTAAAACCTCTTGACCACCTTTGTCCTTGATAGTGAAAGGCTGATCATCAATGGTAGGAAGGTTGGTTGGGTTATAGATGTTGAACTTCATAACTATACCCTCAGCAATATTCAAGGTCACAAGACCTTCCTTGACATCAATGACTGCTCCAAAAGTGGCTAAGAATGGCATCCTAAGAATGATTGGATCTTCAGGTTCCTTTTCCATCTCCAACACCACAAAATCTGTATGAACCCTTGCCTTCCCTATCTTGACAGGGACATTCTCCAACTTACCAACTACCTCTCTGTTTGACCCATCAGCTAGGCATACATGGAGGTTTGTGAGTTTGAAATCTGTCCTCCCAAGCTTTTGTGCAATGGAGTAGGGCATGACACTAATTGAAGCACCTAGGTCACATAGGCATTGGTTGTAGTGGAGGTAACTGAATGTGCATGGTAAATAGAATGGACCTGGATCCTTAAGCTTAATTGGGATGATAACTCCTCCAAGGTCTTCAAGATCCTTCTCATCTTGAGCTTGAGCCTTTTGCTTTGACAATTCAAGCAAAAAGTCCTTATAGAGGGGATATGGTTCATACTGTTCCAAGGCAGGTCCTCTCTCCTCTTCTTTGTAAGCAATGATGATTTCTTGTATGGCCATCACTTCCTCTTGTTTCTCAATCACAACTTCTTCCTTCAAAGCCTTCTCATCCTCTTGTTGCTTAGCCAACATTTCTTTTTTCTCAACGATCTCCCTTAATTCCTTAATCTTCAGTGCTTTGAAACGTCCTGGTAATGGTAGAGGCGGTTTGTAAGCAGGAGGAATGTACTTAGCAGGCTTAACAGCTTTTGGTTCTTCAGCTCATTGGACCCCTCGATCAGGCACTCGGTCGAGTGCATGCTCGAGCAGCTGGTCGAGTGCACTATCGGATCCAGTCTGCTTTGCACAAACTTCTTTTTTTACCTTCAAGAATTGACCAGTCCTCCCCATCTGGAACCTCACTGTCCTCAGTGACTTCCTCATTAGAGATGTGAATGGCTTTTGCAGTGAACTCCCTTGGGTTTTGGACAGCTTTTCCAGGGAGTTGAGTAGGTTTGGGGAGCTGAAGTAGAAGCAATGTTGCTCTCCATGTACTTCACTCTAGAGTTCAGACCTTCAAACTTCATGTTTAGGTCATTATACTGTGATGTTAAACGCTGGTTCAACTCAGCAAACTGCTTGGCCTCCTCAATCTTTCCATTGGTTTGCCCAATCAACAATTGTTGCATCATGGCTCTTAAGTTTTGTTCCTGGCCTTGGTTAGTCTGAAACCCTGGTGGAGGACACAATTGGGGCTGGAACACTTGTTGTTGTTGCTTGGCTGCATAGTTGGGTTGTTGTTGAGGCTGTTGAGGTTGATAGACTTGGTTTTGTGGATTGGCTACATTGGTGCTTCTATAGGAGAGGTTGTTGTTTTTTAACCCTCCTCCTTGGTTGTAGCCTTTGAATCCACCCTGGTTTTGCATATAAAAGAGCTCAGCAAATTCCCTCTCCCCCTCTTGAACTGGGACCTCTTCCTCACCAATGAAGTGAATAGATTTTTGTTGGCTAAGGAGGATCCTGTCAAGCTTCTCATTGACCAACTTCAAGTCCTTCTTGTACTTCTCCTCTTGATCAATGGAGGTGGACCTTAGTGTTCTGTCATAGTCCTCATTGTAGTTGCCATCTGACTGAGCAAGATTTTCAACCAACTCCCAGCCTTCTTCAACATTTTTGTTGAGGAAGTTTCCATTTGAGGCTATGTCAAGAAGCATTCTGATCTTGGGAAGCACTCCTCTATACAAAGTACTTAGGAAGGACTCATTGCTGAAGCCATGGTCAGGACACTGAGTCTGGAATCCTTTAAACCTTTCCCAAGCTTCACAAAAACTCTCATTATTCCTTTGAGAAAACCTAGAAAATTCATTTCTCAATCTAGCAGTTCTAGCATTGGAAAAGAATTTGGCCAAGAAAGCCTTTTTGCAAGCATCCCATGTGGTTATTGCTCTAGTAGGAAGAGTCTTCTCCCAAAGGTGAGCCTTATCTCCAAGTGAGAAGGGGAACAACCTTAACTTGAATCCATCCTCACTGACTCTATTGATCTTAGTGAGACCACATATCCTATCAAATTCATCAAGGTGGTCCAGGGGATCTTCCATTGGCAACCCATGGAACTTGTTGGCTTGAATCATGGAGATCAATCCACTTTTGATCTCAAAGTTGTTGTTGGCAACAGTAGGAGGCACAATACCAGCTCTTTGGTTATGTGTGTTTGGTGCATCTCCAGCACCAATGTTTCTTGCTCTTGGAGCTTGTTGATCTTGTTGCTCCATTAGCACTTGTTGTTCTTGTTCCTAATAGATCCTTGTTTTCTGCTGTCTCAGGTCCCTTGGTGGTTTGTTGATGTGATCAAGGAGTCTCTGAAGATTGTGAGGACCCTTGGACCTTGTTTGCATCAACAGAGTCGAGTACAGACTCGGACAAGCACTCGGTCGAGCACAGGCTCGAGTGGGTGGTCGAGTCGACTGGGAACTGATGTCTATCCGGCTTCTGACTCGATCAGGTGCTCGAGCACACACTCGGTCCAGTGGTGGTCGAGTTGATGGTCGAGTTGGTACCTGAAACTCAATCACAGACAAGCAGAAGAAGAAACAAGATCAGTAGTGAACAAGTGGATAAACGAACTTAATCTTAGACTTTTATGGATCCTAATTGTCACAAAAACACACTCAAATAGGCAACGGCGCCAAATTGAAACAAGATTTGTTTTTGTGGATGTGAATGTGAGATGATGATGAATGTATGCAATGAGATATGAATGGATGGATGGTAAGGTGTTTCAATTCCCCTTATGCAGTTGCAGTATAAGAGGTGTCAATCCTAAATGAGTGTTTGTGAACAAATAAGATATGTATATGAGACTAAGTTAAGCCAAATGTAAAGGATGTTTGTCACTAACAATCCTATAATGAAAATGTAAAGTGCAGAAAATAAAACTACAAGAACTAGATGCTAAATGTAAATGAACAGAATGATTGTAACAATAATGAAGCTAGAACAGAAATAGAAACTACTATAATGCAAGAAATGAACTAATGCAAGACAAGTAATGAACAGAAAACTAATGAATGCAACAGAAATGAAATAGGAATGAAACAGGACAATCACAAATTATAAACACAAGTTCTGGGGAAGAACTCGAGCAAGCACTCGACCGAGTGTAGGTCGAGTACAAGGTCGAGCTGGACTACACGTGAAAACAGAGCAACACAATAAAAACAGAGCAATGCAAAAACGAATCAAACAACAAACAAGCAACAAGATTAAGACTAAGATATCAATAAACAAAGAAGGTCCTGAGGAGGGATTCATGGGCTGAACTAATCATTGTGGTTATTTAACTTGGTCAACAAACCTCAAACAGACTTTGAGCTAATCTCTAGACATACTATTGTAAGACATGTTTAATCCACTCTCATGGCACGAAACAATCAAACCTATGCATTTCTAGACTTGTTCTCACATAGTAAAGAATCTACACAAGCAGGCATTAAGCAATACATCTCATACCAAACAAGACCTCTAATCTCTTAGCAAGCCTAATGGTAAGCTCTAGATCTAGCCTTATCTATGCTTCTTAAACATTGGTGTGATGCTAAGATGCTTGAAATCAAACCCTACCTTCTCAGATATAGGATCAGCATTAAGAACATCTAGCCTAGAAGAGATCTACAACAATCAAGCTTGACCAAATCAAACATACCACAAGATCAATCCAGCCTAACCCATCCTCAAGAACACATGGTGAACAAAATCAAAAAACCCAGAAAATAATGAAACTTGCATCACTAGAAAGATAAAACAGAGATCTACAATATTGAAAGAGAAATGAAACTCGAATTCTTAATATTCTGAAAGTTATGAAGCCAACAAAATACAAGAATCTAGTCTTTCTCTCTTAAAACAAGTACAAGATCTAAGAAAAATAAAAGTGCAAAAAGAATAATTCCCAAAAGGGTAAATACTAGGTCTAGAGAATATCTAAAAGCTGGCTTTTTTTTTGGTGGCTGCAGGTACAAAGCTTTATATAGAAGGGGAGTGGAAGCCCTAAAAATACTAAAAGACAAAATAGTCAACGGCTCGGTCAACTCGACCTATGCTCGGTCGAGTGGCTGGTCGAGCTGGCTTCTCTCGAGCATCCTCCACTCGGTCGAGTCCTCCTCAGCACACGGTCGAGTGTCTGGTCGAGTGTGCGGTCGAGTTGGACTTCGGACCTTGTTGCTTCTGCCTTAACTCTCTTGTTTTTCCTTTCATGATTGCTTCACTTCTCCTCAGCATTGCTTCTATGCTCCTAAAGCTCCAAAATCACCTGTTTGTGCATGCAAAGATGCAAATGCAATGCAACTAAACTCTAATGCATGATTAGTCTTAAAGCTACACAATAATGGCCTAAAAGGATAGCAAAAGATGCAAAAGATGTGAATATACTAAGGGAAAACAGGGTAAAATATATGAACATCACCTCCATGGGCATACAGTAATCATTAAACGCTTGGGATGTAAATTCACCAGCACCATCGAGACGTATAGTCTTAAGAGGAAAGTCCGGAAAGTGTGCTCTTAACCGTATGATTTGAGCTAACAGCCTAGCAAATGCTAGGTTCCTTGTGGATAACAAGCAAACGTGAGACCATCTGGTTGATGCATCGATCATAACCATAAAATATCTAAACGTCCCACATGGTGGGTGTATTGGTCCACATATATCACCTTGTATCCTATCCAGAAAATTTAAAGTCTCTTTGGTGACTTTGACTGGTGAAGGTCTTATAATAAGTTTCCCTTGTGCACATGCTACACAAGTTAGATTTTTCGGGAAAACTTTTCTTTCTTTAAGGTTGTGCCCATTCGAACTCTTAATTAATTTACGCATCATATTCGAACCCGGATGGCCAAGCCGGTCATGCCATAGAGTGAATTGTTCATTGAACATTTTATTCTTTGCCATGTTAGCTTCTATCATATTGATCTTAGCATGATATAAACCAGTGGCTAGGGCACGTATAGTCTCTAGGACTTTCTTATGTCCTTTTACAATTTCTTTAATGTATAGGAATTCTTTATTTCCTTCACCCTTGGTTTCAATGTGATAACCATTTGATCTTATATCTTTAATGCTCAATAAGCTTCTCTTAGAGCTGGGTGAATATAAGGCATCACTTAATTCTATATGTGTACCGTTAGGCAACAAAATGTGAGCCTGGCCGTAGCCTTCTACTAAACTTGCTATACCGCAATTGTGCTAACATTGGCATTTCTCATTATAAGATTTATGAAATATCTGTTGTCTTGTAATATAGTGTGGCTGGAACCACTGTCCACTACTAGCACACTCATGTCCTCGGCCATTTCTATAAATAGGACAATAATTTTATGTTTTAACAAGACATTCATAAAATAAAAACCTTTGAATTTAAATTAAATTAAAAATAATTATCCATTACATAGAATAAAAGTTAAATCATAGGAAGCATTGAAATTAAACCAAAATAAAAACAAAAAATCATTCATCATTCTTTAAGGCAATCGGAAGTCTCATAGTCTAGCAAGTCGTCATTCTCATGGTTGAAGTCTCCTTCATCATCGATGTACGCATGGTTGGCTTCAGGAGTCTTCTTCAAGACTTCTTGATATATATCAATAAGATCTTTGGGTGTCCTACAGTTCTTAGCCCAGTGGTTTGTCATACCACATCGGTGACAAGTCGATTTGGTCTTGGTTTGTGGTTTAAAGGACCCACGGCCCCTATCACCACGTCTGCGACCTCCTCGACCAGCTTGACCGCCTCGACCACCACGTCCTCTACCACCACGACCACGGCCGTAGTGTCTTTCTCTGTGGACATAGTTGGTCTCTTTAGGTTCATCAAGCTCTTTAGGCTCTGCGGCACCTTTCTTTCCCAAATCAACATTGTGTGCTTCTGGTAATGGGGCTGTACCAGGAGGTCTCATAGCACTGTTCATCAGCAATAACTCATTGTTCTGCTCAGCTAGGAGCAAGCATTCAATAAGTTGCCCATAGTCAGCAAAACCTTTTTGCCGGTATTGTTGCTGAAGAACCATGTTATTAGGGCTGAAAGTAGACAAAGTCTTTTCTATCAGCTCTTCCACAGTTATCTCTTTTCCACACAACCTAAGGAGTGAGACAATCCTAAAAAGCTCAGAGTTATACTTATCCACGGATTTGTAATCCTGGATCCTTAGGTTTTTCCATTCAAACTCGGCCTTCGAAAGGAGCACCGTTTTCTGGTGTCCATAGCGGCGGTTAAGCGCTGTCCAAAGGGCGAGAGGATTCTCTATAAAGAGATACTGTTTTTGAGACTCTCGGCAAGGTGATGGTGCATGTGTTGGATGCACTTGTTATTATTTCTGTCAGTGCTCTCAACACCCTCATCGATGCAACCATGCAAGCCACTCGATTTCAGATAGATCTTGGTGTCTTATGCCCATTGCAAGTAGTTCTTTCCAGAAGCTTGCAAGATAGGGTAGTCTAGGCTCTTAAGGCTTGCCATCTGCATAAAACAGAAAGTAGACAACCGATAGTTAGCATGCGGTGTTTGAGACCGAACCATGCAATATTAATTTTAGGTCATGCGGTTTTTGAGACCGAACCATGCCTTAGGACATGCGGTATTTGAGACCGAAACATGCCTTGCCTTTTATAATTTTTCTGTTTAAATTCATGCATGCAAGACAGCAAAAGCAAATAGATAATGCATACAACAATTTCCTTTATTTCTAGATAGGATTTTCTTTTTGCAAAATTTCCTTTTTCTTTCTAGGTTTCCTTTTCTTCTAGGTTTCGATTAACAACCCTAAACAATAAACTCGATTTTGATTTTACGGTTCATGTAAACATGATCGATCCTAGACAATCCTTAAACATGGTCCAATTTAAATTCTAATATGATGAATGCAACAAGCAAACAATCGGAACTTATAAACAAGCAATCCATCACAAACAAATTCGATTTTAAGGTTCTTATAAACATGGATTTAGCTTTTCTTTGTTTGTGCAGTTGCAGGTTTTAGGATTCAATAGTTTTAAGTCAGAATTCGATTTCATGGTCCATGAGTTTTCGAGTTTTACCTTAAACACCAAAGGATTCTGACCGGTTTTGATCTGGGAGCTAAAGACCTCAGATATCTCTCACGAACCACGAACAGCTTCCCGCTAACAGCTTCCCGCGAACAGCTTCCCGTACGCGAACTCACCCCCGAACCGCGAACCACAAACCTCGGTGAGGTTTTGAGAAGAACTTGATCACGAGCTAAGGATGCTCGTGGATCAGCAAGAGAACTTCGAGACAAAGGAGATGAGTCTCGAAGAAGGAGGAAGAACAAAAGCGATTTAGGGTTTTGTGGGAGAAGATGATCGGCGGCGGTTTTAGGGTTTTAGGGATAGAGGCTATCGTGCTGATAACGTGTTATGAAACTAGAGAGTTTAGGGATAAATCTCTTGTTCTTGTTATTGATAATGAATCGAGGTTACATATTTATAGGGCAAGGAGTAACCCTAAAGACCAAAACCGAATAGGAATACAAAGTATGAATGGGCCATTGGCCATGGGCCTAATGGACTGAACCCATGAACCTAATGGACTGTACCTAAGTACCCAATGGACTAGACTATAGATGAGCCAGTCTGATGGAGTCCACTTAAGTGTTTTACAACAACAATGGCATTTTGTGTAATATCTTACATGTACTAAGGTTATTTGTTTATAGGGTTGATTAAATAATATAATAGAAATTTTGGTAATAAAAATAAAAAATATTATTTCCATCTAAAAAATGTTTTGAGAATATTTTTCCGCATAAGTAAACAAAAACATATTGTACAAAAGTAATTTAAAAGTATCACATAAATTTACATTAAAAATATGGATCACCAATATCTATGAGACAACAAAATGTAACTTGACACATTTATCATTGCAGCATGAACACAAAGAGTTTATGATGACATAAAGCAATGGAAATATGTTGAATCAAATTCTTTTTTTTTTTTTTCAACCAAACTATAATAATTAAAATAGAACTCCAAGATTGGTTGCCCAAATAGGAGAATACGAGTTTACAAAGGTAGATTCTGAAGGTAGATATCGTGAAGATCGAGCTAGATAGTCAGCTCTGACGTTGGCGTCTCGTGGAATCCTGGTGAGGGTGAAGGAGGGATAGGAACTTCGAAGCAGAGAGAAATCCTCCAACAGATTAGAAAAAGCCGGCCAGTCTTCCGGCGTCTGCACCATCGCCATTAGCTCTACACTATCCGTCTCAAAAGCCTGACAATTGACTCCAGCCACCAATAAAGACTCCATAGCCCAGATCAGCGCTTGTAGTTCTGCATGTAGAGGGGATATACTCCGACGGTGACTCCGTGCTCCCAACAGGATCGTTGTAAGCTCTCCACTGCAGCACCACCAGCCCAAACCCTGGTAGGGGTCTGTACCTTTCCAAGAACCATCAATTTGGCATCGGGGAGAGGAACCCCTGTCCTCCGAAGAAGACGGAGGATCCAGAATATTCACTGAGTAAGACTTGGCCTCCTCCCACAATAATTTATCAGTAGCCGCTTGATTCAAAATCTCAAGAGGTTCTACCTCAATACCCTGGAAAACCTTTTTATTCCTATCTTTCCAAATTGACGAAATAATCCAATGTAGTTGAATGCCTATATCCGAGACCCCGGATTGCGAAGACGCCCGCCAAAAAACAAAGTCTAAATTCGCATAAATCGATGTGCATGGAAAACCCCTCGGGTCCATCTGGATAGGGGACAACTCCCAAATACATCGAGACCTAGGGCACTCAAAGAACGCATGGTATATAGTTTCCACTGCATAATCGCATCTCTTACACACGGTGTCACAACGAACACCCCGATGTGCGAGACGCTCTAGCACAGGTAGAGTACTCGAACCAATCTGCCAAAAAAAGTGTTGGATCTTGGAAGGTACATCAAGTTTCCACGATTGGGCCCGCAAAGCCGTACACGTCGGCCCATACTCTATATCCATAATTAATTCCCGAGCTAACCGATAACCTGATTTGACGAAATATTTCCCAGATTTAGTATAATGCCATATTAATCTATCCGGTTGATGAGTTCTACTGACTGGCATACTCCGAATTAGTTGTTTATCCTCTAGATAAAAAAACTCCTCCAGAGTAGGTAGATGCCAATCCTTAGTCTCTGGGTTAATTAAATGATTAACCATTAAACTCGGAAGCCACAACCTCCCTCGACCATTCGCCGGTCTAGGGCGAATATCCGGTATCCACGGATCACGCCAAACCGAAATGAAAGTGCCAGAGCCTACCGCCCATCGCGCCCCCTGCTCCACCAATCCCTTGATGGAATAAATACTTCTCCAAGCAAAAGACGGATTATATGGTTTATTTGCCATAAGAGGATGTTTGTTTCAAAAATATCGACTTTTCATCACCCTAGCCATTAAAAACGTTGGATAGTGAATTAGACGCCAAAACTGTTTGGCCAACATAGCCTCATTAAATTGTTCCAGAGCTCGGATACTAAGTTCTATTAAAATAATTTTTTATTATTTATCACAACCACATATCCAATAATTTAAAGAATTACCCAATATTGGTTAAGAAAAAGGTTTCAATATACCTTACGAGATTAGTGTAACAACCCGTCCCGTGGACCCCGCTAGCCTCACTGCTAGCCCGCTAGCCTCACTGCTAGCTGCCCAAACCGACCCCAAGCTGGCCCTGCAGGGCATCGATCCTAACCCATCACTGTGGATATCCCAATCCACCAGTAGGTTATCGGTGCACCAGGCGTTCCTCGAACCCTGGTCCCCACCCTTTAACAACCTTCCCACAGGACAAGTTGCCATCAATTTTTTATACAACTATAGTATAACAATTGTTAGTTGATACAACATGTCATGTTTGTGATTTTTAGATATTTTGAAAGTTTTCTAAGAATTTTTAGAAACTCTGTAAAAATTGTAATGATTGATGTTAACTTAGTAAGCTAGGTAGTAATCCGCGCTATAGCATGGACAAAATATTTTTAAAATATAAGTATTAAATCTATGAAAGTAATTTAGAATTTTATTATTTTATATACATAAATTTAGTATTTGTACAATATAAGTATTAAATCTAAATATCATATTTCAGTTTGGTTTTAGTTTGGATTATTGTGCGTATATAATCTAGACGTATCTACTTTAGAACGGGAAATATATCCCCTACCGTCTCATACATACGGTCCCATTCCGTCTTGTCCCATGTACCGTCCTAATTTGTCTTTTAAATGATTACTCATTAGACGATATTTATTAATAGAGTCTGGATTAAAAATTTAGACGGGATACCTGAATTCCCCGTTAAATACTTTCTTTTATTTAGTTAGTTGAAGTTACATAAAAAAACTATGTAATTGTTTTTATTCGTTCAAAAGTAACTGATTATATATCATATAGTCAACGACCTATTAACTACTGAAATTTGAAATGAGAGTATTCTAAGTACTATCTTGACATAAAATATGTTCCTGTATCGTATCAATTTTTTATATTTGAAAGTTGAAATTAAATTTAATTATCCAAATTTTTGGTCTCATCTTGTTTTTTGACAAGATATAGTTTAGATAATTACTTTTATAGGTGCCAAACTCATATAGTTAATTATTAGACTGTACAAACATAGCATAAATGAGAGTATAATGTTCTATTTTGTAATTCTCATCACAATTTTTTTTAAAAATGTAACCAAAGAGTCAAAATTATAAAGAAAGAACAAAATTTACTTACAGTTTACATTAGGTAGATATGAGGTTAACCTAATAGTAGAAGCAATCTAGGTAATATTGAAAGATATTGACGATTTTAACTTACTGATTAACATTTAATCAATTTTAAATATGATTTCTTTCAAAATCGTATTATTCTCACAAAGATTTAGGGGGTGCTATTGGAGAAAATATTTTAATGGATTTCACTTATTAGTGGATTTTAGAATTCTATAGTTTTCTAATGCATTTAACGTGGATTTGTTGTCATTACTAAGGGATTTGAATGGCATTACTAATGGATTTGAGAGTCATTACTAGTGGATTTTATTATTTTTGAAGTTAATAAAAAAAGAATTGAAGAGGTCGTGTTTATAAAACATTCATCTCATCGACATAGACCATGTATTTATCATGTACCTTAATTACTTTTCTGATAAGCACTTGCAGCCTCGAGGCTGGGGAACCAAAATTCTCAGCAGTCACAAATGGAGTAAAGTAACATTTAAGTTTCGACACCACAGAGTTCTCAAACTAAGATGAGCAAATAAAATAAACCTGCAGATTAGTAGTTGCGTTGGAAGCTTGTTTGATAAGGGTATTTCCCTCTGCCGTAATATGGTTGTATACTTTTTTTTTTTCCTTCTACACCTTTTTTTTTGTTAAAATAAACTCAAACTCGGAAGAGACGTAGGCCTTGATTGGAAGAGCATATGAAAAAGCTTTTTTAATTTTATAATCCAATCAACATTTATTAGGAGAGCATATAAGGGAGCATTTAGAAGCTACATATGCTCTCATATGCTCTCTTCCTATATGCTCTCATTTGAAGCATTTCCCAAGCATTTAACTATAAACTATTAATATATATTAAAATAATTTTAAATAATTAATTTATTTTGTAAAAAGAGAAATTATGATTTCATAAAAGATAAATTTATTTGTTATAAGATAAAATCTATAAGAAACTACTTAATGTTATTATTTAAAATAATATAATAATTTATTTTAATACATTAAAATATTAATGTGGATATAACGTTTATAATATATATTATTGTTTTATTTTAGTTTAATGTGTTATATTATATATATTTAAAAAGTTATTGAAATTAAAAATGTAAACATAGATATAAACTTTTATTAAAAAAATTATAATATATATTAATTATTTGTAATTAATGTGTTACATTATAAAATATTATATAATTAAAATTATAAAATTACATATTTATATATATAACAAATTATAAAATTTATTAAATGTAAAAATATTTTTTAAAAAATATATAGCAATGAGTGATAATTTTTTTTAATGACACACATTTATATTATATATTTTTATTTAATATCATATATTAAATATAAATATAATATCTAATACTCTACTGTTATACCAATCAACTAAATGTGTTATATTAATCAGAACATACAGCTTATGCAGCTTAATGCTTATGCTGCATAATGCTAATGCAACACTATATGTTGTTCCAACAGTAGACTGCAGTACAAGATGAAAGGAAAATGTGAGAAACTTGGTCTTCTAAAACCCGATATCCACAACGATACCGTCGACTTCATTTGCTTGGCCATCGACATTGAGAAGAAGGATGAATTCTTTGCAATCCGAATAACAGGCCAGCCTTAATACACCCAACGCTAAAGCTACGCTGATCGCCGCCTTCAAAGCAAGTGCCTCTGCTACCCAGAGGAAACAAAGGGTCTTGAAAATGATTCTTTCTTGATTGTTGCCTTAAGTGGATCCCTTATGATCCACCCAGAATTGCAACCAATACTTGTAGCCATGAATGATGCAGTGAAGAAACTAGCCATGTCCACTCGATGAGCTTCTATCTTCTGTGGTGGTAGCTGGATTGATTGGGTCTTTTGACACAGAAGTCATCTTCCGTCAAGCCTACACCTCCACCCAACCTGTTTACAACACAAGAAACACCAACGCTAATACTCGGGACTAAGCCCTAGCCGCAGAAACAGTTAAAACAAAGCTAACAATAACCTCAACACAAGGCAAAACGGAATCACCATTAAGGTGATCCGATCGAGGGATAAGCTCAGCCGTTCAAATCCACACCAAAGCCAGGAACATTAGAATCCACAGACTGTCTAACAGGAGACAATACACCAAAGCTTTATTAAAATTTAATAAAGCTTTGATCAAACTTGATAAAACGAACATCCTCATAATGAGGTAAACAAACTTTGCGAGCCCTCATAATGAGGTAATTGGGAACTAACAGAAGGCAGTATCTAGACCATTGCATCACAAGCAAGTGGGTCACAAAGAACATACCTTCCAACGTCATATTAGGGGAGAAGGGAGACCGTGAAAACCGAAGCTGCCATTTGATGTGAGAGTAGATCTGGGACCTTGTACAAGCTGAAGTCTTGACGAAACCGGACCATAATCTGCGTACAGCATGAGAGGAGGCCCGTGGGAAGGCTACAAACGTATCACTGGAGGACCCGATAGGCTGAACCAAACCCAACCATCCCAACGAGTTCACGACGAGAGCAAGCAGGCCGAAGTCTTCTAAGGAGTCACTCACCCTTACGCCTAGATGAAGATACGCGGCGGAGGCAGAAGCGGAGAAAACCTCGGAGAGGGCTAGAATCAGATCTGAGAATCTGCAAACAGTGCCGAACCCCAAAATGAAAGATCATGATCGTGTAAACAGTGGTCTTTTGGCCCGAGCCATCTTGTGTTTCTTAATTTTGAAAAGAGAGAAAGATAGAGAGATTGAATACTTGAAAAATATGTTGGATTGTGTTTGTTCATCTTTTCTGAGTGAAATACAATGAAATCTAATATGACACCAAATCCAGTGGACATTGAATAACAATGTTTTTAAGCGTATTCTAAAATCCATCAAATAAATACATAATCCAATAACACCAGATTTTGATGTACATTTTCAAATACCTAATTGAATAACGCTAGATTCTAAAATACATTGTTCAATAACACCCCCTTAGTGATTGAATATATTTTAGTTGTTATCACAATTATGGTCAGTAGTAAATATGCGGAAATTAGTTGGCTAGAAAATTTTTTAAGGCCATGAATGGTTATTAGTTGTTAAATAGTTTTTAGATCATAATTTTTAGTTTTTGGATTTTGGATTTCAGATTTTACAAAAATAAAAGAAATAATAAATAAAAAATAGGAAAAAATTTACGTAATTTTTCTTTTTACATAAGAAAAGTGAAAAACTCACCTAAGATGAAAATTGTTAAAATCTTCTTAAAATCAGATTTCCTAAATTTTAGGAAAATCATTTTTATAAAATCTTTAAAGGATAAAAACTAGGAGATTCTCGAAAACAAAAACCAGAAACTATTACAAAAACTATAAACGTTCAAGGGTTAAGTTGGTAGGTTAGATAATCAGAAATTTATGAATAGTTTATTTGTTTTCCAAAATTAGTGATTGATATATTCAAAATTCATGAAATTAAATCTAAAAAAATCTTGAACTTGAGATAAATGCGGGATCTATATCTCGAATATTGGGTTATCAAGACAAACATTAATGTAGATGATTAAATCAATTAAATTACATATTCGACATTTATGAAAAACTGCAATATTCATAACTAGGGAGGTACCCGCGCGTAAGCGCGGTAATTAGATCTTATAAATAATAGTTTTGATACTTTATGATATGTTTCTTTACTGATTTAATATGTAATAATTGACATATTTAAATATAATGTTTTCTCTTTTGAAAAAGTTTAAAATGATTTATTGGATTGTCAAGAACTTTTTGTATTTGCATATATACATAAGGGTTGTCTTATTAAAGATAAATATAACACTCTCAATGAAAAATATTAATTGAGTCTTATAAATAAACAATTATAACTATAGTAAACAGATACTAAAATTCAATAAGTTAATTCCAAATTTTTTAAGCGTAAGCAATTTTCAAAAGTTCAATATTATAATGTGAAAACATTCAAAAATACCAAAAAAAATTGTTCAAATATTCACAACGATCATCTGATAAAAGAAGTTCCCATTTGAGTCCCTGAGCTTCCACCTTGTCGCTTCTTCATTTGCTTTATGTAATAACGCCCAGAAAATTCAGACCTGAAGTTATACAAAGTGTATTAAGAAATTGTACTTTAACATCATACAGAACTTGATCTTAATATACATAATAATAACATCTTATATGGCATTGTGATGCTCCAGTCCTTCGAACTCTGGTTTTATAAAAAGATTCGAAGAGGCCAAGGTGTTTTCAATATATGGTGCTCCTATAGACATTTACAATTAAAAGTGAATATCTTGGTTACCTTATCAAGATTACATCAGAACTAATTTAAGTTACATACCTTCATATTCGCCGGCCTTCATAAACCGCATTACACAAAAGACATGTTCGAATTTGTATATGAGATGGCATCCGTTTAATTGTCATTTATACATGAATTGAGAAGTGTAGTTGTCTTTAAGACGACACTTCACAGTTTCATTCCTAGATGTTTATGAAATTAATAAAAACCTTAATAGAGACAACTTAAAAATGTAATTGTCCTAAAGGTAGAGTAAATGTCTTTTACCTGCCATTCAGCATTGTGAGAACAACTTCATCAATATGATTGGGACTCTCAGGTCTTCTTTTATCTTCCACATCCATTATACACCCACAAACATCTATTTTGGGAAAAAGATAGAACTTAGCTTCCCAAAGTGTTGCAAATCTATTTTTGGTAAAGTTTAAGTTGTACTTTTCTGTAAGAAGGACCAATACACAAAGTTTCATAAATCCTAAAAGGAATCTAGTTTTTCGAACACAAAGATACCACTTAACTATATTGACGGATTGTACCAAAATAATATAAAATCAATTAAAGAAATACTTACCGAAAGAGATGGGATGATATATTCTTCCATGATATATGTCATCCAAATCCTCGAACCAAAAGTAATTCTTGGGACTCAATGATTCGAGCAGCGTCATATTGGTATCATCCGTAAATTTAATCTGATAAGGATGATGAGTATTCCTCTCTTCCATGGTTGGATTGATCACTTTGAAATTTCTAATATTGTAACCCTCACCATCGTCGATATATTTCCGGAGTTTAGCGAGTGTATCGGGTAAATAAGGAGCTTCAATTGTGTCACCGTTCACAGTTTAACAACAATTGTGTAAGAAGTCTTATATACAATAATTGTTATAACTTGAAATTTAAGTAAAAATCATTCAACTAGCGACTGTAACCTTTTAATCCACAAGAAGCAAAACTCGTTTGGTAAAGAACTCGCTGACTCTCCAAGAATGTAAGACCTTGGCGTTGATACACCAATTAGTTCTTCCGGCAATATAATCGAATCTCATGATTTTCCTAAATTAGTTTTTTTCTTGATTATTCTCTGTTATCGAACACAAAAAGGGGATTTTTGATTTGTAAGAATACAAAGAGTCACGACTAAATGTTGCGTCTTAATCTTTTTAGTTTCTCACCTTTAGTCTGATTATTAAAAATTCTAATATTATATAATTAAATACAATTTTAATATAAGGTTTGTCACACTTGCATGTACAAAATACAATTTATGTTAACATATTCAAGATGTTTTCACGTTTTCATTTTTAAAAACTTAACACTTAGATATTGATATGAAAAAAGGTAATATTATTAAGGGGGAAAAACTGAAAATCGGATGACAATAGTATGAAATTAAACGTTATAGAAGATATTAGATGCTTAAAAGAAAATCATGTATTTTCAAAGACTTCTTTGAAAACCACATCAAGGGTTTTGTTTTGACATTTCCCTTCTTCATCTGTAATCAAAATCTTCAATCCTTTTCTGCTTGTCACTCTAGAAAATGCAACGTATAGTTGTCCATGTGTAAAAACAGGCTTAGATAGATACAATCCAACATGTTCTAACATCTGACCTTGGCTTTTGTTTATAGTGATCGCAAATGCAAGAGCAACGGGAAACTGACGACGCTTCATACGAAAGGGAAAGTTTACATCCGGTAGAGATACAAACATCCTAGGGATAAGAAATTTATCGTTGACGTTTCTTTTACCTGTTACAATCCTTGCTTCAATAACATGATTAACCATTTGAGTGACAATCAATCTCGTACCATTGCATAAACCTCCCTTAGGATCAATATTTCTAAGCAACATGATAGGTGCTCCCTTTTTAAGCGTCAGAATATGGTTAGGTAATCTAGAAATGTGAATACTGTTTAAGAATTCCTAAGTGTAGATCATATCGTCGTAAGCACTTGTATCGGAAGACTCAATGTTGTCTGAACTCAAATATTGTCTCTCTTCCCTTGGATATAATAAAACCAAAATAAGAAGCCTTTTATATTGAATTTTGTTTGCCAAAAAAATGCACTCTTAATATACCTAGAAGTTGAGAGAGCATATATTGATTTATTTTATCGACGTCATCATTTCTTGGACTAAGAATATCTCTTTCGCAAAAGAATTTTGCATCGGTCCTTGTTGCAAACGATGTACCGTATATCTGTTTAACAATTGCTTTTATAGGATTATCACATGCAGCAATTAATAAATCCCCGGATATTTCTATTTTGACCTCACCACTGTTAGGCTTGTTGATCTTGCCATCCCCAATATCGAGTAGCCATTTTGAAAACGTAGAGAGAGCATCTGCATCCCGACTATTTTTAGCCTTGCAAAGCCTCATATTTTGTGTAAGCTGAGGTACTTTACAACTATCCCAAAGCAACAATGAGTTTATAGAGGCTAAAACTGTCCTAACTCTACCAGCCTCTGTCACTACCAGTAGAATTTGTCTAAAATCACCCCCTAAAACAAAAACCTTACCTCCAAAAACCCGATTACACTTCATAATATCTCGCAAACTCCTATCCAAGGTTTCGAAACAAATTTTGTTCATCACTGGAGTCTCATCCCATATAATGAGCTTTGCTTCTCTAATCAACTCGGCAATATGTGATTTACCATCTATGGAACAAGTTGTATATTCATCCACATGGATGGGTATACCAAATCTAGAATGAGCTGTCCTACCAACCTTCCATAAGTAAAGTAGCTATACCACTCGATGCAACATTAAGAACAATATCACCCCTAGATCGAATATCAGCGCCAAGAATACTACACAAGAATGTTTTTCTAGTACCACCAAATCTACGAACAAAAACATACTTCCCTTGTTACGATTCACATCATCATTAATTTCTATGTAGACACTTTTTTGCTCATCGGTTGGTATACGTAACAACCTGCCGTAATCCTCTCTTTGCTCATCACACTTGTAGTTTCTCTCATCTATCAAAATCCTATTCTCATTATTATCCATCACAGATTGGTCTGGTTTAGTCATATTTACAATAGTTGACAGAGAGCTTCCATTAGACCGCATAATCATTTCAATTTCAGCTAAACATAGGTTTGTTATCTGATCTTGACCTAACATTAGACCTGCATTATAGAGTATTTTTATTTTAGTTGACATATTTATGATCAGAATAATAATCGTAGATGTTTGTGTACATAAAAAAAAAACTATGTATGTACCTTGGTTGTTCGTACGGTTCCTTTGCAAATAGAAAATATCTTTGCACAATATATCTTTTGTGGCGACCCAGATATCGAGAGGCACTTAAACACTTTTCGAAAGCAATAGTATGACAAACAACTTTCTTAGAAACGGCCCAAAACACCATTTGCCTCTTTTATAGCTAAAATATATTCTTTGTCGTCATCCAATAATCGCAATGCAAAGCATGCATCCTTAAATTCCTTGTACAGTTTACCTTTTACTGTCTTCAGAAAATCAAAACTTGTGGCTCCTCGGACTGTATTAAGTAAAACTCTCAAGTAATATGACGGGCCTATATGTAACATCTGCGAACCGAAATCCCGGTTTGGGGATTGCATCGGTCGATGCAGATGGTGCATCGGTCGGTGCAGGTTCAAGTTTCGGCGTTTTGACTAAAGTTAAACACTGCATTTTGGGCAAAGGGAGAAGGAAACCCTTAAGTCGAGCTTTTGTCTCATTCGGCGAGTTTAGCCGCTTTTGAGAGAAAGGGAAGACGAATCTGAACCTAAACACAAGAAGAAAACGCTTCTAGGAAGCTCCTACAACGATCCTACCTACAAATCTCCACAGAAACAGCCTCAAATCTCCAGAAAACACCAAGAACACTTCTCTTTCTCTTTCGTTTGTCTCAAAAGCGGCTAAACACGCCTAATGAGACAAAACACGAGTTTAAGGGTTTTTCTTTACCCAAAACGCAGCGTTTGACTTAAGCCAAAACGCACGAAATTGAGTCAGCATCGACCGATGCTCCTGCTGCATCGATCGATGCACATCCCAAACCGGGATTACGGTTCACCGATGTTACAATTCTCCCCCACCAATCTAGATTCGTCCTCGAATCTCGAACAACCATCGGCCAAGGACTCCCGTGCAACCCTCCCCACGGCCCGCACTCCTCCGACTAATCTACAGAAGGTCACCTCTAGGCGATAGACTCACGCTCCAGGCGTCATTTGCCCTCTAATTTTTGGACTTTCCTTTACTCATAAGCCTAACCCTTTAGTTTTTATTGGCTCCTCATCAGACCTAAGTCTGCATGCCATAATGTTGGCTCCTCATCAGGCCTAAACCCGCATGCCATAATATATAAGGAAAAATCCAAACTCGTCTCTCGGGTTGCCACCCTACAGCACGCCCCCGGATCGTCATCCAAAGTCAATATACCAACCATATTCCCAAGCCACAAAGTCTTTGAATATAGCAGTACTAGGAGAACCTAATTCCCCCAAGAGCCGCGAGCAAACAATTCTGAACACATCTAAGTCCTATCCCTATCTAGGATTCCTTCCCGTGGCTCGCGCAAAACATCTCAATGTCCTACCAACCACATATCCCCTCACTAGAATACCTCATGACCACACAAGGATCATATACATGCCACAAGGGCCGCCACAAAGGCCAAACAAAATGTCCTAAACAGGACCGCCACCTCGGCCAAACAAATGTCCTAAACAGGACCGCCACCAAGGCCAAACAAATGTTCTCAACAGGACCGCCACCAAGGCCACTCGTCCCGAAGGACCGCCTCAAAGACCACTTGTCCCGAAGGACCGCCACTAAGGCCACTCGTCCTGAAGGACCGCCAGCAAGGCCACTCGTCCCGAAGGACCGTCACAAAGACCATACATCCCGAAGAATCGCCTCAACAGGCACATTGGCTAAACAGCCCGCCACAAAGGCCACACAATTGGCTAAACAGCCCGCCACCAAGGCCACACAAAAGGCTAAACAGCCGGCCACAAAGGGCACACAATGTCTCAAAAGACCGCCACACACGGCACACTGACTCAAAAGTCCGCCACGAAGGCTACGCGAGCCTCTCCAAGGCTCACAACCGCTAAAAATGGACAAATTCTAACTCCCATAAAACTTTCCATTTTTAGACTTTCCACTTCTGGAAACTCTTCATAATTAGAAACTTCTATTTCACGAAACTTTCCTCCAAAAACCCTGCCTCACGAAAACTTCGTACCCGAGCACCACCTCATCTTGTTACTGAGTCGCACAACCAACCACCCCAAGCGACCGAGTAACAAGAGAGACGAGCTGGAATACTCCATTTTTGCTCCAGTCACGGATTACAGTAGGGGCCAGGCTAGACAAGCTCAAGTCGCGGCTTGCTTCTCATACCACTTCTTAAGCCTTGCCTTCATCCTCGCCTCTGGCTCCCAAGTCTTCTCCTCCACACCATCACAGTCCCAAAGGACTCTCATCAAAGGAACCTTCTTCCGAAGTTCCTTGATCCTCCTCTCGAGAACCCTCACTGGTCTCGCCTCTAACGTCATGTTAGGCTGAAGATCCTCAGGACTCTTAGCCAACAACTGATCATCCTCGCGGAGACACTTCCGCAACATTGACACATGGAAAACCTTGTGAAACGTATGCATAACCTCAGGCAACTCCAGCCTATATGCCACTGGTCCCTCCCGCTCAATCACTCTGAACGGACCCATATACCTCGGACTCAACTTAGTCTCTGTCAACGACCTGTTCGGACCCCTCAATATGGCCATCTTGAGGTACACTCTGTCTCCCACCTGAAACTCGACCTCTTTCCGCTTTTTATCAGCATAACTCCTCTGCCTATCCTGGGCTTCCTTCATGTTCAGCTTGAGAACCCGAATCTTCTCTGGGGTCTCCTGAACAAAACTAGCACCATATATGCTCCTCTCCCGCACCTGAGTCCAACACAACGGTGTACGACACGGCCTCCATACAAAGCCTCATAAGGAGCCATCCTAATACTCGCCTGATAACTGTTGTTATAGGCAAACTCCGCCAAACACAGGTGATCCACCCAATGGCCACCCCAATCCAACACACTCATCCTCAGCAAATCCTCCAACGTCTGGATCGTCCTCTCTGACTGTCCATCTGTTTGTGGATGATAAGCTGTACTCATATGCACCTTAGTGCCCATCTCTGCCTAAAATGCCTTCCAGAAAACCGAAGTGAACTTAGGATCCCTATCAGACACTATACTCGCTGCTCCATCAGTCTTCTTGATAGCCAGAAAATGTGCCGACTTAGTCAACCGGTCCACAATGACCCAAATAGCATCAAAAGTCCGAGACACTGGCAATCCTACCACGAAATCCATCGTGATCAAATCCCACTTCCACTCTGAAATGGGAAGACTCTTCAGCAACCAGCCCAGAACCTGATACTCAGCCTTCACTAGCTGACACACATCGCACCTCGAGACCCAACTAGCCACATCCTTCTTCATCCCGACCCAGTGATAGTATCTCTTGAGGTCACGATACATCTTAGTCAATCCTGGATGAATAGAAAACTTGCTCGAATGAGCCTCACTTAGGATCTCCTGCCTCAACTCCTCGTCCTTGGGCACACAAATCCGCCCGTGCACAAAAATAGTACCATTAGCTGAGACCTGATACTCTGTATCCCCAGCCTTAGAGGCATTCACCAGCCCCAAATCCTTCTCCTGAGCCAACCGCACCCTACTCAGAAGGTCCGCTCTGTCAACCGCCTCCAAACCCAACGGCTCCTGAGAAATAGAAGACAAACTCAATGCACTAATCTCTCCTACCAGAGTCTCCATCTCCCGCTCCTGAGCTGAAGCTAACCTCTTCCGACTCAGAGCATCTGCAACCAAGTTAGCCTTACCAAGGTGATAAGCTATCTCCAAATTATAGTCCGCCTCAAGCTCCTTCCACCGCCTCTGCCTCAAGTTCAACTCAGGCTGGGTGAATATATACTTCAGGCTCTTATGATCTGTAAACAATTGTACTTTTGCACCATAAAGATAGGATCTCCAAATCTTCAGGGCAAAAACTACAGCAGTCATCTCCAAGTCATGAGTAGGATAGTTGTTCTCATGCTTCTGCAACTGCCGCGAAGCGTAGGCAATCACCTTCCCATGCTGCATCAGCACACACCCAAAACCAACTTTGGATGCATCAGTATAAACCACATAGGGTTCCCCCTGCTCTGGCAAAGCCAACACTGGCGTAGTAGTCAACATCTTCCTAAAGCTTGCAAATCCTTCCTCACACTCCTGTGACCAGTCAAAAGGAACATCCTTCCCAGTTAACTTAGTCATAGGACGTGCTCTGCTCGCAAAGCCCTGCACAAATCTTCTATAATACCCTGCCAACCCAAGGAAACTCCTGACCTCTGTGGCATTCTGCGGTCTAGGCCAATCTCTGATAGGCTGAATCTTCTCCGAATCTACAGAAACCCCATCTGCAGAAACAATGTGACCCAGAAATCCCATCTCACGCTGCCAGAAACTACACTTGCTCAACTTAGCAAACAACTTCTGCTCCCGCAGCTTCTCCAGAACTGCCCTCAAATGCACTGCATGCTCCTCAGGACTCTTAAAATAGACCAGGATATCGTCGATGAAGATGATGACAGAAACATCCAGAAACTCCTGAAACACGCTGTTCATCAACTCATAAACGCTGCTGGCGCGTTAGTCAACCCAAAAGGCATCACCACAAACTCATAATGCCCATACCTCGTCCTGAATGCACTCTTCCTCACATCCGCCTCATCTATCGGTATCTGATGATAACCCGATGCCAGATTTACCTTGGAGAACCAAGTAGCACCCCTCAACTGATCCAACAGCTCATCGATCCTGGGAAAAGGGTACTTGTTCTTCACAGTGACCCGGTTCAAACCCCGGTAATCAATATACAACCGAAAACTCCCATCCTTCTTCTTAACAAATAACATTGGCGCTCCCCACGGTGATACACTAGGACGGATGAATCCCTTACTCAACAAATCCTGTAGCTGCTTCTTCAGCTCTGCCATCTCTACTGGAGCCATCCAGTAAGGAGCCTTGGATAACGGCGTCGTCCCCGGTTCCAGTTCAATAGTAAAAGGATCCGACCGAGATGGTGATAGTCCCTGCAATGACTGAAACACATCCTCAAAATCCTCCACTAACGGAATACCGCTAACTGTAGACTTCCCCACTGACTCTAGCATCAAAATAGTAACCAGATAAGTCTCACGACCCTTCTCGATCATCTTCCCAGCCTGGATGGCCGAGATCACGAGACTCCCCAAAGTCGGTCTAACTCCCTCAAAAACCAACTTCCCTCCTGGACGCTCAAACTCCACTCTACCCCGAAAGCAATCCAAATGCACCTTATGCCGATGCAACCAGTCCATCCCGAGAATAACATCATACAACTCCACCGGACTGATAAGCAATTTCGCAGGCCACGACTCTCCTGCAACCTGAATATCAACCTCCTTTGCCCGACCAATTACCCTCAGAAACTTGCCTCCCGCAACTCTGACAACCCTCGCACGCTCCCCGGGAACTCCTCTGATATCCGCACTCTCTGCACACTCCGAAGTAATGAAGCTATCAGTAGCTCCAGAATCAAACATAACATGGGACTTAAACCCGCCCACGAACAAGGTCCCTACACAAACCTCATGTGTTGAGAACCTAACACTTTATCACAGTAAAACATAAAATTTGAATTACAGAAAACCACAAAGTTAAGTACCAGAGGTTCTACCTGTGATCGCTCTGGCACTGGTTCCACCAGGCTCGACATCGTGTAAACCTGTGGCGCATGGTCAATCTGTGCCACCTGCTGCCCTCCCGGCTGCACCTGTTGCAATGCTGCCACTGCTACCGGCTGCAACTTGGGACAATAGGGCTTGATGTGCCCTGGCTTCCTACAGTGATAGCATACACGAGCCGCTGTCGTCGGAGCACTCCTCTTGGGATAACTAGCAACCTTGTGGTCCTTGTTGCCACATCCGAAGCAACTCACACAACTCGGTCTCTGCGTAGTCTCCCACCTCCTCTTGGTTTCTTGCGCAGGCTTGCCGCCCTTGCTAGAACCTCCATGCTGCTAAGCCCTACTAGGCTAAACTGCTGGACTAACCGCCACTGACTGTGCCCGGATATCCTGCTCAATCTCTGCTGCAGTCTCAACCAGCTCTGCACGCGTAGCATAACTACGTCCTCTACAATAGACCCTCAAGTCCTCACGAAGAGCCCTCATAAACCTCCTGATCTGGGTCTCCTCAGGCTCCATAGCGCGACCCCCATAACAAAGAAGTCAACTGAACTCCAAGTCCAGCTCCCGCACTGACCGTGTTCCCTGAGACAACTGAAGGAACTACACCTCCAACCGGTCCAAAGCCTCTCTAGGAAAATACTTGCGGTTGAACTCCAAGACGAAGTCAGCCCAAGTCATCTCTCTCTCTGCACTCTCCTAGCAGCCACTGCTCTCCACCATACCTGAGCATCACCACTCAAATAGTGGACCCCTATGTCCACCCAAAACTCCTCAGGACATCTCAGAGTAAGGAAGTTACGTTCTACACTCGTCCTGCACGTATCTGCAACAGTAGGGTCTGTACAACCCAAAAACCGTTCAGTCCCGAGACGCATCATCTCCCTGAGCATGGACAAGTAACGTCCATGAGCTCCTGCATCCGCAGCCACTGGCTGCCGTTCCTCCGCCACTACTGGTGGCACAACCTGAGCCTGAGCCGGTACCACAGCTGGCAACCGCTCTAACAACTGTGCTAACAAGCCCGCAAGATCAACACCAAGGACTCCACCCGCTGGGGCTCCCACACCCGGGACCCTAGCATCACCAACCACTGGACCATCAACAACGCCCCCTCCGGCCACACTCACGGAATCCTCCTGGACACCCTGCGACTCGCCAACAATCTCAGCTATCACACTCTAGTCCTCGGTCTCACTAACCACTGGGATTCTGCCCCTACCACGACCACAACCAGCAACAGCCCCAGCTCTAGCCATCTGCACTACCATTAACAGAAGACTAAGCAACCAATTTCTATAATAACACTGAAAACATAAACTCACCGTGAAATCACACAGTCGGCTCGAAGAGGATGTTCTAAGACTCCATACCACACACACTCGACTCGACCGAGGTGGAGAGAGGGACTCGACCGAGTGGAAGAAGATCAAGAGAAGCCAGCTTGATGTTCATATATTTTACCCTGTTTTCCCTTAGTATAGTCACATCTTTTTGCATCTTTTGCTATCCATTTTCACCATTATTGCATAGCTTTACGACTAATCATGCATTAGAGTTTAGTTGCATTGCATTTGCATCTTTTCATGCATAAACAGGTGATTTTGAAGCTCAAGGAGCATGGAAGCAATGCTGAGGAAGAAGTGAAGCAATCATGAAGGGAAAGCAAGAGAGTTAAGGCCGAAATAATAAGGTCCGGAGTCCAACTCGACCGCACACTCGACCAGACACTCGATCGTGTGCTGAGGAGGACTCGACTGAGTGGAGAACACACGAGAGAAGCCAGCTCGACCTGCCACTCGACCGAGCACAGGTCGAGTTGACCGAGCCGTTGACTATTTTGTCTTTTAGTATTTTTAGGGCTTCCACTCCCCTCCTATATAAAGCCTTGTACCTGCAGCCACAAAAGTATCCAACTTTTTAGATATTCTCTAAACCTAGTATTTACCCTTTATGGAATTTATTCTTTTTGCCTTTTTTATTTCCTAGATCTTGTACTTGAAAAAGACTAAATTCTTCAATATTGTTAGTTTCATAACTTTCTTAATATTGAGAATTCAAGTTTCATTTCTTTTTCAGTATTGTAGATCTTTGTTTCATCTTTCTAATGATGCAAGTTTCAATACTTTCTGGGTTTATGATTTTGATGTTCATCATGTGTTCTTGTGAGTAGTGGCTTAGGATCTTGAGGATGGGTTAGGCTGGGCTGTGAATGAGGTTTGTTTGGCTTGATCAAGCTTGGTTGTTGTAGATCTCTTCTAGGGTAGATGTTCTTAATGCTGATCCTATATCTGAGAGGGTAGGATCTGATTTCAAGCATCTTAGCATCACACCAATGTTTAAGAAGCATAGATAAGGCTAGATCTAGAGCTTACCATCTTGCTTGCTAAGAGATTAGAGGTTTTGTTTGGTATGAGACATATTTCTTACTGCCTGCTTGTGTAGATTCTTTACTATGTGAGAGCAAGTCTAGAAATGCATAGGTTTGATTGTTTCTTGACCATGAGAGTGGGAGAAACTTGTCTTAGATACATATGTCTAGAGATTAGCTCATGTTGTTTGAGATTTGTTGATCAAGTTAGATAGCCTCAATCATTAGTCCAGCCCATGAATCCCTCCTCAAGTCCTTCCTTGTTTATTGATTTTACAGTCTTAATTTTGTTGCTTGATTGTAGTTTGATTCGTCTTTGCATTACTCGTTTTTATTGCATTGCTCGTTCTGCGTTATCCAGCTCGACCACTCACTCGACCTACACTCGGTCGAGTGCTTGCTCGAGTTCATCCCCAGTACTCTTGTTTATGCTTTGTGATTGTCTTGTTTCATTCTATTTGCATTTCTGTTGCATTTACTTAGTGTCTTGTTCATTACTTGTCTTGCATTAGTTCATTAGCATAGTTTCTACTTCTGTTGATTGCATCATTACTGTTATAATCATCCTGTTTCATTTGCATTTAGTTCTTAGTTCTTATATTTTACTTTCTGCATTTTACATTTGTCATCATAGGATTGTTAGTGACAAACATCCTTACATATTGGCTTGACTTAGGCATAATAAGCACATCCTTGGTGATCACAAACACTCAGATTGGATTGACACCTCTTATACTGCAACTGCATAAGGGGAATTGAAACACCTTACCATCCATCCATTGCATACATTCATCATCATACATTCATCCATCTTTCACCACCATACAAATACTTGTTTCAATTTGGCGCCGTTGCCTATTTGAGTGTGTTTTTGTGACAATTAGGATCCATAAAAGTCTAAGATTAAGTTCGTTTATCAACTTGTTCACTACTGATCTTGTTTCTTCTTCTGCTTGTCTGTGATTGAGTTTCAGGTACCAGCTCGACCATCAACTCGACCACCACTCGACCGAGTGTGTGCTCGAGCACCCCAGTCGAAGCCGGATACAAATAGACATCGGTTCCCATCGACTCGACCACCCACTCGAGCCTGTGCTCGACCGAGTGCCCTGTCCGAGTCTGTCCTCGACTCTGTTGATGCAAACAAGAAGGGTCCTCACAATCTCAGAGACTCCTTGATCACATCAACAAACCACCAAGGGACCTGAGACAGCAGAAAACAAGGATCTATCAGGAGCAAGAACAACAATTTCTAATGGACAACAAGATCAACAAGCTCCAAGAGCAAGAAACATTGGTGCTGGAGATGCACCAAACACACATAACCAGAGAGCTGGTATTGTGCCTCCTACTGTTGCCAACAACAACTTTGAGATCAAAAGTGGATTGATCTCAATGATTCAAGCCAACAAGTTCCATGGGTTGCCAATGGAAGATCCCTTGGACCACCTTGATGAATTTGATAGGATATGTGGTCTCACTAAGATCAATGGAGTCAGTGAGGATGGATTCAAGTTAAGGCTATTTCCATTCTCACTTGGAGATAAGGCTCACCTTTGGGAAAAGACTCTTCCTACTGGAGCAATAACCACATGGGATGCTTGCAAAAAAGCTTTCTTGGCCAAATTCTTTTCCATGCTAGGCTGCTAGATTGAGAAATGAAATATGCAGGTTTGCTCAAAGGAATAATGAGAGTTTTTGTGAAGCTTGGGAAAGGTTTAAAGGATTCCAGACTCAGTGTCCTCACCATGGCTTCAGCAATGAGTCCCTTTTAAGTACTTTGTATAGAGGAGTGCTTCCCAAGATCAAAATGCTTCTTGACACAGCCTCAAATAGAAACTTCCTCAACAAAAATGTTGAAGAAGGTTGGGAGTTGGTTAAAAATCTTGCTCAATCAGATGATAACTATAATGAGGACTATGACAGAACCATAAGGTCATCATCAACTGATCAAGAGGACAAGTACAAGAGGGATTTGAAGATGGTCAATGAGAAGCTTGACAAGATCCTTCTTAGCCAACAAAGTTTTATTCACCTCATTGGTGAGGAAGAGACTCCAGTTAAAGAAGGGGAGACTGAGTTTGCTGAGTTGTGCTACATGCAAAACCAGGGAGGATTCAAAGGCTACAACCAAGGAGGTTTCAAGAACAACAATCTCTCTTATAGGAGTACCAATGTGGCCAACCCTCAAGACCAAGTCTATCCACCTCAACAGCCTCCACAGCAACAAAACTACATCCCCAAACAACAACATCAAGTGTTCCATTCTCAGTTGTGTCCCCCACCAGGGTTTCAGACTAACCAAGGCCAAGAACAAGACTTAAGGGCAATGATGCAACAATTGTTGATTGGGCAAACACAAGGAAAGATTGAGGAGGCCAAACAGTTTGCTGAGTTGAATCAAAGACTCCCATCACAGTACAATGATCTAAACATGAAGTTTGAGGGTCTTAACTCAAGAGTGAAGTATATGGAGAGTAACATTGCCTCTACTTCAGCTCAGACAACCAACTCCCTGGAAAAGCTGTTCAAAATCCAAGAGAGTTCACAGCCAAGGCCATTCACGTTCATGAGGAAGAAGTCACTGAGGACAGGTGAAGTCAAGTTTGGAATTTATCAGTTCTTGAAGCCCCAAGTGACGTTTTAGCAAAGCAATTGGAGTTCAAAATTGCACTCGACCAGGTACTCGAACAGCCACTCGGCCGTGTGCATGCTCGAGTGGTCGATCGTGCTTTGGAGACACATAAAGTTGCTTTGCTAGATACATTTCTCCACGCTTACAAACCGCCTCTACCATTCCCAAGACATTTCAAGGCTCAAAGATAAGGGAATTGAGGGAGATCATTGAGAAAAAGGAGAAGATAGCTTTGCAACAAGAGAAGGAGAAAGCCTTGAAGGAAGAGGTTGTTATTGAGAAGAAGGAGGTGATGGCTATACAAGAGGTCATCATTGCTTACCAAGAAGAAGAGAGAGGACCTGCTTTGGAACAGTATGCTCCATACCCTCTCTATCAGAATTTTTTACTTGAGATGTCAAAGAAGAGGGCTCATGACCAAGATATAAAGGATTTGAAAGAGATTGGAAAAGATATTGTCCCAACAAAGCTTGAAGATTCAGGCTCATTCAACTTACCCTGTTCCATCAGCTACATGCACTTCAATAAGTGCCTTTGTGATTTAGGAGCTTCAGTGAGCTTGATGCCATATTCAGTGGCTGAGAAGTTGGCGTATGAAGACTTCAAGGATAGCAACTTCTATGTCAGTCTAGCAGATGGATCCAAGAGGGATGTGGTTGGAGTTATTGAAAACCTCCCTATCAAAATAGGAGAAGCAAGGATCCCAACTGATTTTGCAATCATGAGCATGGAACAAGAGCCTAAAGACCCTCTTATCTTGGGAAGGCCATTCCTAGCTACAGCTGGGGCTGTTATTGATGTGAAGATGGGGACTATCAAGCTCCACCTGACTGAAGACTTCACTATGAAGTTTGACATCAACAATCCCACTAATCTGCCTTCCAAATATGATCCACCTTACACTATAAAAAGAAAGGAGGCTCATGAGGTCTCAAGTGAGGAAACTGAAGGGGTAAGCTAACCTTTCAAGAAGATTCAGTGGAAGCTAAAGGGTTCAGTTCAAGTGCTAGCTGGTTTAGTCAAGGATCTCCAAGTCAAGCTGAACAAAAGGACTTTGAAGAGAGCAAGACCAAAGCTCAAGGTTAAAAAGAAACATGGTTCAAGTGTCAAGGAAGTAGTGATCAAGAAGGAACACCAAGGTTATCAAGTAGAACCAGGGGGATTTCATCACCTCTTTGGTCTCTAATTCAAGCTTGAAGAGCTAGAAGAAGTCAAGCTTAGTGACTCTAAACAAGCTCACTAGGGAGGAAGTCCCTAAGGTATCTTTTGTAAATATAGTTTATTTTCCTTGTAGTTTTGATGTGTTTTCTTTTATGTTTGTGTTGGACATGCTTTTTTAA